>OX419342.1:17561620-17584120 GCA_948470475.1 Galaxea fascicularis
TTTTTATCTAATCACCGACGCATCGCTGGGACCACTAACTGAGATAAGTTTAGAGCATGATAATTCTGGAGAGAATCCTTCTTGGTTCGTAGAGACGGTTACAATCAGAGATCGTCAGACTAAGGAACAGTGGGAGTTCCCAATAAATCGATGGATGGCAGTCGAGAAGGATGATGGAGAGATTGAAGTTACTGTAGATCACAACACTCCCGTTTCATTTTCCAGTCAAGTACGTTCACAGTTTGGAAGAAAGCTTGCCAACAGTCACCTTTGGATGTCTGTTTTCGGGAAAGTATGCAGCAGCACATTCACACGAGTTCAGAGAGCTTCGTGTTGCCTGTCAGTTCTGTTCAGCGCCATGATTGCTAATGCTATGTTCTATAACATTGGCGGTGAATCAGAAGGAGCTATACAAGTTGGACCATTCAAGTTTTCATGGAGACAGATAATGATTGGAGTTCAAAGTGGGCTTATAATTGCACCCATGAACATTTTAATTGTTTTCCTATTTAAGTCCAGCAAACCGAAAAGCAAGAAAGCGGACAGATATAAAGATGTTGATCACACCCAACAGCTAGTTGACCAGGTTATGGACACTGGATGCATGCTTCCCCATTTTTTCGTATATTTTGCCTGGTTTCTTTGCTTCGTGACGACGCTAACTGCAGCAACCTTTACTCTGTTCTACAGTCTATTGTGGCGAAAGGAAGTCTCTGAGCAGTGGCTTTCCTCCATTTTGATTTCAAATGGTCAGGACATTTTCGTTGTGCAGCCAACGAAAGTTATGCTGGCAGTTGTTATGGTTGCACTGCTTTTGACCAGGACCAAAAGCAGTAGGGGTGCAACAGAGGATAGCGATAGGACAGATACGCCCGAAGACGAATTCGAGATTGATTTTCTTTGTGATAACCCTAAGGAACGCTTTAAGCGATTAAAATTGGAGGCGATTCGAAAAAGAACTAAAAAAGAAGTTAAGTTGGTAGGCATTGTAAAGGAGATAGTTCTTCATTTAACATTTGTTTTTCTCCTTTCAATCGTTTGCTATGGCAACAAAAACAGTTATCGCTACATGATGACTTCAACACTGCTTAATCCATTTTCAAAGTTTGGAAAGGTAAGAACGGATATATCTTCTCAGGTGTATTTTGATAGTATTTCGATAAGTTTTGTGGGTGCAATGTTGGGGCCCTATTTTTGGATGAAATTAACGGAAAATAGTGGAAGTTCGAAAAGCGCAAAGAAAGTTGTGTTTACTGCTGCTTTGAGCTAACATGTGGGACCAGTGGCATAAACTGGGCCTACTTGGATTGGGTGCACGTTCCACCAAGGAAATGCATGAAGAATCATAATTACAAACGTCGTGCCGTGCTCGTGAATTCTCTACAGCGATCACGTTAGAAAAAAAAGTGGCACATTGTTTGAAAAATGGACCCCTTGATATTTCGTCCAGAGACAACCTATGCTGTGCTAAGAATCGTGATATAAGTCTTAGGTTCTAGAGGTTTTATATTTTTTGAGAAAGTTACGAAAGCCCGTCGACAACCCGTGAAGCCGAAAAGTTTTGAGCGGGTGCAGGCTGGAAAACAAATTTACTGCAGAGCGCAAACTTATATAAATTCCTGTATTTTTACGAAAAGAGACCCCTTGCAGCATCTTAGTGACATGGATTCTAAGAAGAAAGTTTGTATGGCAGAGCCACCATTGACGTACGCTTAGGTTAAGGCTTGATGTGGTATTTGTATCGTGATGTGGCTGAACGACGAATCCCTATGATAACCTTCCTCCCATCCCCTACCCCACCCCTGTGCTAACTTTGGGCTTTATTTTTCCGCTTGCACAGTCACTAGAAAAAGGGAAAAGTAAATATACACTGATTCAAAGTATTGCGTACAGACAACTCTCCTTCACAATAGGTTTGTGATTACAAATAAAAAAAGTTACAAAAACAAAACGCAAAACTGGTATGCAAGACAAGAAGAAAATGAAAAAAAAGAGCTGGAGAAAGACAAAAATATTCACGCGAATGTATTTGCGGCACGTGATCACTTAGATGTAAAGATTGCGTGACATTGATCTGCGTCTAATTTTCAGTTCAATTAGTTCCTTCACTTCTTGCCTGTTTTCATAAGAAATGTTCCCTACAAAACCCAGAGGCTGCTTTGTACGCAAGACATGGATCCAGGTCCTGCAAAAATATTGCCATATTAATTAAAAGGCCGGCGGCTGAACGCGGCGTCAAGACACAAGAGAATTAACGAAGAACATCAAAATTATTTGCATTCACACTCCCATTTGAAAGGTAAGCTGTCATCAAAGTATTATCTCAGGTTCACTGGGTAATTTTAATGGGAAATGACATTTTTTTCAGTGGTCTACCTAGAAAGCGAGCTAAAGCGAGTCGAATTGTTTACATTTCCTGCTTAAACAAAATGCCTTCGAAAGGTCAAAATGGGTCAACTTGCATGAGACCGCTTGCCTCAGAAATAACTTTTGCCAAGAAAAAATTATACTACGTTCAAAAACAGCTCTTGCACTTGCTAGAATTGAATTTTGAAAGAATTGTACACCATACCGAGTATGTTTTGAGATGTTTGAGAACGGTATGGAATTTTTTATTTTCAAAGTCTGTAAATTTCGGTTTTCTTCGCTTGCTGGCCAGGAATTCAGAACTATAATGGTAAGTTTAAAGTTTCACGAACGCAGCTGAGCCATACCTCCTAAATAAAATTATAAACTAAGGAAAACCATAATTTGCTATGCGCTTCCACGGGAGTTCGATTATCTGTTGATGAAATTTGACCTCACTTCTGTGATTTTTCGGCTTCACGGGTTGTGGACGGTTTTTCGTAATTTTCTCAAAACTGTAAAACCTTCAGAACATAAGACTTATATCACGATTCCTAGCACACCATAGGTTATCTCTGAACGAAATATTAAGGGGTCCATTTTTCCAACCTTGTGCCGCCCCTCACGCGGTGGTTAGGGAGAAGTAGCTCTTAATATCTTGAAATTGCCGGTAAGGCTAATATCTTTAAATATGTCCTTTTTTGCGACCATCTCCTTAAAACATGACTAACTCTCAAAAATAGTAACAATGCACCAGTAATAAAGAGAACGTGGGTTGGGATCTCCCTCAAACTTACGCTCCGATTTCTGTATTAGCAATAATGACGTTACTAGCGCACTTAGCTCAAACGATCCTTCGTATATATTGTCAGTTTTTCATTTGTTTTCAATTGCAGTGACTAGATTTTCACTGTCTGATCATTGTACATGTTCACTTCACTGTCTAATGTAAGTTGCTCTTATCAATATCACACGTCACAGGGGCGCTGGTGCGCTAGCGAATTATATTTGTTTTAAATAACATATTCCACTACGACTCTGTCGTGAATGTAATTGGAAGGATTAAAACTTATACGGGTACCAGATGAATATTTTATCGTCTCTGTAGTATACAACAGACTGAAGTCTAGGACTCTGCATGATGTCACCTTTAAACGTCCGTACTCTTTTCTACCAGGTTACGGAAAGACAGGGACTCTTGGGGTGGATGAGGCTAGTGTTTCTACCGAACATCTACAACCAACCATGGTACAATGGACGTGATGAGAAAGATGATGTTTATGTTGAAAATAAGATGTCGGTTTTGATAGGCATGCCTTGGATGAGGCAATTAAGGATCAAAAAGAGTAAGTGCAAGAGGATTCAAGCTATTTATTTGCTTCTTTCATTTATCATTATTGTACGTAAGAACAAATAAATTAATTTTAGTATAAAAAGTTATAAAGAAGAAAACTTCGGACTTTTCATTGACACTTTGAATGAAATTATTATGATAGTATTTCTATAGCGAAGTCACAGAAAGTGCTAAGTAATTACTGTATTTTTGGAAAATTGCATGGGGAACACGGCGCACGCAGAACATGCAGCTTTTTTTTATCGACAATGGCAGTTGGTAACCCTGATAAAACCGGCATCCAAGAAAGAACAAACAAACGAAACAAAACAAACAACACATTGCTGCCACATTTTAAACAGTTTCGTTGGAAATAGTGCTCTCAACTTGTATAATGTGAGCGACATATTAATCAGTTCAAAACCATCAATTTAAAGCTCTGTTATCTATTTTAGTATGTACTACAAACAATTTCTCACCTCAGTGTCGGTGGTTAGTGTTCACCACTAGCCACCTCCACCTCGTTGAATAACTGTTAAATATTACCCAGAATCTGATCGGCAAATCACAGTACGGGAAAATACACTATCCGAAACTGATTTTGCATTAGGCTTCAAACATTTTTATTCTATTTGTTTGGAAAACCGTGCGCAAAATAACAAGTTAATATGGCAAATGATCGCTTCGCAGCAAATATCCTTTCGCATTCATTTACATTACATTTCCCACCCAGCCTTCATTGGGCAAATAGTAGCTATTTGGTAAAAAGTGAGTATCGTGTTTCGTGTCATGTTACGTGCATTAAACTTATTTTTGCGATCTAAATTCCAAGGTTCCTGTAACGCGTTGGCAGGTTTCGTTGCAGAGTGCCATTACGATTATTCCAGTGGAATGGAGGATACGACGACATTGAGTCTTCCGAGCTGGAAACCACTACCTTTCAATACTTCGTGGCCAACGGCTCTCAGACTTTGCCCCAAACCTTGGCGCTACCAAACAGCTGAAGAACTAGATAGTTATCCAATGACAGGCATGTTTGATTGTTACGAAGGTGGGGGCTATGTTGCAGTCATGGGTTATGACGAAAACACTGCCTTAGGTGTCCTGGGTGAAACGTTTGGTTATGGATGGGTTGATCACCAAACACGAGCCGTGATATTAGAGTTCGCAGTATTTAACGCCAACACAAATCTCCTCAGTATTGCGACTTACTTCTACGAGGTCTTGGCGTCTGGTGCGGCTTTCACGACACGAAGAGTACAAACACTGGAGCTGTACAGTACAGAGTCAGGAGCTCTGATGTTTTACCTCATTTGTCAGTTTTTGTTCATGGCTATGGTGCTTTATTACTTGATAATGTTGCTAGTCCATCTTTACCGTCAGCGTCTCGCTTTTTTCAAGTCAGTTTGGAATATGGTTGACTTCTTTATAATCGTATTCTCAGTTTTATCAGTAGCATTCTACATGGCCAGAGCAAGGAGTGTCTTGAAAAGCGTGAAAGCCATTCAAAACAATCCATATGACATTGTACACTTCCATACAGCCATAAACTGGTTTAACTTTGAGAATGTCGCCATCGCTTTGGCAATTTTTATGGTCACTCTCAAGCTTTTAAATTTAATTCGCTTCAATCCATACGTCATTTATTTGTTTTCATCTTTCCGTCAGTCCGTTGGCTATCAACTCTCGTATGTTGTTTTCTTTCTATTGATATTCCATGCCTTTCTCGTATCAGGACATCTCATTTTTGGGCATAGCATTCTTGAGTACTCGAGCTACACGAAAGCAGTAATTTCTCAGTTCCAGTTTCTCTTAGGCAAAGCTGTACCATTAGATTCTCTAAGAAGAGAAAACAGGTTTCTAGGTCCTTCATTTGCCTTGGCTTACAACATGGCAATGACTATTGTACTCATAAACATGCTAGTTTCAGTTCTAAACGAATCATACACCGATGCCAGGACACAAGCTGAAGACAGCGCTGAGGAGCTTGCAATGGCGCGGTTTATTGGTGAGTATTTCGTGGGATTATTAAAAAAAAGCCCAAAGGGAAGTGACATTAGATTGTACTGCGATGAATCAACTTTCGTCAATATGTGCCGCTCCGATGCGGAGCCCTTTTGCATAAATTCGCAAAGTATTAAGCAATGCAGCAAAGACAGACATGGAAAACTGGAGAAAAGACTCTTTGCTCTTTCTCGACGTACAGGAAACATAGAGGTTGACTATAGGCGAGAGGAAGACGAGTTCTTAGTTGTCCTGTACATGTTTGCATGGCTACAGAAATATAATGACGGATATTCCACTAGCCTTTAATTTGCCTATTTTCGGCCTCGCAAAACGAGGGTTTTTGAGCGCAAGTGCATTAACGGCGAATTAACCACCGAATGATTAAGAGTAACTTTAGAGTCGCTCAATTTACTTGTGCACGCTATTTTTTGTATCCTACTGGAAGGAGTATGTAATAAAAAGAAGTCATGAGCACTGCCAACTAACAACCTGATAATAAGGTCTGAATAATTAATGTTTTGGTGTCGATTGATAAAGTAGGTACAGTAGATTACTACAATAAAATCTAGCCAATTATGCTGCCTCTAATATTAACTTTTTTGTCCATACCTTGTTGATTTAAATCACGTGCCTAGAGTACAACTGTATCTATCGACCATCAGACCGTCAGTAACCTTTCACCAAGCCATATAGATAAATTTTGTAGTTAATGTTGATATTATAGCTTCTATTACTATTACACAAATTAATGTAATAGCTTTGTAAAATTAAAACTACCTTTAAGATACTCGTTGCCGTTGTATTAATTGATAACACAATCCTGGCTTTTACTTCGGCAAACACGCGTGCTAGCTGGACTTCTCGCTGTCTCGAACAATATCTGGTTTCCCATCTTTTCAACAGATTATTTGCGGTCATTAAAGGTTACCGTATACTTTCTTTCAATTTGGATTTGTGGCTTAAAGTAGCGGTAGAAGTGTGATCTTTAATTAAATTTTGGTCGAGAAGTGGTGGTTTTACGTTATGCCGGCAAGTAAAATTTAAAGTTCGTCTTTGATTGACTTTCTTAGCACTGTTTTTCCGATATCAAAATTTTTATTTGAAGGGGACACTTTAAAGAGCTAAATGTTAAAGGGAATTTCTTCATTTGCCCTCAAATTTTCAAAATAGCTAGTTTAACACATAAATAGCAAATAGGGATCCTGGAATTTTTTTTTTATTTCGAGAGATCGTTTCTCCAGTAGATGCTTTTGTATGAGCAATCCACATTTTTAGATTTATATATAAATAACATTTACTATGATGTGGGGTTTAGGTATCCACAGTTTAAACCGGACGTGCTACACGGCTTGGACGGAAGACAGCCCTAAAGGTATAAGGTAGCCTTGAAATTGGCCATTTGGAGCTATGATAACTCTAACGACCCACTGTTTTGAACTAACCATACTTTACCCCGATCACCCCAATGCTAATTTAAGTCGTCGATAATTAACCTCAGCTCAAGTTATCGGAAATTTGAATTGTCGGAATCGTAATTGTCATTGATATTAAACAAAGTGCTAATCCCTGAAATTCCCAAAATTGGTATCGCGAGCTCACGGGTTCAAAACCCCGTTAAAGTCCTGAATTGTTTTCAGTCTTCTTTACGCAATCCATTAATTGCGTTCACAGCTGTGACCATCAATCTTCATTTCATTTCCATTTCCGCAGTTCAAATATGATTTATTTCATATACATCATTGGCAAATATTATGTTTGATGTTATTAAATAACTTTGTATCTTGCTTTCAAAGTAGAGTTTCCAGCGTTAGACAACAGGAGAGCCAGTTCCAATGCATGGGACAAGCCTCCTGCGAATTTTAATGGTGTGCACTGATGTCACAAGCCATTGATTTTGTTTGTTATTCATCCCATACTGCACGAAACGACTTCGTTCCTTCCAAAGCTCATTTCATTAATAACCAGCACTAACCAAGTTTCCAAAAATAGTCAACATTGTTAATTCCTTCCGATTTAAATCAATAGAAGAAAATGTCGTCAGAATTTCAAGAAATTCTCTAACGGTGTTGACGTTAAAATATTCATACATTTCAATCCCAGCGCGTGATACAGGTAACAAATGTTTTTTCGTTCACGTAGCCATGCAAGTAGGAATGACGAAATTATTTGAAACATTTGATAGCCTATCGCCTGTACAGGCCGGGATATATTTGTTCCAATGGCAAACTAAACTCCGTTCATTTACATTTACCTGTGGAAAAAAAATACCTGAATATCGCATCCATCACATCCTTTCATGTAAGCTCAACATGGTAAGGAATGAGGGACACGCGTGCGCGGTTCGTAGCGACACATATAAAACATCACGCTAAAAATATGTCAGGTATTAACAGAGAGACTTATGTAAAGAAAATTAAATTTTTTGACATACCTCTCTAAGCTATTAACTTTTCTACTGGTATCAATCGGATCCTGTTCCTTGACATTGATAGCCAACAACAACAATATTAACTGTACCCAGGAGCCTGGAGCTGAAACAATCCTAAGATTTTCTAGCCAGTTCTCTTTGACACAAAAATTACTCACTTTATGAGCTTTATCCGCCACAGTTTTGAACTTTAAAGTTGAGCTTTCTTCTTTGATAATAAAAGTATGGCGGAATGCCGTTTCCAGCTGAGTCCCCTTCGAAAAATCTAACTTTGCAAGCCCGTGCGGAAACGAATTCCTTGGTATCAGTCAGAACTATTGTGCCAAAACAATGTCGTTCGCGTCCATGGAACGGTTTTTCTATCAAAATTTCGGTCCACCACGGTATCCATGCTGGAAGGAAAAACATGGTAAATTTCAGTTAACATTTCTCGGCTAACCTCTATGATTTCCCATCGATAATATCTCCGCCGAAAATTATGCAAATTTCCTTCAAAGCATCACGTTCGGAAGATAATTAACTCTCTTTTCTATTGCTTTACGAATTCTAATCAGTATTGTGGGGCAGCAGCTTTTCTTGAAGCGTAAACATTATTGTTTTTTACCCTTCGATCTGCATCGTGACTGTCAGCCCGTAAAACACCACTTTTTACCAGCGGCTAATGCCAATATAAAGAGATCAATATAATGATATATAAAATCCCAGTGGGGAATATGGGAAATTAAACATAAATCAAGTCAAACCATGCTCCCTAGTATGATAAATTACAGCATGAAGGCATCGACCTCAGTAGCACCCAATTTCCTTTGGACTTGAGAAGAAAAACAAATACAAATGGTGAGAGAATCTTCCCTATTACTATGCAAGGTGAATTTACATTAGAAATCTGGCTTCTCAAATGCGCTTTTACGAGGAACCAAGATGTTTGTACATTTTTCTTCTGTAGAATATGTGACTCTAGCAGTTGGTTGAAACTACGTCCCCAAAAACCTCTAGTCGATCATAAAGTAGTCTAGACCTATCATCCACAACGTTTCCTGACCGGTATCTAATACTAAGAATACGCTAAAACGAGTAACAAATGCGCGAGAGTGAATCAAATTAGTTCACCGAGGAGAGGCCTGCGTGGCAAACCCTAGGAAAGGAAATTTAAGAGCGAAAACGTAGATACAGGGAAAACTACTTTATGTGTTGTGCACAAGGCAGTCGCCAGTACAAAACATGTTATTGCTTTTTTTAAGTATCAGAGACACTGACATCGTGCTGGCGCAACCTAAAGTGGACCTGTAATGAATTACAATTGTACTGACGGTGAAAACTAAAATTGACCAGAGGTTCAGATCAGGAATTACTTGCATGTTTTATTTATTTCAATTGCCTTCAAAATGTTATGCAACTCAAGATATTATGGTATGAAGCTCAAGTCTTTGTTCAAACGCTTTTACTAATTGAGCACTGATCAGTTAAACCATAACAAAGAATCCATCCTTAATTCAGTCTTGATTGAAAAAATGCATAATAAACTACGAAAAAAGGAAGGTTTTTTACGTGTTCCATAATCACAGCACCTGTAAAACATTCTCTTCAGCTGATAAATGTATTTTCTCGCCTTAAGGAATGCACGTTGCTTCAGTGCTTTGCATACGGATGTGTTGGTATTTGTCGCGTGAGTTATTTTGACAGTGTGCGTGATTATTTGTTATCAGGTATTTATGGTGTTCTTTGCAGATTCAAGGTCACTTGACGGCATCTCTCGCTACCGTTCTGTAAATTTTCTTGTATTTGTTATCTTTTTTGCTATTATATTTAATCTTTTAGAAAGGTTATTACCAGATTGTACATTATTGACATTATTGTTAGCTTACGTCTTCGTTAGCTGTAGTCTGTAGTATGTTTATTCATGTATTTTGCCCGTGTTCTAGCTATCAATAAACGAGATGCCTATTCCTGATTCTTGTCTGCGTTTCATGTTTTCTAGAGTGAAAATGATTTGTTCTCGTTTCACTGCAGAGTGATTAGAGAACAATTCGTGATGTTGATCATGTATAACAGCGACAAAGTACAAGGTTAGCTATTCTCAGTATGGGTGATAGAACGTTTGGCAACGTTGCCGTCGATCAAAGTGAATTGTCGGTTTTCGTTGTCGCAATTTCTTATTCATTTGTGACAAAAATAATTACCAAAAGTTAAAAGAATTACAGTGTTTTTTGCTTAGCTTGAAACAACTTCCAAGCGCTTTTATCTAACCGTAGAGACATTGACCCTGCTATCTAAGCGTTTCAGAGATTTCGCAGCATGTAAATCAATTATGAAAGTAGAGTCATTTTCCTGCAATTCAACGAACCCTCACTATGGGCTTGATAAAGTAAAATAATAATAATAATAATAATAATAATAATAATAATAATAATAATAATAATAATAAAATAAAAATTTAGCGACAAATTTTGTTCCCTGAAAGTTCTGGCGTCTTTGTTTCTAACATGGTGTATGGCTTATGTGTGTTACCGAGAAACACTGATCAGTTTCAAATCTCAGACATTTTACTTTTCGCCAGAGTAGCTGTCTCACTACTTAGAAGGAGACACTTCTTAGGGTAGACTACTCTATATTTGTTAATATCCCCTCCCAATTTTATTGTGATGAAGGGGTTGGGGATCTATCTGGCTGTAGAAAAACTTCAAATTTCATCAGTAAAGCCGTCAATGCGATTCTGAATCTATCTCGGACTACTCGACCTTTCGTAGCATTTTAATCACAAAACTGTATATCGATGGCACTCTTGCAAGAGTATGTCCTTATATGAAGTGCCCTTAGAGTACGGAACGCAATAGCCTCCCACGCAGTCGTTTTTAGGGGAGTCGTATTTCACCTCCACCCCACAAACGCCTGCTTACCCGAGAGCAACATTCCTTTCCTGCAGCTTAGCCAATCGCATTTTACCTACTGATTTCTGGAAAGTGACGTCAACCGCACAACAGGAAACAACGGGCACTCGAGCGGTTTGCACTGTCTGCATGCTCTATATTCGAAATTTCACGTTTAAATCACTTTCAGTTGTCTGCAATCCAGGAATTTAACAAACGGACGAGCGACATATTTTTCAATTTGCCCACAGGATATTGGAAATCACTGGCATCTAAGCTTTGCCACCGGTCTTCAATAGCCGCTTCCTCAGTACACGGCGAAGTCGTTGAGATATCAATTCAGATATTTACGCAGCAATGGGGTTTCGGCTTGAGTTAGTCTCAGCGATTTAAAGGATGGACACTCGAAAAACATAGAGAAGATGGCCTTTCCAGTTGTATTTGGAACTCCCATGTTCGGTAGAGAGAAAAAGTGTTGACAGACCAAACACGCTTCCATTTCTCGTGATTTCATTTATATAATAGTGCTGTCAGGCCAAACACGGACTCATTTATCCTGATTTTACGCTTTTGAACTGTAGGCTTTGCGTTTTGCTCTAACGATTATGTCTTTCCACTGAGTCTACATGAGATGTTGGATGGTTCTTTGTACATTTCCCTCAGTGTTTTCTTCAGACTATTGTAGGCATTGATGAGCGAGCTATATTGTGTGACAAAGGTCAAAAAGCCAACTTGTGACAGGAAGCACGTTTTATGACTGTGATTCGTTCGTGATTGGCTCGGACGCCTCACATGTCAAACAATGGGAAAGGAATGTTGCTCTCGGGTAAGCTGGCGTTTGTGGGGTGGAGGTGAAATACGACTCCCCTAAAAACGACTGCGTGGGAGGCTAGGAACGCAAGTGTCCAGTAGATCACGTTTTGGAAGCAAATAGTAGGTTGTTGTATTACTTTAAAGAATTACTGAAGGTATAGAAGGGTCTTGGAATTACTTGATCGATTCTCCTAATTAAGAAGTCAAACATCAACTGCTGTAGTTAATTATCCACAATTTTACGTAAAATCATCATTATTTGTTGGAGGCTTTAATCTGATGAGAAAATGTCACTAGGGGTTCTTTTAATCTTCCGCGTAAGTTGCATTTGAATGCAAAGCGTCGTAACAGGAATCAATAAAAACAGTATGATTTTCTAACTTAAAGTTTATAACTAAAAGTTGTCTTCAAGAGTAGCTGGATGAACTTTTTTTTAAAATAACAATGAACTTTATTAACAGTACAGCAACAAATAAATACATCTTTCACAAAGAAAAAATCTTTAAAATAAACGACTTCCAATAGGCAAAAAGCAGTTTTAAATTACAGTTACACATCTTAAAAATGATTCTTCAAATGACTAGAACACTTTTGATGATTACTTGTGTGTTTCTGGAAATGAGATTCAATAAAAACCTTGAACAATGAGGCGGCCGTGTCATGGTCTGTAACTGCTTTTGTAAATAGCAAAAATGTTTAACAAAACACAAATTTCACAATAAAAAAAGTGTTCGATAAAACATGAAACTATAGTTATATAATAAAAAATATATGTATAAAAATCATAGGACCTAGATTTTGACAAAACATCTATCTAATTCAAAGTTCGCTTCTTAAACGTAGATGTTGGCACGGCATCTATCAAATTCAAAGTCCGCTTCTTGAACATTACTTCTAGTTGTTCTTTTAACTGTTCTTAACCCTCTAAGACAGAGTAGAGCCGACCTAAGGATGGCAAAGGAGACTTTAGAACGTATCCAAGAGACGGTGGTGGCATAGTCCTATCCTTTCTTCGCTGCGACCAGCTCTGCTAGCCTGTCATGGTATCTCTTGCACTCTTCTCCCATGCCGCCTGTTGTTGTAAAGACTAATGTAGCTGGATGAACTAGTTGACTGTGTGACCAATGTATCTTATGATTAAAAATAATGGCACTATAGTTCATATCGCGGTCATTTTGGGAACTATTTGGGGAAAATTATACTATATTTTGGGAATGGGCGAAAATATATTTCACAAAAATTTGAAATTACTGCAAAATTAGCCATGTTCAGGCTCCATTGTTTCGCTTATAAAACGAAGAAAAAAACTTTTAGAAATTGAATGATGCTTTTCCTACCTGTTTTCTTGCAACATGTGACCAGTCCAGGCCATAGACATTTTTGTCTATTTCGTTTCTTGTAATATGATTGGTCCAGGCAAAACTAAAACAAAGTTATTTGGCCAAGAGGAACTGGAGCGACCTAGACCTTGTGCACGGAAATGTGCACGGCGGCCATATTGCAACGCGATACAAAAATAGACTCAAAAGTGGCAATAATTTAACGAGAAACAACATTTAAGAGGCAGTCTCTGTAAAAGCGGACCGGTCGGTTCCGGTTCGAAAAATAAAATCGCCTGATTTTCTGTGTGGTGAAAGGCCTTTATGCCAACGCAACAAAAACGCAATTAGTTTGGTTCTTGCTTTTAATTTCTTAGCACTGCAAGAAAAATATCATTTCGACCAAAAGACACCCTGGTATGCCCGAAATTCAGCGTGATTGTTTACGTTTTTTAACCTATCACTGCAAAGCAAGAGTGTGATATTTTACAAAAAAATTGTATGGCAAGCTAGACAAACCTTTTCTTTACGAGATGTGTGAGATTCAAGTGGTTTGAAGTTAAATAATTTGAATAGTAGACCGCTACATGCGGCAATGTAAACATAATCGCGGAGCAAGCTGAAAATTAGTGATTTTGCAAACGTCTTTTCTCAGCTGGCTGATGATTCTAAAGGTCAAAACCATGATTTTTGTCAAGTTCGAACCTTAATATGCTAACAAATGCTAAAAAATGTTGTCTATTCCAAGAGTCTTAGAAGCGGTCGTTTACCATTTACCCGCGACATCGACAAATTTCTTTTTTGTCGCATCCATCGAAGAATTACATTAACGGAGTTAAATATTTTAATCGCTTCTTGCTTATACCAGAAAGGTAAACCAAAGATCAGGCAATAAGAGTGTTTATCACAGTGCAGTGTCCAAAAGTTGTTTTTCTCCTTGAAATCGTTTGTGATGCTTGTGGTATTCTGGTTAGTGTTGGTCACGTGATGTACGAGGGTGGGAAATAAACAGTTGCTAGAGATATCTATGGTGTACGCACGTGTGTTTAACTTTTCCTCACCGTTCGCTTCTAGAACTATTTAGAATACAAAATTGGTGACGAGGATCAAGGAGGTTTATGTATCTCCAACATGAAACTTGAAACAAACTAGTGGTCACGCGTTCGAACGATATCACGTGGCTGTTCTCTTTTAGTTACCCTAAGCAATTCAGTAAGTGATACAGTACCGTTTCCTTTATAAATACAGTTCAATTTAATTTAGGAATAAGGATGCACAGACCTGCTATCACTGCCATTAATAGCATATTATTTCTCGGAGATTATTTGCATACCTCACTGAAGGAATGATTCCTGCAGTCGGGAATGCAATCATGCTGAATTTCGGGCGTACCTGGGTGCCTATTGGTTAAAATGATATTTTTCTTGCAGTGCTAAAAAATTAAAAGCAAGAAACAAAATAATTGCGTTTTTGTTACGTTGACATAAAGGCTTTTCACCACACAGAAAATGAGGCGATTTTATGTTTCGAACCGGAACCGGGCGGTCCGCTTTTACTGAGACTGCCTCTTAATCACCCTAGGCCACAGCACTTATTTGTCTCAGCAGCATGATACACTGATTGGTTTCAACTGTGACTGAAACTTGAGAACTTGTACTTAAGAGTCGGATTCACAGCTGAATTTATAGCACCAATGATATAACGAATTTTGAACAACATCATTTTACTTTCACCTTAGTGGTGTTTCCGCAAGCGGCAGAAACCTCTTAAACGTTCGATTGCGGAAACGTAAAACAAAGAAAGAGGAAACTGCAACTACCAAAGTATCGGGATACTCCAGCACATCCCTCAGTTATCTTCACATGGCCAGAAATTTCGGACATTTGAGCCCGCACGACAGTAGCGGCGTTTCCCAATCGATAACAAAAATGGCGGACGAAATTACAAAGCTTTATATGACAGGCGATGGAGTTACAGAAAATACAAGCACAATTAATACCTTTTTTCCATTTGCCAAAATCGAGCATTATTCCTAGACATTTCAGCGATATTGTGGTTAAAAAATCTACCGGAAAAACGAATTCCATACCTTGCTTTCGGAACGATGTCAATTTGCAACTTCAGATCCAGTCAAACCCTTGTAAATCCGTGAAAAAAGAAGCGAAGATAGCATATTTGATAGCAAATAATTAGAAATCTAAAGTCGCTATGTAATTTGCCAAAATCGAGTCATACAATACAGTTAAATCGCTATTTGAAAAATGAAAAAACTGATCTTCAGCTTGTAAACGTACCTTGCTTTTCGGCTGCTAAAAACCGTACAAAATGAAATAAGATCACGGAAAGGTCGACATGTCACGCAGATCCACGTTCGTCCCATGAAGAAGAAGACAACAAAGTCCCGCTCTTAGCTCCGTATTCTCGCACGCAAATCCTGCATATTTGGTATTAAAAACAACGTGATTCTTGAGGAGATTAAAGAAAACTAACCCGTTCCATTTCGATACTAAAAAAAAAGTAAAGCTGCCATGTGCAATACATGTAAACTGGAAGTTCGTTCTCGGAGTTCAACAAGCGATATCTCGGCCAAATATGCCTCAAATGTCCCTCAAAAAGCATCGTTCAATAGCATTTTTCGTGGATTTTGTCGGCCATTGCTCGTTTTGGCAATACCTTCAGCCAGCGGCGTTCATTTCACGATAAACATATTTGTATTTCACCCCTCGATCTGTCCTAAAAATACGAGCCCGGAGGTCACCGCTGAAATCAGCGGTTAAGGCCATTACGCGACAGCATGAATGTAAGTCGCACGAAATGTGATGTCCGAGATTTCTGGCCATGCAGCAGCTTACGTCTAGCAAGACCAGTTTATTATAACCTTACTGAGTTATCTGACATACGGGTACAGATGATATTCATATAATCTCGACTGCTGAAACTCAATCGAAAGTATTAAAGTTTTTTTCAAGGTTTTACTGTAACAATGATGCATGTCATCAATTTTCCTACGTTATCCTGGACCATGCAAATTTCCTTATAAACAGGAGCCAGAGTTGAAGACAGATGTTTTTCAAGTTGTTCATCTTGAGAGTTGAACTGTGCCTTCTGATCTACAACTAGGATCAACGCCTTTTTCTGGTAAATGGAGGCCTGGTTCTGGATACTCTACTGGTCTCTTTCCATGCGGAGGATAACTGGAAACGGATTTATCATCTTACCTGTGAGCAGCAAACGGCAGCTCCACACCAAAACCAAAACTTTTGTCGTTTCACTGGCGGTGGTGGATCTTTTTGTTGGGATGACCGTTGTTCCGTCCTTGTTTTTCTGTGAGATCACCAATGGATGCAGATGGTCTTACGAGTGGCTGTCTTGGGCAGAAGGGTTGAGGTGGTTGTCCGGCCGGTTACGCTTCATTGACGAACTTGTGCAGTCTGGTGCTGGATTGCTATATAGCAGCTGTAATGCCTTTGAGATATTTAACTTTAATGACTCGCCAACGCGTTACCGAAATGATTTGTCTATTTTAGGTAATCCCAGTTTGTTCTGAGGTTTTACTGGTCACTTCACTGTATTTACGACTTGTTACTTTGAGAAATATTTCTGTTTGGATATACATGATATTGCTTGAGCTACTTCCCTTCTTAATGCTTGTATGTTTTGTTGCAACCATGGTGCGTGCTGCTTATAAGCATGATCGAGCCGCACGCATCTTGTCAAGACAGTTGCGCTTTAACCATCACGTTTTGTTCAGATCTCAAGACAGAAATACGGTTATTACAATGGTGATTGTCGTTTGCGTTTTTCTTGCATGTTACAGTTAGTTTATTTGTACTACCTTTCGTGGTTTAGCCGATCATACTGAATCTTTTGATGACACTGAATATAAAATCCCAATATTAATTTTAAACTCGGCGGTCAACCCTTTAACTTATGCTTTACTCAAAAGAGACATAAAAAAAGACTGTAAAAAGATGACCTTGTTCTGTAAGCATCAAGCCTGAAATACATAAATACGATTTTTGAATCTACGGCCGCAGGCGCGTAGATTCCTTGCCATCAGGTCTGTCCGTTAACCAAAAACGAGTAACAAAAGAATATTCGGAGTTAATTAATGCCGAGCATGCGCAGATCTCTTTTGATTGAGACGATAACAGGTACGATTGATTTGTCGGTAGCGTTTCGGTTCTTGAAACTTGTCAACATTCGTAAGATTGAGAGTTGTCTTTTGATCGACGATGAGTTGTCTTTGAAGAGTAGGCATTTGCCGATTGTGCTAGTAAAAGTGGCATATTATGCTAGTGGCAGTGCTCGTTTTTTGCCCAAATTATGCTCAAATTATGCTCGCTTTTCAAAATTATGCTACTTTTTTAAAAAATTATTCTGTGCACAAACTTCACAACTCACAAGACAAGTTTGAAAATGTATTTATTAACCCTGGCCAGACGTTCTGGGCCCGGTTGTTCAAAACCTGGGTAACTTTATCCGGTGGTTGGGCCTATGATGTAAGTTCACTGCACTTGACTGGTTTGGCGTGGCGGCCGCCATTTTGAAACGAGCACTGGGAGAAAGACTAAGGAGTCAGGGACCGAGACACAGACTTCCGGTTCCGTTTCATCGAATTCCCGCGGTATCTCAACACAAGTAAAAAAAAAAATCGAAAAATAGGAGTGGAAGCAACTGTTAATAGTAATCTATCGTTTTTAGTAGCTGAGATCTTCGTTTTCTTGAATTATTCTAAAATTGTGCTATTTAGACAAGACAAGAAATTCGCTGAATTTAGAAGCGGCCGTTTTGACCATTTGGACCGCCTTTGTGCTTAGAATGTAGCTCGAGTCGATCCTAATTTGATTTTAAGTAGACACTTCTGTCCAAGACACTTTTAGTAGCGTGATGCGTGACGATTAACTTGTTACGTAATTTGGCCACCGTCTTACAAATAAACTAAATCATTAAGGCCTGATTTAGCCATTTCCACCTTGGATAGGTTTAATAGATTTTTCTTTGGTTTAATTTACGAAAGAATTGCTTTACGGTTCGGTGTCTGTCCATTTCATCTGTGGACTCTAGGAAAAAGTCCTATCTTTTCTGAACGAGTGCGTGAGCAGAATCTTTATAAACAGCAATTTTCACCTCATTACGTATTCATAGAGGGCATGGCCGAAAGGTACGTCTATCCCCTAACGATCAGGAAGCCCCGGGTTCGATTCCTGGCAACGGCAACCTCCTTTAGTTTTTCTTTTTTCTTTTTCTTTTTGTTCTTCTTTTTTTTAAAAGTATTAGTTTGACTAATCGTTGAGCTTAACAGCGACTTTTCAATTTTACATGGAGATTCAATGGGTATTTAGTAGAAACAAACAGCCGAAACACCAAATGACCGGCCTTTCAATTTCTTTGATAAGTCAGGGAAATCGACGATTTAATCACATCCAGGTTATGATATTTTCATCAAGATGTGTTGAACGATTCCCTAGACGTTTATATTTTTCTTAAAATCAAGCTGCATTTTACGCAGGCCATACGATGCGCTCTGTGGCTGTCGGCTTTGCGTGACTATCAACTTGCTACGTGACACGAATATTGCAGGGGTTTAATAGATTTTTCTTTGGTTTAATCTATGAAAGAATTGCTTTACAGTTCGGTGTCTGTCCATTTCATTTGTGTTCTCTGGGCAAAAGTCCTACTTTTTCTGAACCAGTGCGTGAGCAGAATGGTTATAAAATTTAAATTTTCACTCATTACTTATTCATAGCGGGCTTGGCCGAGAGGTACGTCCATCCCCTACCGATCAGGAAGTCCCGGGTTCAATTCCTAGCAACGGCACTTCTCTTTAGTTTTTCTTTTTTCTTTTCCTTTTTGTTCTGCTTTTTTTTTTAAAGTATTAGTTTGACTAATCGTTGAGCTTTAGAGCGATGTTTCGATTTTACATGGAGATTCAATGGGTATTTAGTAGAAACAAACTGCCGAAACACCAAATGAACGGCCGTTCGATTTGTTCGATAAGTCGGGGAAATCGACGATTTAATCACATCCAGATTATGATGTTTTCATCAAGATGTGTTGAACGATTCTCTAGACGTTTATGTTTTTTCTTAAAATCAAGCTGCATTTTACGCAGGCCATACGACGCGCTCTGTGACTATTGGCTTTGCGTGACTATCAAGTTGTTACGTGACACGAATATTGCACCATCATGATCATTTCAAGTACTCGGTTTGGGTGTAATTATCGAAGAGGATTTGGCCGTTGTGTTACAGATCAACTACATGACAATCACAAAGGCCCGATATAATTCATTTTAAGTCCGTGGATAGGTTCCATAGATTTTTTTTTTTGATATGAAAGAATTACTTTGCGGTTCGGTGTTTGCCCAAACCTCAGGGGAATTTCCCCGCTAACCAGAGTAAGGTAAAGATTGCATCATCATTTCAAGTGCGTGGTTCGTGTTGTTTACAGCTGAAGTTGATAGGCAACAAAGGTCTTGGGAATCGTTTAGCATATCCTTATGACAATATCGTAGTTTAGATCAGATAAATTCTTGGATTTTCTGGAATTTGTCAATCCCCTTTCTCGAGTAAACACAAAGGATATTTGTTTGCGTGAGAAACCGGATGTGTGACTGCCATGCGTTATGTATTGTAAAATTAACCTGTCACTTGACCGATGTCTGAGTGGCGCAAGTGATAAGCGCACAGGGCGAACTTTTGATCTCAGATCCCGAGGTCGCGCGATCGAATCTCAGTGCAGACGAAAAAAAATTCTTGCAGCTCCGGCCGAGAGGGACCCGGGCCTCACGGCGGACACGAAAAAAAAAAAAAAAAAAAAAATGGGTATTACTAGAAGCGGCACGTCGCTAAGCGACGGCCGCTTAAAAATATACGGATTATGCTAGCAGTGCTACTTTTGGAAAAAGGGCAAAAATTATGCTCAATTCCTCAGAATATGCCAAAAATTATGCTAGCACAATCGGCAAGAGCCTATTGAAGAGTACGTTTCGGTGAGTAAAACATTTTGTAAGGTGGTTTTCTTCAACTTACGTTACTCAAGCAGGCATAGCTTTAACTGGATGTGTTTTTACGAAGTATTTGTTAGCTGTTTAGGGCTCGAAATAACGGCCGGTCAACGGACAATGTCCAGACTGATTGTGGATAATTTTTTGACCGGTCAAACTTTCGTCTTGCCGGTCATGTTGACCGGTCAAAATTCAATCGTATTGAAAATGAAATAAATTTAAGGTTCCTGCTGTTCAGTTGTTTCAGTTGTTATGTATCGAGTCGCTGTGTATTGCGGAACTTTGATATGAAATCCTGGTGACATGCAACTAGAGCCGTTGTTTACAATTCGCGCATCGAAACAGACATCGGGATTCGCCCACTTCCGGTCACAAAATTACCAAATATTTCAACTTTTATTAGTAATTTTCAAGTTGTACATTTGTCCCTGCGTATTAATTAATTCCTTAAGCGGAATAAATATTATCAAAAGCAGTGTACTGCAAAGGGACTATAATTCATAGCAACGCTACAATAATTATTTCACTCTTTGCAAGTTTATCGATGTGTTAATCGGCCGCGTGCGTAATGTAAACATGAAAAGTTGTACAGCCGTGAACAGTCCAGAATATCCCAATATATTAGTACATCCATGACGTCACGAAACTCGCGTTTCAACCAATGAGGATGCGTGTTTTGGTTGGAGTCTCGTGTTTCATAACAAACCAAGAAATTCAAGATGGCGGACAAAGAGAGATTGGCGATTGCTTTCCAATGCGATGAATACGAGTCTTCAAGAGGTATAAATTTATCGCAAATTGGGTCAAATATTGTCGAAGTTATGAAAAAAGGAAAGTTCGTGTTCGCATTCCATGTCACAGACAAATCTCCCCCGATAAAGTTTACCCTCCGACCGAACTGAGAAAAGCACTAATCTTAATTTAGCGCTGCGGGGCAAGTTTGACGAACTGTGTTTGTCATTCTTTGAAAAAGAGACGCTAGAATTGGTAAGTTTATTTACTCGGCATTTTTCAGCGTAGTAACGATCAACTTGGGAATTCACACTTCTCCTCTATCTACCGATTAGTGGGCTGAAATCGACAGGACGCGTGCATTCATAAGCTGAAACATTTAATCATTTCGAAAATTATATTTAATTTTGTCCTGGTAAAAGATATCATATCTGTTTAACAAAACCGCAAGTTGTAAATTACAAGGAAGCATTCACAATCCATTCACAAATTCCAAGGTTTTATCAGTTATAGCTTTTTTTAAAGAAAGTAAAACAAATTTAGTCTTCAAACTTAAATCCACGATATATTTCAGTCATTTATTCATTTGCCCACATCCTCTGATCCTTGGGCACTTTTAAGATTGAATTTGCCTCTTGGTTGAATGCAGGACCTGAAACAAATCATAAGTATGTGACGTTTATTAAATCAGTTACAGATGCCAATTACAAATGTATTTTTGTTTTAACATACGAATTTATCTTGAATGTAGTAGAGAGTTCCCTAAAGTTGTCTGATGACTCTTGTTACAACTCCTGTTTTCATGATTATTATTCCTAACTCTCTATTCCATAGTACTAACCTGCTAACCATCCTGATTTGATTGTTTCACAAATAATTGAATAATGTTGTTCGCTCAACACTACATTCTAAACTTTTGTAACTTTTCAGTGTGTTCCTTTTTTTTTCTGACCATCACCTGTGTAAAAGGGTTTTTTTTGGAAACTTTTGTTACAGTTCTGATAAAATATTTTTCATTCCATTCTAATTGCTAGCATAGATGATCATTATAAACCATGTTTTGAGGTTTGACCCCCTTCCCCACCCTCACATAAATTCCATACTTTACCTTTAAAAAATGGGTTACAAGTCACCCTTGGAATTTAGGGGAAGATAAGGATATTTTTTGGAACTATGCAGTACTCACATCCTCCCAGGCCAACCTAAAGACAAGATGTGGCCAAAACATTTTATATGTAGAAGGCTACATTCCAAAAATAAGTAAAATTGTACCACAATAAAAAAAAAGTGCCCCACGGTACAGAAGACTTGGGGTTACACCCAACCCCTGGATACCAGATAGTCCCTGTTAAACTACATCGACCTCTGTATACCCCTAGTGGACAATGTGTAGTTCCAGAAAATATCCATACCCCCTAAATGATTATGTACACTTCAAGAATGTAATGGATGAAAATAAGAGGAAAAAAGTTCAATTCACACCACAAAGAGTTGGCTATACCTTCTTTGCACTTCAACTTATATTTACAAGAAAATACAAGTAATGGAAAGTCCATACGGACATTCATATGAAAATTCAGACAAAGTAGAAATACATATAACTTTTAAAACTATTCATCTCCTTGTAAATGTTCTTCATTTTGTTG
>OX419342.1:17589120-17611620 GCA_948470475.1 Galaxea fascicularis
TGAAATTTTATGGAATAAAAGAACGCGAGCATGAATCGAACGAAGACACAGAAGATTTATTGAGGAACTTTTTACGTACCGACTTAAAGATCCCTAAAGAGGACGAGGAAAATATTCAGTTCGATAGAGTGCACAGGATATATATCAACGCGTCGAGTATCGTCTGGCACTCCGAATTCCAAGCCACGACCTATTATTGTCAAGCTTTCCTGCTTCTACGACAAAGAGTTTATTAAATCTTTCATCAAAAACCTTACGAAAGGCCGCAATCTCGGAATTTCCGACGACTTTACAAAGGAGGTAGAAGAAATGAGGAAAAAGCTGTACCCAGTACTAAAAGCCACCAAGCAAGCAAAGCGTACTGCATTTTTCAAGGTAGAAAGGCTTGTTATAGATGGGTCGCTTTGCCGTGGCCCAGAGACAATTGCTTTCCCTCTCTACGGACATTTAATGGACGTATAAATTAGATCAGAACTTTCATGTTATTATTCACGGCCATATTTTAGGGGCCAGTTGTGTGATTTACAAACTCCAGTCAATTAGCTCGATGCGCAGTCGGTCAACGCCGCTCAAATTCAGAGGTAAGTCAGGGTGTTTTTTTTCGTACGTTTAGTGTTTTTGTTTCCTTTCTTGTCTCGTCTTAATTTTTGCGCAGTCAATTTTGCTTCCCTTCCCTAAAGGGGAAAGCGATCCAGGCCATATAAATTTATTCTTTTGTCTATGGTTTGCGCCACACGGGCAAGGAAAACTACTTCATTTTATAATTGAGCAATAAATATGTCACATAAGCTTTTGACACTGAATGTGAGAGGGCTAAACAATTCTAGAAAAAGAAGACAGGTTTTTCGATGGCTGCACCTGCAACGATCGGACATTATTTTCCTCCAAGAAACCTATTCTTCAACGGAAACTATAAAACGATGGGAAGCCGAGTGGGGTGGGAAAGTTGTAGCTAGCCACGGTACAACCAACAGTAAAGGAGTAATGGTCCTGTTTAAACCAAAACTCAATGTCACCATTAACAAAACCTTAGCCCATAAAAATGGAAGATATATCCTCGCGGAAACATCAATTGATGAAACAAACATAGTTTTTGTGAATATTTATGCACCAAATGATCCTTCTCAACAAATCCTTTTCCTAAGGGATCTGTATAGCTCTGTGTTATCTGCATATGCAAATGAAAACCTAGTGTTAGGTGGCGATTTTAACTGCGTTATGAATGCCATGGACAAGAAAGGTGGCAGGCCTTTTGACTCAAAAAATGCAGCAGTAACTGAGTTTGAATCGACAATTAGGGTTCATAGCTATGTAGACGCATGGCGCATAGTAAACTTGCACAATATCGGTTTCACTTGGAGCAACCCGTCGATGAAGATACAAAGTAGACTTGACTATTTTTTCATCCCAAAATTTTTGCAAAAGTTAATTCAAGAATGCAGAATAGTATCCAACATCTTATCAGATCCTTCTGCTTTAATTCTCAACATCTGTTTCGATAAAGAAACCGCGCCTCGAGGTCCAGGCTATTGGAGGTTTAACAATTCTTTGTTATCCGACAATGAATACGTAGCTTTATTACGCTCTAAAATTCCAGAATTCGTTGAAAAGTACAAAGAGGTCGAAGACAAAGGTCTGTTTTGGGAAATGGTCAAATTGGAGATCAGAGGATTGACAGTTCGGTTTTCTAAATTGAAAGCAAAGCGTAACCGCGATGAAGAGAAACTTCTTACGTCTAGGTTTGCTCAACTGAGCGCTAATCTCAGACAGCATACTGGGAAGATGACAAAGCCGAACTTGAGCGAATCAAAAGCAAACTTTCTGTTTTTCAAACTGAAAAAAACACGTGGTGCTATTATAAGAAGCAGAGCCCGCTGGTATGAGCATGGGGGAAAAAACAGCAAATCTTTTCTTAATTTAGAAAAATTAAACTACCGGCGAAAACATATATCATCTTTGATTAACTACAACGGCACTAGGATTAATGATCCAAAAGAAATTCTTAATGAAGAGCGGAACTTCTTTAAAGAATTGTACTCCTCTAGGAACGTGGACCCTAATAGTGAGGAGTTCAGTGACTTTTTTAATAGAGATTTTCAACTACCTGAAGAGATGGCCAGCACTTGTGAAGGAGAGATAACCTTGGCTGAATGTACAAAAGCATTATCAATGATGCAAAATAACAAATCTCCTGGCTCTGACGGGCTAACAACAGAATTCTATCGAACTTTCTGGGACATTATTAGCACCTATGTTGTCAACAGCTTTAACTACGCCTTTAATACTGGAAATCTATCTATTTCTCGACGACAAGGGATTATATCTTTGATTCCAAAGAAAAAAAAGGATACCCAGTATTTAAAAAACTGGAGACCTGTAACTTTACTTAACGTAGATTACAAGATTGCAACCAAAACCATTGCTCTCCGTATAGAAAAGGTACTTCCACATTTGATCAATCCCATTCAAACAGGTTACGTAAAAGGAAGGTTCATAGGCGAAAGCATCAGATTGATTTTAGATATAATGAAATACACTTAAGCATAGAGGATATTCCAGGCGTGGCCGTCTTAACTTCTTAGATTTTGAGAAAGCTTTCGATTCGGTGGAATGGAACTACATTCAAAAATGCTCGGAAGCAACTAACTTTGGCCCTCATCTCCGCCAGTGGGTTTATGTTTATTATCATGATATCTCCAGTTGTGTTTTGAACAATGGTCACGCGTCGGAACCCTTCTTGCTCGAAAGAGGCGTTCGACAGGGGTGCCCACTGTCGGGTATGTTGTTTGTTATAGCCATTGAGGTCCTCGCGCAAAAGATAAGACGCTCCAAAATGATTAAAGGAATTGAAATTGAATACAATGGATCTCAGGAAATAAAATTATCTCAGTATGCGGATGACACGACAGCGCTCTTGAGTGATAGTGAGTCCGTCATGCAGCTATTTGAATTGCTAGGCCTTTTTGAAAGATGTTCTGGCCTTAAAATAAACGAAGCAAAATCGGAACTGTTATGGCTTGGTTCATGGCGCCATAGAAAAGATAAAATTTTAAATTTACAAATTAGTGAGGAGCCTGTCTACGCGTTTGGTGTTCATTTTGCGTACGAACGTGACACGGTTCTACAGAGGAACTTCTGGGATAAGTTAATTTCCTTAAAAAAAATTTAAACATATGGTCTCAAAGGGACATTTCTGTTTACGGCAAAATAAATCTAGTCAAATCCCTCGCGCTCTCCAAACTGGTCTTTATCTGCAGTGTAATGGAAACGCCAAAACTTTTTGTTGATGAAGTAAACAAAATAGTATTAGATTTTATTTGGGGCCACAAACCACCCAAGATAAAATACACCAAGCTCATCAAAACAAGGCAAGAGGGAGGCTTAGAAATGAAAGACTTTGCTTTATTTAACAAGGCTTTAAAGTTAAATTGGGTTAAGCGACTTTGCTCAAATTCAGACGCTCCGTGGCAGTACATCCCGAAGTCCCTCCTAGCAAATGTTGGAGGCCCAGAGCTTTTCAAATGTAACTATGACATCGGTCACCTTAATCTAAGCAAGTGCCTTACAGCTTTTTATCACGAAATAATCACATTTTGGCAAGACGTAATAGCTTCCAACCCAAAAAGCAAAAATGACGTTCTTGAACAGATAGTTTGGAATAATAAGTTTATTCAGTCTGATAAGAAATCTATGTACGTGCAGCATTGGCGTCACGCACGAATTCTCAAAATTAACGACCTCTTTGATACACAGCAAAACTGCTTTCTGTCCTTCGACTCTTTTCGCAACGAATTTAACGTAAATTGTAATTTCTTACTGTACTTTAGCCGTGTTAACGCCATCCCTCAAAGATGGCAAAAACTCCTTAATTGCTCCCTCGAACAAAGCTCATCACCGCAAATATTAATAGAAGAAATGACTTGCAAAAAAATTTATAATAAGCTATTGTCTCTTCGATCAATGCCTCCGCCGACTTGTGAGAAAAGACTCTTAAAGTTTGGCTACCAGAAGGATGATTTGAGAAAATTATATCTATTGCCTTTTGAGTAACAAAAGAAGTAAAGCTATCAATGTTCCAGTACAAAATTATTCACAATATTCTGTGCACCAAGAGCTTATTATTTAAAATGAAGAAAGAAGACTCCCCACGCTACCCTTTTTGTCCAGCAGATCACACCATTATTCATCTTTTCACTGAGTGCGTGCAAGCCACTTTGTTCTGGAAGGAGTTTCTGGATTGGGCCTCGCGCATGGTGAACTCAAACTTATCGCTTTCAATAAAAAAAATTTTGTTTGGCGTTATTAATAACGATTCTAAATTCTGTTTATCCCTCAATCATTTAGTCATTATAGGAAAGTATTTTCTGTATGTAAAAGCTCTTAACGGTAAATTTTACATCTTTAATGAATTTGTTTCCCTAGCTCGTGTACGACTGGTCATGAAAAAGATTTCAGAACAAAATGGTCTGTTTTTGCGTCTCTTTTAAATATGTTATGAAATTCCGTTTACTTAACTGATTGCGCTCTCATTTAATTTAAGTTACCACTAATGTTTTTATTGTGTTAGGTTTCTTTGTTGTCAGCTTTAAGTTGTAGTTTTCGTTTTGTTGTAGATTGTTTTTTGCGAATATTTACTGTACGTGTGTATGTTCAATAAAGTTGTATTGTTGTTTAAAAAAAAACTGATCTCAACTATGGTCTGCACTCGATGCGCGGAGGTGAAAAAGTGGTCATTTGGTAACGCTTCAGTAACTTTAATTTCATTGACGAACTAGTAGTTCTGTGCAAGGTTTACCTATATTAAAGTTGTGACTGAATGCTTTGAAATATATATTTATGCTCAATTTACTTTTGTGGTCGACTGTAGCACGGCCGAAAAGAGGTTTCTTATCTTTGGCGATCCGAACTAACTTATTTTTGTCCAAAACATTTTGTTTTATAGAAAAATTAATCTCCTAACGAGGGAATTCGTATATGTAATCAAATGGCGACGAGTGAAATTAGGGCATAATTAATTTCACGGGCGTTTTTGTCCAAATCAGTCTAAGGCTCGGGAAATTATTAGAATTTCAGTTGGATGAAACGCAAGTGAAATTTTTCCCTAATTTCACGAGTATACCATTTGATTACCTTTTAATATCTTTGGTGACAAATTACGCTCACAATCGTGGGTTTTTGACTGTTTATTGTATTGAGAACTCCACGCATTGAAATGTTTAAAGCATGCTTTTGGCTAAAGTACACAGTTTTTTTTTTAATTTTGCGACAAAAAGTCCTTTAAAATCCTTCTACCTGACTGCAGGAATCATTCCTGCAGTCAGGTATGCAAATAATCTCCGGGAAATAAGAAGTGTTAGCAGGTCTGTGCATCCTTATTCCTAAATCAAATTGAACTGTATTTATAAAGGAAACGGTACTGTATCACTTTCTGAATTGCTTAGGGTAACTAAAAGAGAACAGCCACGTGATATCGTTCGAACGCGTGACCGCTAGTTTGTATCAAGTTTCATGTTGGAGATACATAAACCTCCTTGATCCTCGTCACCAATTTTGTATTCTAAATAGTTCTAGAAGCGAACGGTGAGGAAAAGTTAAACACACGTGCGTACACCATAGATATCTCTAGCAATTGTTTATTTCCCACCCTCGTACATCACGTGACCAACACTAACCAGAATACCACAAGCATCACAAACGATTTCAAGGAGAAAAACAACTTTTGGACACTGCACTGCGATAAACACTCTTATTGCCTGATCTTTGGCTTACCTTTCTGGTATAAGCAAGAAGCGATTAAAATATTTAACTCCGTTAATGTAATTCTTCGACGGATGCGACAAAAAAGAAATTTGTCGATGTCGCGGGTAAATGGTAAACGAACGCTTCTAAGACTCTTGGAATAGACAACATTTTTTAGCATTTGTTAGCAGATTAAGGTTCGAACTTGACAAAAATCATGGTTTTGACCTTTAGTATCATCAGCCAGCTGAGAAAAGACCTTTTTCAAAATCACTAATTTTCAGCTTGCTCCGCGATTATGTTTACATTGCCGCATGTAGCGGTCTACTATTCAAATTATTTAACTTCAAACCACTTGAATCTCACACATCTCGTAAAGAAAAGGTTTGTCTAGCTTGCCATACAATTTTTTTGTAAAATATCACACTCTTGCTTTGCAGTGATAGGTTAAGAAACGTAAACAATCACGCTGAATTTCGGGCATACCAGGGTGTCTTTTGGTCGAAATGATATTTTTCTTGCAGTGCTAAGAAATTAAAAGCAAGAACCAAACTAATTGCGTTTTTGTTGCGTTTTGTTGCATAAAGGCCTTTCACCACACAGATAATCAGGCGATTTTATGTTTCGAACCGGAACCGACCGGTCCGCTTTTACAGAGACTGCCTCTTAATTATGGATTTGTACGTCATGGATCATTGTATGTTCTTATTTTCGATATCGATTGACATCAGCTCTCCATTCTCACACTCCGTAAAGGACGTGCGGACTCTATCGAGCCCAGCTTCTTTGTGCTCGCGTGGACCTTCAACTTGAATAGTTGCCGGGATGTAAGCCCCTCCACCAGCCTGTGTAGAGTGCGTGACGCGTGACATGCTATGTTGATTTCCGGTACCCCTGGGACATGAGAGCCGAACCGCGTGCTTGAAGGTTGTTGAAAGAGTATTGAAAAGTACGGAAATTGTACTTGTAATAAAGCGTTTCTTTCTTTTCTTTGGAGGTTGTAAAATTGGCAACCCTGCCAGGACAAGACCAAAGGAGCTTTTCATCGACGGAGAGCGTCGAGAGTTGTGAAGGACAAGTTGTTTTGGGCACGTTTGGTCGATTTGACGAGTGTGTGTGTTTGTTGTGTTCGACAGCGGACTGTGCGACCCGACGTAAATTACCACAGTAGAAATAAGTTTACGTTCGATCGTGGACAGCCGATTCTACTAAGAGATTTATTTGTGTGAAGTTTGGAGGATGTTGAGGACCTGTAGATCGAAATTCAGGCCCTGGTTTGTAGCTTAAGCGAGAAAAAGCTTAAAGACGTTTGTAAAGAACTGAACATTATTCTGCCGTCCGAGAGCAAAGGAAGGTTGGCCTTTATCAGTGCTCTGAATAAATACCTTGAAAGGGAGGAACTAGATTATGAGAAGCTAAAGGGGTTGTCATCGGCTCTGAGCGTGGAGGAGAAATTTTTGGCACCGGAGGTAAAAACGGAATCGTCGAAAAACTCTGATAGTGATGAGGTGACTAAAACAGAGAAAAAAGCCGCAGTGTCAATTTCTAAATTCAAAAGAGACTTTAAGATCTCGGGCCAAATTGCTGACGTGTCGCAGAAGGATCGTTTGAGTTTTTCCTCGCTAGTACACATGACTGAGAATGGTTTCAAGAATGATTATACAGAGGATGAAATCAAGGAAGCGGTGATGAGAGCCATAAATCCAGCCTTGAGTCTGACAAGCTATTTGGAGGGAAAGGCGGACTTAACTCTGGCCAAATTGAGAAGAATTATGCGTTCCCACTACCAGGAGAAAACAGCAACCGAACTGAACCACCAGGTGAGCTCGACTGTCCAGCAGCCAAAAAAAAAAGCCTCAAGAGTTCTTGATACGCCTCCTTGATTTGAAACAAAAGATCTTGTTCGCATCCCAAGAAACAGATTCAGAAGTGAAATATGATCTTACTTTGGTGCACGGGATGTTTGTACATAGTCTTTTTCTTGGCCTGCAAAATGAAAAGTATCAAGATGGAGATGAAGCCCTACCTAGAGAAAAAGACTGTAAGCGATGAAGTGTGTGTCAGTAATGTAATGGAACGATCAAAGAAGTTTGGTTCACAGCTGACTCCCAAGGTGAATGCCATTCACGAGGCAGAGGACAAGCAACAGGTAAAGAATAGCAAGGTGGAGCAAGCCCTTATCAAAGAAATTAGGGAGCTTAATTAAGGCAGAAGTTGCTGCTGTTAAAGAGAAAGTGCGGTCTTCACCTCAAGTTCAAGGTCCCCTTTCACAACAGCCCATGAGACAACTCCCACGGTTTAGGCACTCCCACCAAGCGGGAAGGAATAGTTTTGCAATCATTGTTTCAAGAGTGGGTTGAATGGCCATTATGCACGCGAGTGCAATGCGCATCCCAGCCGACGACCCCCAGCTGGATTTCAGGGAAACGGCCAGAGGTCACGCCCGTGGGACAGGGCGTGACTGGGCAAGAAAATCAGTCCCGCTGTGTCCAATGTGGGATGACAGGAACTCACAACGTACCGATTCAACGCTGAGGAGCTTGTCGGACCAGTAGCTATTGTTCCAAAGAATGTCAAGTAAACCACCAAGCTGCACACCGCGCGGCCGAACCGTTTGCATGGCTATAAAGGAACTGGAGAAACGCAAAGCAACTGAAGATGCTAATGATGGCGACCTTAAAACCACGTTCCCCTGCCACTTAACACCAAGGCAGCACGTTGGAGTAATAAAACGTGTGGGATATAGGTGCATAGTAAAATGCATAATTCAAGGAAAGGAAGTTAAAGCAATTATGGGATACGGGCTCCCAAGTCTGTGTAGTGTCAAGGAAATGGCAACAAAGGCACTTGCTGCTGGAAGCGTTACAAAATGTTCAAGAGTTGTTAGGGATGGAAGAAGAGTTATATTTGGAAGCAATGAATGAGACTGACACTCCATTTGACGGTTGGATTGAAGTCAGGTTTAAGCTGGTTGGAGAGAACACAACTGCTGATGAAATGATTGTGCCAATCTTGGTAGGACAACAGGAAGAAGAACTCCCGATCATTGGATTTAATGTTATAGAAGAAGTTCTTAGAAAACATGGTGAAAATCCCCAAGCTGCGAATACCATCGTTCAGCGGTCATTCCTTTCAGTTCACCGCACTCAAGTGGGGGCTCTGGTCAACTTCATCGAGACAAGATCACAAGATACAGGTACAGCAGCTGTCAAAGTTGGAAAGAGAGATGTTATGCTACCAAATGGAGAGACAACAAGAGTCAGGTGTAGAATCCACTTCGGGTCAGTCCCAGAGGGAATGCCAATGATATTTGAGCCCAAGGAAGACAGCGACACGCCCGATAGCATAGAACTGAATGAGGAACTCACGAAAATTTCCCCAGGAACATCCAGCCAGGTGACTATATTGGTCCGCAATAATACAGAAAGAGACATCTTGCTAAAACGCAGAACAGAGCTGGGCCGAGTACACATGGTTAAGTCAGTTCTATCAATCCCAAGCCCAAGTAATCAAACAGACATTCAAGAAGAACAGGAACCTTACTACGGAGCCACCTCGCATGAAGGTCACAAACAAGACGAATGGGAACCACCTGTCGACTTGAGTCAACTAGAAGAAAATGAACAGTTGATTGTTCGCGAAATGCTACGACAAGAGGCTGGTGCCTTCGCACAAAACGATGATGACGTCGGCTGTGTTAAGAACTTGGAACTTGAAATTAGGCTTAAGGACAATCAACCAGTTCAGAAGAAATATATTTCCATCCCTAAGCCCCTCTATGGGGAAGTCCAAGAGTACTTAGAAGATAAAAAAAATCGAAATTGGATAACCAAATCTCGTTCGGCTTACTCCTCACCTATGGTCTGTGTTCGCAAAAAGGATGGGAGTCTGCAACTCTACATTGATTATCGTGAACTGAACAAGAAAACACACCTAGAACGCCAGCTGATCCCTCGTATACAGGATATCTTGAATGGACTAGGCGGCAGAAAATGGTTTGCAGTTCTCGATAAAGGGAAAGCCTACCATCAAGGCTTCATGGCAGAAGACAGTCGCCCTCTTACTGCATTTATAACCCCCTGGGGATTGTATCAATGGAACAGGATACCATTTGGGTTGATGAATGCCCCCTGCGGCCTTCCAAAAGTGTATGAATAAATGCCTGCAAGGCTTACCAGACAAAGTTTGCATCCCCTACCTGGATGCTATTCTCGTGTATAGCAAAACCTTTGAAGAACATGTTCAGGATGTTCGACAAGTCCTGCGTCGACTACAGGAACATGGAATTAAGCTGAAACCATCAAAGTGCAAATTCTTTCAGCGACATGTTAGATACTTGGGGAGAGTTGCTTCCGAGGATGGATACTCTTTGGACCCAGCGGACACAGCAGCTGTACACAATTTAACCAAACAGATACCAGCTACAGTAGGTGATGTGCGTAAATTGCTAGGAGTTTTGAGCTATTACAGGCAGTTCATTCAGAACTTTTTACGCATAGTCAAACCCCTGCACGATTTAATGGCTGACCCAGATCCATTGGCTAGTAATCATAGGATAACCTGGACCGATGAACATCAAAAGAGGCTCGACTTGCTTATCCAACGGCTGACTTCTCCTCCGATTATGGCATTCCCAGACTTCACGAAATCATTTGTACTTCACACGGACGCATCACAAGATGGGCTTGGAGCCGTCCTGTACCAGGAACAGAATGACAAATTGAGAGTTTTGGGGTATGCCTCTAGGACACTAACGCAAGCGGAGAAAAATTATCACATGCATGCTGGAAAGTTGGAGTTTCTGGCCCTCAAATGAGCAGTAACTGAGAAATTCCGCGATTACTTGTATTACGCCACCTCTTTCACTGTCTACACAGACACCAATCCTCTTACGTACGTGCTAACTTCAGCCAAACTGTCTGCAGTGGGTCATCGGTGGGTGGCAAATCGGCGGATTTTAATTTCAATATAAAGTACCGGCCAGGGAAGACCAACATCGACGCAGATGTACTTTCCCGTCAGCCAATAGATCCCAACCAATACGTGACGGAGTGTACTACAGAAATGGAGAAGGACGTAATCTGTGCAACAATACAAGCAGTAACTTATCAGGGGCATGGCGTTACACCCTGGATGACAGCAGTAACGGCAAGCATAGGCATTTCTCACTCTGAGCCCGCCGTAAATGATTTAGTATTTCGACAACTTTCCACAGAAGATATTCAAAGAGCGCAAAGGGAAGATCCTAACATCTCAAGGATTTTGGCGTACAAGAAACGAGGACATGAAACTCGTAGCACATCTTGTTACTTGCCGCAGCGCCAGAGAAGACCGCCGCAGATTCTGACTTACAACTCCTTGGGAAACCCACAGTACCAGAGGGTCGAACCGATAGTGAGAAGTACACTTGTTAATTCTATCCAGGCACCATGGTTGGCATCAACTGCAGCAACTGTTCATCTCGGAGCGCCCCTTTATTACTGGGTTTGGCCAGTATGTTCACAGCCTCCTCGCTACTGGAGGGCTTAAAGTGCCTATGACCCCAAATTATTTTTTCGCCAAAATGAATCTTTGCACCTGTTCGAAACGCATAGCGACCTTTTTTTTTCCCTATTTTTAATAACTCCCGCCTTCTACAGGCTTCAAAACTTACGAAAAACCAAGGATCATTTGTTTCGCGACCGAGTCAAGAGGGGAATGGGTCTTTTCCCGATTTGACGTCAAAATCTACTTTGCATGCATATTTACAAAGAGTTAACGCGATGCAAATCAGTTTGTGACGTCAAATCGAGAATAGACCCATGCCCCTTCTGACCCGGTCGTGAAACAAATGATGCTCAGTTTAGAAGCCTATAAAAAGTCAAGATTTGTTGAAAAAAGGAAAAAATGCCACAATGCGTTTCGAACAAGTGCAAAGAATTATTTTAGCGAAAAAAATATTTGGGGTTATAGGCACTTTAAGGAGAACTGTATGAAATTCGAACATTCTCACCAGAAATGCCCAAGGCTGAGAGACACTGACGGTGTTGCGTCAGAAAACAGAGACCAAATAGTTTTGTCATATTTAGGAAAATACTTTCATTTTTGGTGGGGAAGTGTGTAGAGTGCGTGACGCGTGACATGCTATGTTGATTTCCGGCACCGCAATGTATGCTAATACATGAGAGCCGAACCGCGTGCTCGTAGGCTCTTACCGAAAGTGCTCGTAAAAAAAGCATTAAATGCTAAAAGCAGTGCTTGTTTTTTTGCCAAAAAAGTGCTAAAATAATGCTAATTTTTTTTAAAAAGTGCTCCTCGGTTACATAAAAATGCTCACTTTTTTCCGATTCTTTTAAACATAGAATATTACATTTTTCATATTTTCAGTTACATTTTTCAACAACAAATTGTAACGATCAATGTTTTTTGCATCACAGTTGCCCCTAGTCTTATTTTTCCATTGATTGATGGCAGAGTACGCTCTCGAACTATCTCTGCCTTGGCTGGCTAATTTCCATTATTACTCGATGACAACGTGGATGACGCCATCTCGGAACGAGTGTGATGGACTGGGTTTCTAAAAGGCAACCGCTGACCTATGAGGACAAAATGCGGCTTTGGACGACATAAATAAAGTCAGATTGTGCTTTTTAACACAAAATTATACAAATAATCAGTCGAAAATCCCAAAAAATGCTAGCAGTGCTTTTTGGGATGAAATGCAAAAAAAAAAAAGTGCTCGTGGAGCCAAATAATGCCAAAAAAAGTGCTAGCACTATCGGTAAGAGCCTACGTACTCGCAGGTCGTTGAAAGAGTATTGAAAAGTACGGAAATTGTACTTGTAATAAAGCGTTTCTTTCTAGCCTGTTTGGAGCTTGTAACACCTGTTTATGTCTTTTAGAACTTTTGAGCTGCGTTGGAACGAACAGTAACCGTCGGTTCTCCGTTGACAATCCTCAAAGAAAAACAGGGCAAATACGTCTTCCTTCATTAGCTTTTATTTCATAAACATGCAGATCAACGTCATCTTTCCATTCAGCGTTGATTTTATTGTGCTCCTTTAGCAAATTACTAAACACAGTAATGCAAAATGAGTTAAAACTATATACTTACGTTTTGAAAGAAAACAGCAGGACCCAGCAGAAGGCAAATCAGCAGATTTGCATTTAAACTCGGTAAGCGATTGCACAATTTTTGCCTAACAGGGAAGATTGTTCTAGAGCATTGCACCACCAGAATTAAAACTTAGTTTGATAACATTTTTCCGGTCTAGATCAGTTTCGATATTTCTGAGTACAGTTTATTTTTAATTGCTACCGTTCAGCTTTATAAAGGCGTCTCTCAGGTGGGGTGCAGATTGGTTATGCTTTTTTTACATCCGGGTTGTCTTTATACTGGAGCGCCCTGCATGGAGTGTTTTTGAGGACGTTGCCTACTATTGTTAGTGCGCATATGTTCTGTGCACCACGCAGCCATCTTATCACCAGCGAAGACGCGCGCGATATGCTTTGAAAATCGATTGCTTTAGGGACCGACCATTTAACTCTTGAGGCGGGGGCTGGGTGATTTCTGGTCAGCAAGTTTTTTTTTCTAGCAACCAGGTGGGCAGAATATTTTTTCCCGCCTTAATGCTCTGCACGATATTTTTTTCTCTTCTCATTTCTCTGCAGGTTTTTTTCCTCAAATGCGTCGTGTTTCCATTTACAGAATGTATTTACATTTATCTTGTGGTTATTGCAGTAATAGAGTCGGCCATCTTGTATCATGCCGTTGTTGTTGTTGACTACTCATTGTTTCGTTGTTGTGAGTCAATAAAGGGAATCTACTGAACGTTACACTGGTGCCAGCGGTGGGATGTGACGAAATGGCCTCAAGGGAAATGCTGGACGATGCTATCGAGCGGCTAACCAAGCAGTTGAAGCTGGCGAACACAACGTTGAAATCGACTTACGAGGAATTTCGACAAGCGCAGGCGAACCTTGAAACCCTGGAGAAAGAACACAAACGAGTCGTTCACCAACTCGGCGAGTTGAAGGAAAGGGAGTCCACGCTAATCAGTGAGAGGGACGAAGCGAGGGAATCGGAGAAGAAAGCGTTAAAAAAGCTGTCAGAGATGGAAAGCAAGCAGTTGCCTTTCAAGGGACAGTCGGCGAAATCGACGAGAGTGAAACCCGAAAAATTTTCGGCTAGTGGCAACGACACGGACTTCCAGGCGATTTTGGATCAGTTTGAGGTCTGCGCGAGGATGAACGATTGGAATGAAGGAGAAAAAGCGAATCAGTTGGTTTTGTGCATGAAAGAGAAAGCGCGTGTGGTTATGTCCCAACTCTCGTCGGACGACAAGAACTCCTATCAGCACATGGTTAAGGCCCTACGCGAAAAAATCGGAATGCGTCAGGTTCCCGAAGCCGCCAAAGCTACGCTCAAGGTTCGACGAAGAAAGGTAGGAGAAACTTTGTTTGATTTGAGAATTGATATTAAACGCCTCTGTGGGGAGGTTCACCCGACCTTGAGTCCAGCTAGTTTAGAGCAAGCTTGTATAGATCATTTCACTGATGCACTTGGGGCCACAGGATGTGATTCGCTCTAAGCCCTCGACATTAGATAAAGCCCTTCCAGAAGCTCTGGAGCTTGAAGCGTTGGAACTCAGAGCAATTAGGATGAAGGAAAGGGTTGTGAGCGAAGTGTCAGCCCATGGAAAAGAAACTCTCCAAGTGCAAAACTTACCCCTACCAGGCTGGGCCCCGGAGCTTTCAACTATGATTACCACAGCTACAGCAAAAGCAGCAGCTGAAGCGGTGGTCAATGCAATCCCTCCCAGGGGTGTTAAAGGAAACTAAAGACCCCCTCAATTCAGAGAAACCAATGGCAGGGGTAGGGGATGTTGGTCATGTGGGTCTATGTATCATTTCCAGAGGAACTGCCCGCAGGGAAACTTCCGCAGGGCAGGGGAAAGAACGTAAACGTGGGTCGCTCCCTGCCCGGAAACCAAGTACCAATAATTCCAGTGAGTGCAGTGGTGGACTGTGGTAGCCCAATATGTATTTTGAACAACGAAGTATTCAAATGTATCGGCTTAAGCAATACCCTGGGGAAAGTCACATCTAAGATTGTGGGTGCTAAGGGCTCACAACTCAGTATCCTGGGAACTGTGGAACTAGACACTACTGTCGAGGGGATAAAAGCTAAGCAACCGTTTTATGTCTGCGACAATCTCAAACAGAGTGCCCTACTTGGAATGGACTTTTTGCAGAACAACGGGTGCGTTGTTGACTTTAGCAAGGGAACTCTTCATGCTGGAAATGCACAGGTCAAACTGAGAGGCGAATCTCGTTGGGAGGTACAGCGGGTGTCAATGGTAGAAACTGTTACCATACAACCAGATCAGAAGTTTTATCTGGGTTGCCAAGTCAAGGGGACAAATTTGGAAGGAATTCATGGGGTCCTAGAGCCCATGGACAGGTTCTTTGAACGGTTCCCGGTTGCAGTACCCAGTTCTCTATCCTTGATCAATAATGGATCTGTCCCAGTCCGTTTCTACAATTATTCCGGCCGCCCGGTTACCATCTACAAGGATACCAATGCGGGGGAGTTCTGTCCAGCGGTGGGGAGGGGTCAAGCTATACCCACAGAACACAGTTACAGGGTAGAAACCACCCTTGCTGACAGCAATAAAAGACCACTGAATTGCAACGCAGTGTCGGTCGAAGCCGAGCTGAGTTGGGATACAATTGAGGAGATGAGAAGGCTCTTCCCCATGGACAATGACCAGTATGCTAATGTTTGGCAGGGAGCTGAGGTTGCCTATTGATGCAATGAGGGAGGAACCTCCGTCAGATCAACCTCCTGACTATTCGTCATTTGTGAAGAAACAGCGTGAAATCCTCAAGGGGGTACAGGAACGCGTGGAGAAGAACGTAGGAGCCAGTCTCCGTCACCAGAAGGATGTCTATGACGCACGCTGCAAGCGGAGCTCAAGGCCGTACAAAAAGGGTGATCTGGTCTGGCTGGAGGAGACGGCTGTCCCCCGGTGGCTGCACAGGAAGTTCTATCGTCCCTGGTCCGGTCCTTGGAAGGTAGTCAAGGTCGTTTCGGATTTCACCTACAGAATACAATGTCAGGAAGTGGCTCCCTTGCGAAGGAGACTGAAGACGAGACTAGTTGTACACTTTAACCGCCTTAAATCGTACCACACAAGGCCTGCTCAGCTTCAGCCGACAATACCGTGCGCTGGGGAGGTTGCCAGCCTCCCGCCAATTCTGAATGCTGAAGAGCATGCTGTCATGGAGTCACCACGGACCCACAACGTCGATCCTGAACGGAGACATTCAGCGAGAGGCCGTCGTGCTCCCGCCTGGATGGGAGACTTTCTCTCAGGAGAGGACCTTGATGCCGCCCTTCCTCCACTAGGGAGGGGGGGTGCAACGTTGCTAGGAGACGAGCTATCCTCGCCCCAGGGCCTTGGGGGAACGAGACACGTGTCAAATAGAGTCGGACATCTTGTATTATGCCGTTGTTGTTGTTGACTATTCGTTGTTTCGTTGTTGTGAGTCAATAAAGGGAATCTACTGAACTTTACAGTTCTATTATGGAGCTGCAAAGCCTTAAAATGTTGTAAGCTATACAAAATCATTCCTGTATAGCTACATGTTTTCGGAATGTCATTCTTTAGAATCATTTAATATTACTGACCTAATAACAATATTCTCATGTTATAAAGTGATGCTCCAGAGGTAGATTTGAAAATGTTTAACTTCTTAATTAAAAAAGAAGAAGGTAAAAACAGCAAAAAGCAGTTCAGAAATGCTCATAGCATGGTAATTACTGCTAGGATCATTAGTTACAATCTAAAAGTGGACTGAAATCTCCAAAACAAATGTGTTATATATCGTCTTACATTGCAAAGACCTTATATTTAAATAGAAAGTAATTACATGAAAATGCTTCAGTCGAAAAGATTAAAAATGAACGAATTATTTTTCTTTCTTTTTATTTGATTCTTCAAATAGAAAAATTTACCTCCATTACTGCTTGGGATAAGCAGTAATGAGTTTGGATACACTGCGAGCCAGCAAGCCAGAAATCCCTGATCCCAATAACCGCAAGCTACCTAAGGAACTGTAGGCTAGCGGAAGTGCTAACTAGGCTAGCCAATGTGTAATTTAGGCTAACCGTAATGGCTTGCATGACTCCTATGACTTGGAGCCATGTGAACCCAGCAAGCAAGAAATCCCTTATCCCATTATAAGGGCAAACCGCAAGCTACCTAAGCTAACTGTAGGGCAACCGGTGTGACGTTTAGGCTAACCAGAGTGTTATTTAAGCCAACCAATATGTTATTTTAATAGGCTAACCAGAGTGGCTCGCTGGCTTGCAGATTATCCGGAATGGTTGCAGTTTTGCTGGGATTTTGTAAACCCCCCAGGAATGATGAAATAGCTTTGCAACATTTTTTCTTGCTTGCGGCAGTGCAAGAATTTTTTTCTATTTCATTTGTGCTACATGCAATTTTTTCTTTCAAAAAGCGCTTGCAGGAAATTTTTTTTCAAAATCACCCATCCCCCCCCCCCCAACCCCTCAAGAGTTAACTGGTCGGCCCCTTAGAGGTAACTGTGGGTTTTGCACATGGAGAGCCTTACAGGATGAAAAACATTCTGTCCACACGAAACAACCGTAAACGAAAGCGTTATTATTGGTTTGTCCCTATGACATCACAGAAAAAAAAACAAGTGAAGAGAAGTTTGAATTCTTCCCAAGTGGCAAATTGTAATCAGACACTGAATTAAATCAGATCGCTGTAAATCAGTTCTATTGTTACGGGACAGATTTTATATAACAGGCACACCGCAGGATTTGGTAGTTAACGGCTTTATTCTTGAGTAACTGGCTTCGTCGAGAGTGATAGCACAACTAACTCAACTCTTAACCAACTCTAAAACAATTCTCTCAAGCTTACAGAACATGGTCTATTTATGCTAAGCAATTAAGTTAATTGGCTTTTACAAAGGTAAATAACATTCATATCCAGAAAGTAGGTGTTTACAGGTGATCAAAGTCGGAAAATTAAAAGAATTGAAATTGAGCTGAGTTCAACTGTCCGTGCAAAAATTTGCAAAACTTAAAATATATTGAAGGCTTAATTCTTATACCACAATTGAAATCGCTAGTCTGAAAGTAATCAAATTTTACTAGGATTCTGTCGAAACAGATTTTAGTTAAAAGTTGAAAAGGTAAGTTTTATTTAGCTGTAAATGGTTCAGCAGAGAACAAAGAACTCAGAAGGTGTTAGGACGCGTGGCTAAGTTAGATTTTAATGAGGCAAGCAGAGCCAATAGGCCATTTCCGAGTTCATGTCTGCCTCCTCTTCAAAGCGAGTCTAAGTGTGAAGTTTTTGTGATGGTAATTAGTTCTACTTTGCATATGAATGAAAAGTAATTTTCATAACAAAAACTTCGCACTTAGACTCGCTTTGAAGAGGAGGCGGACATGAACTCGGAAATGGCCTATTAGTATGAGGATTCTGCTGCGAAGCTGTGAGCGGTAGTGCGCCTTAAATAAACAAGATTCGTTTTGGAAATTACTTATTTTCTAATTGACGGCGGAAAACACCTTTGAAAGAGCACCATTTTCTCAGCGCGCTGAGAACGCCAAGGGAACCGTTTACTTAATTTAAACAAGGCTACATCGTTACGTCCTGGATGTCAATCTTCATTTCACTGACAAAATTTATGAATATCAAGAGTCACTAAAAGAATGAAATATCAAGAATGATAAAATCTTAAGAGTGTGTATTTACACTATAATTAAACCGTTTAATAAGCAACAAATCCGTTTCGAATTAATTCTTTGTTATATCGTTGAATTGTTTTAACAAGAACAAAAAGAAAGAAGTTCTCGATAAACGAAAGATACACAAAACGATAAGGCTTATCGATGTATCAGTCGCCTTCGTTGTTGACAAAAAGCCTGTAAGTTAACTCAAGTTTGACTGACCTGCATAACGAACTGTAAAACTAAGAAGCAAAGAATCACGGCGAACGGCTCTCAAAGTGCATATTGTTATGTATCTCGAAACACATAATAGAGAGATTAAGCATGACGTTTACGGCCAACGGCAAACGGGAAACGGCAGGCTCCTGCTCATCATAAAAGCGTGAAAATTCTCTCATTTTCACTTGTCTCTTTCCTTTGAGAAGTCGCTTGATATCTGAAGCTAACAGGACAAAAATGAGCTAATATCAAGCAGGGTTCTTACATTTTTGGTAAAACCCTAATTCCACTCCGACGTTTGTCGTTTGGCATGTTTAATCTCTCTAATACAATCACACGATAACAACAACGCAAGTATTGACAAAAGTAAATAAAATCATCTTACGAACTGTCAGAGTTCAAAAGTGTGAATTACAATACAAGAAACTTTGACATTTACACAAAATGCACATCTGAAAAGTTCTTCGAAATTGCTTTGAGCATTCAAGGCTTTCTTGATCGAAAAAAAGTATTCTCTAATTCCCGAGTAATCCGGTCAATATTTTGCTCCAGCCGTTTGCTGTCATTATGGAAATCCCAGCATGCCCAGAGAAAAGAGCTGCAAATATCTTACTTACTATACTAGGGAGGGGATAGCGCGGGAATTGTCCCGAACCCCCAAAACAATGCCGTAAAAGTTGAAAATAATTAATATAACTTTAAAAAAAAACGCGTTGTGACCCCCACGTTTTATCTGATAAAACAGAAGTGGTAAGCCTATTCAACACATGGTGATTTTTTCATGGTTCGCTAACTACTTTTAGACTGTTTTTTTTTTCACTCAAAAACAAGAGAGTTGTTGATAAGTTCGGCATAAAGAAATGCGCATGCAGCACTGGTGGGATATGATTGGTCAACTGATTTAGCTTTGGGAGTACTGGAGTCGCTTCGCCGAAATCCATAACTGTCAATCAAACGTAAGAGATGAACAGAGTAAATTTTCAAGGTGCGATACGGTGAACAATAACACTAAAGATTAAAGGGTGGACTGCTCTCTTCGTTGAAAGAGTCTTGGCAAACAAATTCTTTTGTTGATATTTGTATTTGCTTCAACAGATCATCAGAATAGAAGTGTTTTAGAGAAGGCTGTGGAAAGATTTAGTTACGAGGGCTTAACGCTTATTCCTCATGCTTTATCCGTTACCGGTTACCCAGAAAAATCTTGAAATAAACCAGAGCGATATGTACATAGGCGATCGATGTTAATTTTTGCGGAAAACAAACACGAAGAGCGAGTTCACTAAGCTCTTTTCCGTTCATTGCCGCTTGTCTACCCAGCCTCATCAAAGAAAAGGCCTCTTTCATTTTGTGTCTTTTGCCTGTGATTTTGCCGCCTATGCCAAAACGTTCTCTCGGTGTCCCAGTGGAAACCGGCCTTTTGTTTGTTGAAAATAATTATTAAGTTTTCGATCCGTTGAATTAGAATAAAACATTGAAGAGTCAATAATACGTAAACCCCTTTAGCCCTTAATTTCAAATGTTATCCAACATATTTAGCCGATATCATGTGAAGCTCCCGTAATAACCTTTCCAGCCCGACCCTGGATGTTCTACACAATAATAAACTAATGCTTCTCCACAAGTGTGGAAAAGAGGCGTCGTCAAAATAATTTGAAACTCAGACTATCTGTTTTTTTTTCGGGACAGGTACTTTAGAGCTCGAGAATATAGAGCGTTCTAAGATTTACCTTTTTACCTGCCGCTTAACTACTTTGGTTGAGACTCTTGCTCATGCATACAAACTCGTTTTAACACGCTCATAAAGAGCTAGAACATATCAAGAGCAGTTTGTACCTTGTCGTTATATCTGGAAGAATTCAAGTTCAACTTCTCTAACATAAGGGTTAAAAAAATGTTGGATGGCCAAGTTCAGGTTTTCAGAAATGCCCAGCACTAAATAACTCTTCCATATCACTGCTTTCGTAATACAGCATTTGACGGCTAATTGGTATAATAATGTGGTCTTTCCATTGTCACATGGCACTTTTTGGGAAATTAATTATGTAAACATGCAGCTTTTTAGAACGACCAGAAACAACTGCCAACTGGTCATGATTAAATAAAAGAAGATGCCAACTCTCAGTAAGAATTACTTTCGAGAGAGCTGGCCACGGAATGGCAAAGATTAACAAACTCATTGTCTTCTTGTGCATCATCGATTTCCATCTTTTCTGTTCGACGAGTGAGAGCACATAGCCGCTTCTCTATTTTCTGCAGTCTTTCCTCTGTACACTGCAAGATGCCTTGAGAATTCACGCAGAACGGTTCTGCGTCCGATTGACACATGTCAGCAAACATTGCTTCATCACAGTACAGCTTCAATTCTGGTCGCGTTTTGCTTCCTTGGAAGAACTCCGTAAATCGCAGACTGACGAAGTGTGCCATCTCTAATTCCTCCGCACTTTCTTCGGCACGTGTTTTGGCGTCCGTGTAAGATTCGTTCAGAATAGAAACTAACATATTCATCAGGATTATAGCCATCGTTATATTGTAAGTAAAAGCAAACGAAGGTCCGAGGAAAGGGTTCTTGCTTCTGAGTCCATCAATGGGGACTGCTTTGCCCAAGAGGAATTCGAACTGGGAGATCACTGCATGCAAATAGCTGGAGTATTCCTCAACTGTACCACCGAAAAACTGCATCCCCGAAATGACAAATGCATTGAACGTAATCAGAAATATGCCCACGTATGACAATTGATAGCCAACAGACTGGCGGAAAGACGAAAAAAGGTATATTACATAGGGGTTAAAGCGGATGAGGTTTAAAAGCTTGAGTGTTACCATAAAGATGGCAAATGCAATTGCTACGTTCTCCCAGTTAAACCAGTTCAACGCTGCATGAAAATGCACAATCTCGTAGGGATTGGCTTGGAAGGCTTTGATACTCTTCAAAACGGTCTTGGATCTGATCATGTAAAACGCTACTGACATTACTGAGAAGATGATCATTAATAAGTCAACCATATTCCAAACTGACTTGAAAAATCGAAGCCGCTGACGGTAAAGGTGGACCAGCATCATGATCAAGTAGTAAAGAGCCATGGCTATGAAGAGAAACTGGCAGATGAGATAGAACATCAGAGCCCCTGACTCCGTGCTGTACAGCTCAAGTGTGTCAACTCTTCTGGTTGTATAAGTAGCACCTGTAGCCATCACCTCGAAGAAGTAGGTGCCAATGCTGAGAAGGTTAAGATTAACGTTGAACGCGGCAAACTCTAATATGACGGTCCGTGTCTGGCGGTCCACCCATCCATGACCAAACGTCTCACTCAGCACGCCACTGGCAGTAGCCTCATCGTACCCCATGACAGCAACATAACCACCCCCTGTATAAGAGCCGTATGATCCTGTTATCCGATCATTGTCAATTTCCTTACCAGTGTGATACCTCCAAGGCTTTGGACAGAGTCTAAGGGCTTTTGACCAGGAAGTATTGAAGGGAAGCTGTTTCCACCCGGGTAGACTCAACTGTGTAGTGTCTTCATCTTTACTGGAATAATCGTAGTAACAGTCTTTGATGAAACTAGGAAGTGATTGACAGGGACCTTAAAATGAAATGATTACGTAATTAATATGTGTTTAAACAACAACTTCCTGGGTTGGAGAAGTAGGAGACAAACTTAAATAAGCTATCTGTTAACCTATTAATGCAAACACTGCAAATGCCTCATTTGTTCTTGAAACTGCCTTGAGTAAACACCATTATTCAACTTCTTGAAAAATGGTGCTACTTGCCTGGCTACGAGCAGTCC
>OX419342.1:17619120-17669120 GCA_948470475.1 Galaxea fascicularis
CTTTTGGATTATCAATCAGGAAGTCATTGTCGTCTTTGTATGCGTCACCGTTCTCGCTGTCCTCGTCAGAATCATTACTGTGATTGTTTCTGGTCAGGAGCAGTGAAATTATAACAATTACGACCATAACCTTCGTTGGTTGAACGACAAAAATGTCCTGACCACTTGATATCAGGATGGACGAGAGCCACTGTTCAGCAACCTCTTTACCCCACATTAAGCTGTAAAACAAAGTGAATGTCGCTGCAGTCAACGTTGTGACGAAGCAGAGAAACCAGGCAAAGTAAACGCAAAAGTGAGGAAGCATACACCCAGAGTCGGCCACTTGATCAACCAACTGTTGCGCGTGCTCAACGTTTTGGTATTTGTCTTTTTTTTGGCCTCTTGGTTTGCTTGATTTGAACAAGAAAACAATAAGCATGTTAACAGGTGCAACTATGATTCCACTTTGAACTCCAACGATGATTTGTCTCAAAGAAAACTTAAATGGTCCAACTTGTATGGCTCCCTCCGATTCCCCACCGATGTTATAAAACATAGCATTAGCAATCATGGCACTGAACAAAACTGACAAGCAACACGAAGCCCTCTGTACACGTGTGAATCTGCTGCTGGACGCTTTCCCAAAAACCGACATCCACAAATGACTTTCGGCAATTTTCCTTCCAAAACAATAGCGTACATGATTTGAAAATGTGACTGCGCTTTTGTTGTTTACAGTTACTTCTATTAAACCATCTTCTCTTTCCACTGCGAGCCACCGATTTATTGGAAATGTCCATTGTTCCTCTGTCTGCCTATCTCGGATAGTTACAGCTTCTACAAACCAAGATGGATTCTTCCCCGCGTTATCATGCTCTAACGTTATCTCTTTTATAGGTCCTAGAGTTTCATTGGTTATTAGAACAAAACCATTAATGCCACCGCGTGCAAACATTTCACTTGACTCCCCTTTACTTCTCAGTGGCACTTGCTTGAGTTCACTTAAGCCACCTTGAATGGTTATTAAAACGTTGGCCGTTGTTGCCGAGTTTTTCCATACACCAGTGATAACAACCATGTCGTAATAATAGGTTCCGTGCTCAGCGATGGACACTAGTTTTGGAGGACATATCTGTCACAAAGAAGCGCCAATGTTTCAGATTTGGAACTCTATATCTTTCATGACTCTTGCATCACTGTAGAAGTTCAATGTTTTTGTAACTATTTCATGAACCCAAACGTTTGTGGTCATACTTTCATGTGTTTTACTGAAAACTAATAAAGAATCGCACACGTGACACATTTAACTATACATTCATAGGAGGTACGGTCTGTGGGCAATATCACTCCTGACGGTACTCAAATATTGCTTAACATCAAGAGATAATTGAGTTGTAACCCTTTTTCGGTAATCTGCGTCGAAAAACAAACGAAGAAACAAACAAACAAACAAACAAAACTTAAGCAAAAAACCAAGAAACAAATAGGATAGTTAGGTTTCCAACAAACCTTGCTTTCATCTCTATTGTCAGCTCTTCTCGCGAAGACTATTAGAACGATGTAAAGAAGGAACGCACAGCAAATAGTCACCAATACTGATATATTACCACTTTCTGCAAGGTTTCCAAACTCAGCAAAAACTTTGTCAAAGTCTATTGGGTTGGGCGCCTGAATGAAATTTCCTCCAAAGGACGTCAGGTGGTTGCAACGACATATGAGGTGGGTAGTGTTTGATTCAGGGTCCACCTGGAAAATCATATATGTACCTCTCTTTCAGAACAAGAGCCGAGTTACATTGATTAAGTTAAACGAGTATATCTTTCATAGATGCTTCCTTTGGCTTTTAACTACGGCAAAGAGTTTTTTTTTTATGACGCGCGTTTTGTCGTTGCTACAACGAGTTGCAAAAATACTTGAGACACTCCATTGTGTTTCCATGATCTTCCGATTTCTCCCCCTCCCCTCCCTCCTCGCTCTTATCAAAGTTGCTGACAGTGTAACACCATACTCGAAACTTTGAAGCACAACTTTGAAGAAAGGAGGAGAGAGAGGGGCCGTATGTTGTATCCCACAGATTTCGTAGCAGCAGCGTTTTAGAGAAAGAAAAAATGTTTTTGATTGCGATGTCTCATCAATTTTGCAACTGGTTGGGGCTGATCTGATGTAAACTGAAGAGCATGAGATTACTGTCGGTCGCTGTTATTTAACATTTGCTGGTACGTTGTGATTCTTTTTCTACGGAAAATATACAAAGTTTTAATAATATCTCATTTAAAGACACTTATCAATCGAAATCAGAGGATGCACTCTGGTATCTTGATCAAATGCAGCTCTTAAAGTCAAAGTTGAGTGATTTCGCGTCGTTGTTGTTGACGATAAAAAGCTTCTCCATACAGAAATGTTCTCTGCCCCGGGATCATCAGTTAATTAATTTGTGAGGCAAATATAGTTATGTGGCAATGCAATTTGAACTGTTTGTATTTACTGTTGGTTGTTTTAAAGCTGATTTTTGAGTCATCATCTCTCTTTTTGCCGGTTTTAGTAAAACAATTTGCACTGTAATTTCAATAAAGGGTGAGAAAAATCAAGGTCAAGAAGCCGAGATATCGTCAAATCGTCGAATTTCCTGAACGATATTTTGATACATTATACAGTGCGCCAAATTCTGTCCCGGTGAAGTTCAAGAATAATCGAAAAAGCGGGGCTGGATAGAGTAAAAATTACTGAAAAGAACTCCCTGACACATTTGACCAAGATGAGTGGATTACCTGACAACCATCCGAGGTCCACTTATCCTTATCTTCAGACCAATACAAGCAACTTGTTTGAGTTAATGACATGGTGTAATTCACATCTGTCGAGGGATCGTATTTAGGAACAAGTGTTTTAAAGACTCCTTTCGGCGGAGGGTCCTTAAAGCCGACACATCCCCGTTTTTGGCGGCCATGACCGAAACACGATCTTCTTTCTCTTGAATGTTCCATGGTATTTTTGTCATGTTCCGTGGAATTTCTTCCTGTAATGACTCCAACAAAAAGGTGACCTGGTTTAGTTGGCACTACTGCGACAGAATGCCTCTTGGCAAGGGAACATGATGTTTGGTTCCCGCCCTTGGAGATTTCACACGCGTTTTCAAAGGAAATGGAAAAATTGTGATCGAAGTCGTTAACAGACGGTCTTGATCCAAAATTAATAAAGAGTTCAACGACAGTATTCTTCTTATTATTTTCTTCTACTCCCATTTCAATGGTGACAGGAACGTCTGCTAGCTCTGCGTAATACGAATGGACCGCCATTTTGTTTGGCTTCAGGAAAGGATGCTCTTTCTCTTCACTGGAATTTGCATTGTTTTTAGGTTTGCTGGTAATTGGAATGACCATCACGATGTCATCTTCAAGATTTGACACATTAATTTTAGCCTCTCCACTTTTCAGTTCAAGACTTGTAACACTGGACTTGATCGCTTTGCTACTGTTGTCCCATGAATAAGGATTGAAGCTAAAAGCAGTCATCTGCGAAAGTAAACACGAAAAGTAAAGCACACTTATTCGGCTCAGTTCCACAGAATTGTGTTTTTGAAAAAGAAAATGTTTAATTTTTGACTGATAAAAACTATTGAGTGGCATGCAGCAACAGATCTTATCACTGTTGTTTCTATCCGACGGCTTTCGTTAGAAAACACGGTCGCCACCAGAGATTTCAAGAGATTTGTTAAAAATACTAGTTTTATGGGAAAATTAATCACCTGACGATGTTAAACTTCACGCGAGCAACCGATATCGCCTGGCGATTCGTGTGATATCGGTTGTTCAAGTGAAATTTAACCAGACAGGTGATTAATTTTCTTGAATTGCCTAGCCTCTTAATTATAAAAAGTAAACCAAGCTTCATTCGGCGATTTTTTCGTTCGCGATTGCCGATTTCTGACCAAGCGCTCTTAAGTGTGAGCGGCTTTATACACCTATTTGAATTAAGGTTGCTCCTGTGATCCATGGGTCATAGGGTCATAGGGTCAACTTTGATATTGCTAGATCATAGCATCTTTCTTCCTCAAAATGTCCCAAAAAAGCCGAAACCAACTTACCCAACTAAGGTCTTCCGAGTACGTCACGGGCATAATAGGGCTTTCTCCCGTAACCGCACACCGCGGGCTATAAAACATGGATCATGCATCATGGGTCATGGGTCAAGGCAGCAAAAATTAACCTTAACTGAAATAGGTGTATAAAACCTCTCAGGAAACTCATATTTAAACCAAAAATCAAGGGAAATATTCTATATCCTCACATCTGTAAGGTTTTGCTCTGCAAACGGAGGCATTGGTTTTGTAATCATAATTAAAACCTAATTATGATTATTAATGATGGTAATGGTGTAGTACGCCCGTGAGAATGATGATATGCTAGTTGCTTGGCAACGGGCGAGAGGACAACTGATGTGGTGTTACGGAGGTTGTAGGTTTGATTCCTGCCTGGGACTCTGATTTCTTTTCAGTTGTCATCTCGCCCGTTTCCAAGCAACTAGCATAAAACCTAATTTCTTCCAATTTACGGTCTGCCTTGTTACGTGTACTATTGTTTGCCTCGTTTTCAAAACTCAATTCCTCCTCGCCTCGATGGCCAATCAGATGGCGAAAAGTCATCTAGCTATGTGATTCTGGCCATGTCCACACTGATGCGTTTTTGTTTGAATGCGTTTTCGATAGGTGTAACTGAACGGATCGACTGATCTGCGTCCACACTGATACGGATGCCGTAGCGTTTTCAATACGATTAACTTTCAACAGCGTTTTCAAAAGTATCCGTTTTCGATGAAAACGTGTTTTCGAGCGTATCAGTGTGGACGGGAGGCCAAAACGCATACATATCAATGCGGTTTCAAACAAAAACGCATCAGTGTGGACATGGCCTCTATATTAAATGTTTACCGTATAAATCGTGTCCATATTAGGGTGTAAGACACTAATAGATATGCAAAGGATAGAACACAATTTTTACGTTACAAAATGTGCAAGGTCTAATTTGGGGCCCACGATTTCAATCTTTGGAAAAATATGACTGTGATAACACTTGCACCAATAACAACTTATCAAGCAAAGGGTACCGCAATGAAATGTCTCAGGTCCCGTACTGTTTTTGTTATTTGTAAATGACATTCCATTACATCTACCAAATTCAAACGTGGACATTTACGCTGACGACACTACAATAACCGCAAGTGCGCATTTCTCGTATCTATGTTCGATGACCCAATGTTTAAATCCCGATCTTGATGTCGTTCAGCAATGGGCGTCTTCCAAAAAAATGTTCACCAACAAGAAAAAAACCAAGTACCTTTTAGTGTACGGAAAGCGCCTAGTTATTTAAATAGTTTACTAGTTAGAAATTCAGAAATTCACAATCGAGCCTCTAGACATTCAAACATAAATCTGATTTGCCCCGTGTATAAACGGAAAACAGAAGGAAGTCGTACTTTCACTATTAGGACAAAAAGGACTGAAATTGCATGAATACCAATATTAGAAATAATGGCTGGCTAACAAGTTTTAAACATAATGTTTTTAAATCTTTTCGAGCCGAACAAAAGACTGCGATGCTCCTTAAACTATAATTGTATATATGTTTTATGCTATTTATCTTAATTTTTCTTCGATAATGGTCTATTATATTGTTATTAGTTGTGGAATCCATATTTATTGTGTTTGAGGGCCACAGAGGTATCAGTGTCTTAGGACTACTGTTAAGTGTTTTACCCTCTTTAACTCATTACTAACACCGTGTCTGAAATCTAACAGCTACCATCGCCATGAACACCCTGTGTCATATTGCTGCAGTCAGTTTAGTGGATTTGTAGTAAATAGTGTTTTGTAATTATTATTTTATTTTCTGCGAAGCTTTTAAACTAAAGTGAAATAATTAGTGATGCCCACGAGATTAATTGATATGAGATTGCGAAGTAGAAAGTAGTTCTTAAGTATCGCAGTTAAACATGGCCTGCTCAAAGCATTGTATTAAGAAATTTATTCCACTTAGCAGTGCGTATGTACTTTGATAACGCACGGATGAGCTCAAAACGTGTGAAGAAGAACGAAGTACGCTTCGAGTAGGGACTGATGTTCCTACCAAATTTGGACTTCCTGTATGCGTTATCAGAATAGACACGTACTGACAAATGGAATCTATTTGTTTTATACATTGTTCTTTTGACTTTCTTTGACTCATGACGTCATACTTAAATATTAATTGCAGACTCGTCTTGACCAATCAATACAAGAGGCTTACATTGTCCATTGGATAAACAATAATCTCATACCGTCAGGCCGCGATATTATTTTACCGGGATTAAGACATGAAACAACCAGGTTACTATTGCAGCGGTCAACAAGTTTCACGCGATCTCGGAAAAGTCGTTCTACAGACTCTACAATGTCCATGCTGTGAGAAATTTTTGTAAGCTACTCAAAATACTAGTGTTCTCACCTTTGCATTAACATTGCCACGACCCATATTGCCAAGGTTACCTGGCAGCGTGAACTTTGATGGTCCTTCTTCCATACTGAGCCAGTTAACGTCTTCAGAAGAGACCTTTTTCAGAGCTACGGCCAGATCATCGGTTTTGATCTCCATTTTTTCGGAAGGAACTAAGCGACCCAAAAATGCGTTACTCATGATATCCAAATTCTTCAAAGCTTTTCCCACGTTTGCCTAAAGTAAAAAAAAGAATGGAGTTTAAAATATAACGAATATCATCTTTATAGCATTCAGTTGTGTATACGAGCACAATAAAGCGACTTTTTGTTAATAGACTTTCGGAAAAGACCAATTGACTAATTGGGTATCAGATTAAATTCTCTGAACTTGCCACAATCCCATTTTCTCTCCTAGTTATTTTACATTAGCAGATTGTTCCCTTTGAAAACACAACAACAGATATAAGTTCGCGTTCAACTTATTTTGGAAAAGTTTTTATTTGTATGTTTTTTTCTGAAACAATTTGGCAGTAAAATTTACTTAAGAAACTGAAGGACTCTGTAAATCAGTAAATGTTTGTTGTACTTATCACCTATCTACTTACCTCCCTGCCTATTATTATTATCACTCACATAATTACTGTTCATTTTGTTGTTTTATCGTTCCGAGGGTTTTTAAACTTGGTTCACACTGAGATAAGTACAAGCGTAAGCGTAAGCATGAGCACCGACGTGAAATATGCACAAGCACAAGCATAAGAAAACAAAAAATTCACCTAATTTGAAAGCGGTTGTTTTGGCTATATGGACCCCCTTTGGTGTTAACAATGTAGTACAAGTCGATTGTAATTTAAAATTTTGAGACTGTCCAACAGACTTTTACGAACGCGATGCGTACGATACGATACGATATCTTTGTTTTAAAGAGGGTATAGACATGTTAACCCAATGAGAGTTTTCTAACACATGCTCCTCTAGGTCAGCACTAGGGGTGGTCACAGCCAGGGTTCATTACGTCCCTAGTGGTTCTTTTACGTACCACAGAGTCAATTTGTGAAGAGTTGTGAGACGGGGCCTCCGGTTTTATCGTCCTTATCCAAGAAGACTAGAGAGTCTAACATTTGCAGATGTCATTACAAAGGTAGCACTTTCTCCTCAGTTATTTAATGTTGCAAATGTTTGTTATGATTAATTATTTTTCTGGGGTACCAAGTCCTCCATATTTTTCAGAAGGATACCCACACCAAATGAAAGTGTGATTGAGTATGATTTTGATAGCCTGTTTAGGGTTCCTGGTCCTTTCATAACCAGACGTTTTGGCATATGTCATTCATGATCTGCTCTGCGGTCTAAACGGGAACTCGACACCCTTCAGCCTGATCACAGGTTCAACCCACATTTGCTCAAAAAGCAGATACGTTATCCAGTTAAAGAGTTGCTAAGCGGTGGATGAATTTACTGTAACTGATACTTTTTAGCTGCTAGATAATGTTAGCTGCTCAGTGAACAATTGAGGCCGAGTCCAATATTTAGAATGGCTCGAAAACGGAGAGCGTTGTAGAATTCCCACGCACACAAATGGAATTCAAAATGAAAACAATGTTCGGTCTAATCTCTACAACTTACACAATCTTACATCAAATAGTAAAACACTGTCTCCTCTTTACAAACACACGTACAAAGGGCGACCTAAAATAGAGTAAGCGCCAGGGAATACAAAGTACATCAGCATCAACAACAAAAATTGACCTTGCTGATAAGCATATTTGAAATCGAGTTTTATTTAGCCGAAGCAGGTGTTTGACCACTCCAGAAAATTTCTGAGCTTCTCGTGGGCTCTTCAAACACAGACGTGTACTAAATTTGTTATAAACGCTTCCTCTGACTCCAAAACTGTCAGTTTTCTCAACAATTAAACGAAAATGTCTTGCGCAGGAAAAAGTCGTATCCAGCTTCATGCAAGAACTCGCGCGTACGCTCAGCAGATGTAATTTTGATCGGCCGCTTTGGAAAAATGTCATTTAATCAAGATATTGGGCGGTATACGCTCCGTGGAAAAGTTGTATCAGAATCTATTTTTCGTTTCGCCTTCCTGGGGAAAAAATTGCTATCGAAACGAAAATAGAGCCTGATCGCAGGTTATTTGTCTTTGAATTAATTTATGAAAGAATCGCTTTGCGGTTCGGTTTTTGCCCAGACGTATCTTCAGTCCATATCTGGTCTCTGGGAAATTTCCTTGCTTGTCAGATTCCATCATGTCAACGATGCCCAACGCACACAACAGGTTGAATAGTCAGTTTGGAGATTTCTTTCAAGTTGGCCATACGTCTAATTCTAAACAGTCCTATCAATGGAGTTTACCCCGGAAGGAAGGAGAGGGGAGGAAGGGGGGGGGGGGGGAGAGTACTTCCAGAAAAAAAATGGTTGGGGCTGTCCAGCACGCTACCCTATTTCAGACCGAAATCTGTAATTTTCCCTACCTGGCTATCTCAGACCTAATTAAAAATTGGACACTCTATTTCAGACTTGCCTTATAATTAGTTCCCTAGGTAAGACCAATGTTAAAAGCAATGTTAATACGTTTTTGCTGAGTAGGCTACAAAATTGTACAAAGTTTCGAGCTCAAAGGTTCTTAAAATCCCACACTATAAAGCAGGTTGCATGATGCACTTTCAACTTAAGACTAGAGTGCACAAATCATACCCTATTTCAGACCAAAAAGGTTAGAAAACCATACCCCTTTGGCGCCGCACATACCTCATATAAAGCCCATTTAAGGGAATGCCCTCCCGGACATTTCGCTTTGTATGCTATACGTAGCGTAAAATACAGCTTAAGTTTAGAAACAGAAAAGGTATTGTGAATTGTTTAGCACATCTTAATGAAAATATCATAGTTTAGATCAGATAAATTCTTCGATTTTCCTAAATTTGTCAATTCTATTTCTAGTAAACACATAGGGTCTTGGTTTGCGTAATGACAAACCGGATGTGTGACTGAGATGCCTAAGTTTTCTAAAATTACCAGACAGAGTCACTTGGTGATTGACTGGCGTGAGAGATAAGCTTAGATCTGAGGATTGCGCGATTAAATCCTGAAGCAGGCGAGGAAAAAAATTCTTTGTTATTCCCGGCTCTGACCGAGTGAGATACGGGCCTCTCTACGGACGCAAATGATTATAAAAGTAAATTATAATTATCATAAAAAACTTCCCAGTATTCCTTGAGACTAAAAACCATAATAGTTTTGGCAATAGCTCTTTTTCGAAATGAAACCGCATATGTGCACGCCATCGGGCGCAAGCACGAAACTGAGGCTAACGCGCGCAAAAATTGGATAATTGAATTAAACATAACCTCATTGTAGCATGTAGCTGCCTTTGGACGAAAAAGAGAATGACTTGGCATTTTTGTGCATTGTACTCGAGAAAAGGTTGCTTGTGTGACGGGATGTAAGCAAAATGTTTTTTTTTTTCGTATTTGTGGCCATCCTCCGAAACGTCCTGATTTAGCGAACGTACAGTTTCATCCATTTCCAGTGGAGAAGACTTTGAGAAAAGCCTGGTTTTATTCTTGAAGAGAAAAGATTTGAAACTAAAGGACATATCGACAAACCACCGTGTTTGTTCGATACATTTTGGTTTAGGCTTGGGACACTGGAAAGCAGACCCGATGCCTTCGTTTTACAACTTTGCAAATTTGGATCGTTCACAGCAGCTTTCTTTTAAAAGAAACGCCCCTCGAGACAGGGAGAGTCAGTCGACCCCTTTCATGTGTATGAAGAAATCCTTGACTGAAGAGTTTATAAAACTGTTCCGTTTGGTTCACAAACGTTGCTCACCTCTGAAGACTTTGACAGACTCATCGAAAGGATCAGGCAAAGCGAAGAGATGTTTTAAAACAAGGAGAAATTGAGAAGAGAGTTATTTATGTTACAAGTCTTGAAGGGTGACAAGAGTGTCAGGTTTGACACAGGGTTGCCGTCTCGCAGTTTACTGATTGTGGTGTGTTCGGTTTTAGACCAGTAAAACAGCACAACAGGTTTTTTGTAACACAACACATGAACTCGTTTTTATTCCTGCTCCTTTGCCGCTCTTTTTACTTGAGCTTTTATGTCTTCGCATCCTATAATATTCAAACCCTTATCAGGATTACAGTATATTTCGGAAAGATTTCCAAACAGCCCCATACATTAATTATACATGAATTACCGTTATACTAACCCTGTTCCGAACACGAACAGAATTTGAGTCACAAAATGCATGTATAATTAATGCGTGAGGCTGTGTGCAAATCTTGCCGATATTTCGAAGAATCAATTTAGTCTTTTGAATTTACTTACTTTGTACTTACTTGACCAAATACAAACACTCTCTGTTTTTTTTACTGATGTATTTTGTGATATGATATTGAAATATCGCTGACCAAGAGTCTATTGTGTCATCATGTTTCCAGGATACTGATATGAAGCAGGGAGGCAGAAAAAGGAAATTAACATCATACGAGGAATTTGTACTTGTACTAGTGAAGCTATGCTTAGGTCTGACAGAGCAACATCTAGCAGATAATTTTGGTGTTACTTTATCTACAGTTTCTAAGTTGCTTAAAACTTGGATCAATTTATTGTACTATGAACTGAAAGTCTTAATAGCCTGGCCATCAAAGAACAAATTAATGTAGAGAGAGCTATCGAGTGGATTAAGAACTTTAAAATGCTACAAGGCGTCATTCCCTTGACACTGAAGCCAGTAATTGACCAGATTGCTGTTGTTTCTGTTTCTTTGTGTAACACGTATCCAAAGTTAGCTAAATAAGCCAAGTAGATGCATGGGTTTCAGTAGAACTCACGTCTTTTAACTCTATTATTTACATGAGACATGCAGTTGTACCATCTTGAAGATGGGTCTGGACTCTTCTAAATCAAGTTGTTTTATGCAATACTGTACATGTAGTGCTTGAGACCATTAAACAATACTTGGGAATTCTAATCCTAGAACAGTGCAGTAAAGGCAATATTATTTGTAAAAGAATAACGCCTAGCTCAGTCCCCCGAAACTGGGGTGGTGGGGGTGGGGGTGGGGGTGGGGGTGATCCCTATTTATGATTTTCTAAGGTTGGTAGGTATGCAAAAGTTATGGAATAGATGGTTGTTGTGTGTCAAAAAAGATGATTTGAATAGACAGGTATCACCTCATAATCCTCATTAACAGCACCGGACTGCTTTGCGGGAGGTCGGGGGTTCAAACCCCGGCCGGACCAACACTTAGGGTCTTTAAATAACTGAGGAGAAAGTGCTACCTTTGAAATGACATCTGCAAATGGTTAGACTTTCTAGTCTTCTCGGATGAGGACGATAAACCGGAGGTCCCGTCCAACAGAACTGGGTGGGACGTTAAAGAACCCACACACTGATCGGGAAGAGTAGGGGACGCAGTCTCAGGTGTGATGGTCTATAACTTATCCTGTTTTGGGGCACCTGTGTTGATCCTACTATTCATTCTAATAAGATTGTGAACTGTGTGGTTGCAATTTGCGCCTAAAAAAGCAGTCTGGCAAAGTCCCCCATAAAGCGTTGTACAGCGCTTTGAGCCTTGGGATGAAGCGCTATATAAATCCCTATTATTATATTATTATTATTATTATTATTATTATTATTATTATTATTATTATGACAAAAGCCAACTTGGAATCAAATTGAACCAAGACACTTTCGACTCCATATTGAAGACGCTTGTAATGATACAGTTAAAATTCAAAGTAGAGACCAAGATTTTTCACAAATGCCACTTTACATTAATAATCTTAAAAATTATGATGGCCGGAACAGAAGAAGAGCCTCTGAATTTCAAATCAGAAGCCTTGACCAATCAATAACCGGTTGGGCCACAGGATTGGGCCAATAATATTTATTTGAAATTAAGTAGAGGTATAATGTCCGGAACCTTAAATTTTGACAATAACGAATTAGTATATTGCCAAATCCCCAACATAATAGTTCAGCCGTCAATAAAGCGTTTTTTGGTACCGAATTAGATAAAAAAAAAAGTAGACGAAAGTGTTGTCACCAATCTTCATCTCAATTGTGGTCCAGGAAAGATTCCGATTTATGGTCATCAAAGAGACCTTGTAGCGAAAGGATTCAACTATTTCAATCAACAGTCAGACAACAAAAACATTCACGAACTACATGAAAACGGTCGTTCAGTTTCATCGATGGAACAGCACTCCACAATTCGCAATTCATTTATTTGGATCTGCATGTGGACGCTGCTGGTGGTGCCAGAGTGTTGGCCCAAATGGTTGTTTGCTGTGTGAAAGGTTATGTGGCAAACTTTGACATGCTTTATGACATGCTTTATGTCTCTGAAAATGGCCAATACGGTTATGGAAACTGCGCTTAGATTTCAATGAGCACCGATTGCGCGGTTCAATTCATCATATCCATGGCTTTCTGAACACTAATAATGAAAAAAGTATTTTCCTTGAACGATTGTAGCAAATTATTTATTGCAAATAATAGCCACATACTGACAATAAAAGCCATGCATTTCATTATTAAAACAAGCTACCCCACAATATCTTTGAAGCTCGTTCACGGTTTTCATTTGTCACAATCATTGACTTTTACCTCAACCCAAAGAATCAGTTGCAAATAATAAATGTAAACACAAGATTGCCTTACGGGCATATGGCTGTGGAATTGGCGATGGATATCAAGGGGGAAGAAATTTTATTGTCCATTGAATATAGAGCCCAATAAATTATGTAGATATATAATATAATAACTAAAAAGAATATGTTCAATTTTAATGACATTGGTGCTAACATTGATGGAGAAAAATTAAAGCAAATCAAGGATCTCTACACATATTTTCATAACATAAACTGGATATATAAACATTCTCATAAAAGAAGAAAAATATGTTGCGATTCACGCAATTAATTAAAAAGAACTTTCCACTTTGTCTTGCTACAGCTACTGACGAGGCGAAGAAGGTTTTAATTGAAAACATACAAACAAAGATAACTTACAAAATAAACAAACTATAAGGCAAACAAACCGAAAAACCGATCAGAAATACAGTACACGTAACTTGTTGTGGCGCGTTTGGAGGAAGCTTAGTACGATTTTCTGGCAGACTGCCGGTGACTGAAAGAACGGACAACTATGAGAAGTGTGTCTCGTTCAAGGTTCAAACGTGTAAAGCACAGAAAATGATATTTGCCTAGTGTCGCTTACAAAATGCAAATTGTGGACCTAAATTCCCGCGCAAAACGGGCCCAGGGGAATACTAACTGAGGCCACTAAAACAAATAAGGTGTTAGATCCAACAGCTTTCATGAATTAAAAAAACAGAAATGGTAAAAGTGATTTGTTTAAAATTCAGTGCCTCATCGTATGAAAATTTTTTAGCTTATCTCAGAGGAGCAATGAGATGAGGCGAATGGGATTATCAACAATTCATTCTGGATCAAGAAATTCTTGATTTACTACCTCCTTCCTCCAAATTTGAGAAAAAAATATAGCAAAAAATACACATCTGAGTAAACTTTATTTGTGACTCATTACTTCCTGCTTTGATGATTTCATGAATATCATCTTTAATCAACCCGTAAACCTCATTCCACCATCGGTCATAATAATTCAATGTCTTCTTATAAGCCGTTTTTTCATATTCTCATAAGACAACCTAGTATTTCTAATAATTTCCTTAATGTGTAGTTAATACTAATCATTCGTTTTCTGGTAACACCTTATCAATCAGTCCAATCAGTCCAACACCTTATCTTTCAGTCCAAGTTTTTGAATATAGGACTTATTTCATATATATCATTCACAGAACTTTTATAGTGTGTAAAATAATTATAATCTACTTTTACCGGCTGCACCTGTAATAATAATAATAATAATAATAATAATAATAATAATAATAATAATATAATTAACTCAGATCTACAGATCCACCTGATAAATCGAAAGTGTTCACCAAACTCGTGCTTGAGGGCCAGATAAATTCGGCACTTCGCTTCCTGAGCGAAAGTACCAGTGGTGGCGTACTACCGCTGACCGATAAAGTCATGGCGCAACTACAGCTAAAACACCCAAATCCTCAACCAGCTAAATTGGGCTCACTTCTATTTGGGCCAATTGATGATGAGTTTCCTGAATCAGTTTACTCTGGGATCAATGGTGAAATGGTTAGACAAGCTGCTTTAAGAACAAAACTGCGGGTCTGGAGGTCGCTGTGGTGTTGACGCGAATGGCTTCAGACGATTGTTAGCCTGCAAATCGTTTAAACAGTCATCGACGAAGCTGTGTGAGGCGATAGCTACAATGGCGAAGACTTTATGTACTCAATATATTGATCCTTCCACCATAGAGCCATTAGTAGCGAGTCGCCTCATCCCTCTAGATAAAGGAGAGGGTGCTGTGAGGCCAATAGGAGTAGGAGAGGTGATCAGGAGGATTTGCGGGAAGTGTGTTATGAACATAGCCAAGCGGGATGTTGTTGAGGCAAGTGGCTCGTTCCAATTATGCGCGGGACAGAAATCAGGGAGCGAGGCTGCAATACACGCTATGTATAGAATCTTTGAAGCAGACGACACCGACGCAGTTCTGTTGATAGATGCGTCCAATGCATTTAATGCCCTTAACAGGGCAGCGGCTCTACACAATGTCCGTGTTCTCTGTCCGGTTCTTGCAGCTTACGCCATAAACACCTATCGTCATCCCGCCCAATTATTTATCACTGGTGGCAAAGAGATAAGATCAGCCGAGGGAACAACTCAAGGCGACCCACTCGCTATGGCACTATATGCTCTCAGCATTCAGCCTTTGTTAACTAGTCTACAGGCCTTTCCATTTGCAAAGCAATGCTGGTTTGCAGATGACGCTAGTGCAACCGCCACTATTTTAGAAATCAAGCAATGGTGGAATGGTCTCAATACGCTCAGTCCGGACATCGGTTACTTTCCAAACGCTAAAAAGTGCTGGATCATCGCAAAGCCTGAAAAGGAGGTACTGGCCAGAGAAGCTTTTAAGGATACAGTCATCAACGTGAAAGTAGAGGGGCAGAGGCATCTTGGAGCTGTGATAGGCTCAAGAGATTATCGGCAGGACTATGTCAACGAGAAAGTAACTAGCTGGGTCAATGAGTTTACTCAACTTGCTAAATTTGCACGGGCTAAACCGCAGACCAGCTATGCCGCCTATACGTTTGGTTTAAAACACCGTTGGACGTATTTTCTAAGTACTCTCCCTGATATCCAAGACCTATTAGAGCGACTTGAAGAGGCTATTTCCCAGGTTCTTATACCAGCAATCGTAGAGCGCAAGTGCAGCAACTTGGATAGAGATGTTCTAGCACTACCAGTGCGCCTAGGCGGCCTTGACTTGAGCAACCCACGTCACGAGGCAGCACGCGAATACGCCTCGTCTATCCAGGTGACATCTCCTCTCGTCGAACATATCGTGCCTCAAACTCATGAACTTCCCGACGAGTCCCTCATCAAGTCTGGACGTCAGGCTGTGAAACATGGAAAAAGCTCAAGAACTTTCAGAGATTGCAGAGAACCTAAGTGAAATTGTTCCACGGAAGACCAAGCGAGCTCTGAAACTAGCGCAAGAAAAAGGCTCCTCTGTATGGTTCACAGTTCTTCCCCTTCAAGAGCAGGGTTTTAACCTCAGTAAGAGAGAGTTTCGCGATGCTGTTAAGCTACGTTATGATTGGCCGTTCGATGACATTCCATCAGTATTTGCGTGTGGAGAGAACTTCACAGTAGATGCAAACGAGGGGGTTTTGTAATCCAACGTCATAACGAGTTGAGAGACCTCGAGGCCGATCTCTTGAGTATGGTGTGTGGTGACGTCGAAGTCGAGCCAGTTCTCCAAGACATCACTGAAGAACAGCTCAGTAGAGGGTCCAATACAGCACAAGACGCAAGATTGGACATTCGGGCGCGTGGCTTCTGGGATCCCAAGAGCTCGGCATTCTTTGATGTGAGGGTTTGCCACCCTAATGCCGAGTCTTACAGGGACCAGGAGCCGCAGCAGATCTATCACATCCATGAAAACGACAAGAAGCGGTTGTATTCGAGGAGAGTGTTGGATGTTGAGCATGGTTCGTTCACGCCGCTTGTATTTACAACTACTGGAGGGATGGGGAAGGAATGTATAAGGTACCATAGTCGACTGGCTGAGTTGATAGCCGCCAAGAAAGGAGAACAATACTCGCAAACAATTTCCTGGATTCGAGCAAGGACATGCTTTGCACTCCTTCGGTCGGCCCTGGTTTGCCTTCGAGGATCGCGGGTGAAGCGCCGTACTGCGTTTGATTACAACAATTGTGATATTGAAATCGCAGCTGTCGAAGGAGCCATTGACGTTGTTTAGTGTTTGTTTTTTTTAGCAGCCTTGTATAGGGTTTTAATTTTACCATTCGCCTTTCTAGTTTTGTGTCTCGAGAATAAAATCTAAGTAATCGAACTCCAAGAAACAAAGGGACACATTCCATCTTAATCATAATAATTTTTTATGACTTGTAATTTATTAATTTGCATCTATTATTATTTTTACATCAGCTCGGATTCCTTTGTTCTTTTAGGGGGGAATATATCACATAACCCCCAAATCAACTGTCTGAAAAGCTGGGTGCGGCTTTGATTGTTTGAAGGGAAGAGCGGGGCTAATGAACAGCTAATTTAAATGCATGCGAGGGGATTATGTGTTAATATGCAAGGGGGATAAGTGACTTATCCCCCTTGCATATTAATACATAATCACCTCGCATTTAAATTAGCTGCTCATGAGGAACAAATTTACAAATGTTTTTTTGGAAATATTAAATACGACGCTACAATTACTAAAATTGAACTGAGCAGTGTTTTCTTTTGGTGCACATTCGCAGATTTTCTTAGTCGGTGGTTCATCGCTTTCCACTGAGGCCCCCGAAAAATCAATTGCTGATCCTTGCAAAACATCGGACACAATTTTCTTCTGCGCGTCGCTCACTCTTTGATAGGTGTGAGGTGATTTCACAGTACGATGTCCAGTACGTTCCATTTTGCCCTTTTAGTGTTTTGTGGTTCTTTTGCTTCATTCCTCGCCTGAATTTCCTTGTCGCTTACAGTAGTGATCCCTTGGCCGGAATCTTCTTTATCTGTAAAAACGTCGGTAAAAAGATCCTCGGTGCGTAAATTGAAATTGTCAACTGCTTTCTCCTTGTCTGCATCCGCAAATAAAGATTCAAAGTTGTTTTCCAAAAGGTCAATTGACCTGCTTCCGCTAAAACTACTTTGAGTGATAAACAGTTCTGACTCTGAATCGCTGAACATTGCTACCCTTTTCCTAGCATTCACTATGAACAAGACGAACAACTAATTCGAAATGCGACATAATTAAAAGGCCGAGAAACTTGTGAATCCCACTAGTGCCACATGGAGTGTTGAAAAACAAAAGAAAGATGAACAATAGAGGAATTTTTCTTCAGTGTATTTTTGCATCCCTTGAGGAATCCTCGCCAATGTAAAAATAAGCCATTTATCGGCCTTCAGCTCGTGATTATGTGATTTATTCCCCTCGTGTGTTGCCCTCGGGCTGCGCCCTCGGGCAACGCACGAGGGGAATAAATCACATAACCCCTCGCTTCAGGCCAATAACCCTTACATAACGTTTTTTTTTAAAGTATCATGCATGGACACTTTTTAACTTGAAGTGCAGAATTTGAAAGCGTTTATTGAATTTTTAACTGAAACCTTTCTGTATTTGTTTTCGAAGAATAATTGTAAATAAAGTTTTGCATAATAATAATAATAATAATGATAAAATTTTAACAAAAGCCCAAAGAATCAGGAGATGTGAAAAAATAAGTGAACAATACAAGCAAAACCAAGTGTCTGCTAGCAATGGAAAGAAGTTCTTCAGAGACCTTTGTAAAGAACAGGTGAACCACCAAAGAAAGAAGTAAAGTTGATAAAGAGAGAAGAGTTGAACTATGCTGATACAGAATGTCAACCCTGGGAGGACATAACCCAAGATGACTTGCAGACTGCATTGAAGAAAACAAGCAACTGGAAGTCACCAGGCCCTGATGTAGTTCCTAACGTCTGGCTCAAGCAACTTATAGCCTTACATCAAGGCCTGCTGAATGGATACAACCAAGCAATAGAACACCCAGAAAGTTCGCCTGATTGGTCCACAAAGGCACAAACATACTTACTTCCAAAGTGCAAAGACACAGAATACCCCAAGAGCTACATGTCAATTGCCTGCTTATTAACATCTTACAAAGTACTCATATCAATTTTAACTGAAAGAAGCTACACCCATATCACCAAATAAATAACATACTGCTGGAATAACAGAGAGGTTGTATCAGGAACTCATATGGATGCAAAGATCAGCTCTTAATAAGTAAGATGATCATAGAAGACTGCGAAAAGAAGAAAAAGAGGTCGAGTATGTCCTTTATAGATTACAGAAAAGCCTATGACAGTGTCCCTCATAGTTGGGTACTAAAGACCTTACATATGTATTAACTCATGGAAACATTTATGAGCAACTGGAACACCACCATGAAGCTATTTTACAATGATGTATGTATCACAACAGACCAGATCAAGATCAAACGAGGGATCTTCCAACCTCTTTTCACCCATGCTATTTTGCCTAGCCTTTAACATCTGAGCTGGTTACATCTGGATATGGTTACAAGATTTCAAACACAAATGCCCCAATTATCAATCCACGCCAGGGATTTTTGCCTCTAAAAGCGGCCAAACAACTTACTTTTTGACTTAGTACGATGGATAAGTTCTTGAGCCTGTATCTTTAGTTATATTTAAGGTATCGTGGTAAGATTACCACACATTAGAGGACTTGGATAGATACGTATTTTAAAGTGGTGGTTGCTATGGTTACTTGTCACGTGACCTTGTGCGAGTAAAATGAAAACTTTAAAAAGTTTCTCCGTCTTAAATATAAAAAAGTTGTAATGAAGATATATTGCAAAAATGTAGTACACAAAATTGTGAAAAACTTGTCCGATTTGGAATTTGAGATTTCACTTTTGTGACGTCACAACCTCTGACGTCATAAATTTAGGATTTTTTTACTTAATCGATAAAGATCTAAATTATACAAAAATAGGTTTCTCTTGAGGAGCAAACTCCATAACTGAAAGTTTTATCTCATTGCAACTGTTAGTTTGTAAGATATTACCAACATTCCATGCATTCCAATCTAAGGGCCTGCATTGTGACGTAACAAAAACAAAATTCAAAAATCTAAATCGGACAAGCTCTTTATATTTGCGTCAACTATATTGGTTTAAAATATCTTGTCAGTATGTTTAATATTGAAGAAGGAGAATTTTTTTAAAGTTTTTAACTATTAATTATGCCTGCAAGTGATCACGTGACCTGTTACCAAGGCAACCTAAAGTGCAAAATAATTATCTAACAGAGTTTTGTTACATGTGTACGTTTCAGTTTAATACCTCAAGCAGAAAAAAAGTTATAGCTTCTTGAATTTTTGTAACCTAACCAGCCCTACATAAGCTAATGGCCGTTTTGACACTAAAAAATTCCCAGCGTGATCTGTTTTATATGGATGATCTAAAATTGTACAGCAAAAACGACCAAGACCAAGTTGGAGAATTGAAAATCGTGAAACAATTCAGTGACGACATTGGTATGGAATTTCGGTTAGACAAATGTGCCAATGCCAGTTTCAAGAAAGGTAAACAGGCCTCAACTGGGGACATAGTAATAGATGACGACAGCCATAGAAGAGTTGAACTAGGAGGGAGTATACAAAAACCTGGGTTTAGATGAAAGTGATTGTATCTAGCACAGCAAAATGAAAGAGGGACTAAGAATATCTTAGGAGAAGAAGATTGATTCTAAGAACTGAGCTCAATGTAAGAAACAAAATAGAGGCTGTCAATAGTCTTGTAGCCCCAGTTGTGCAATATAGTTTTGGCATCATTGATTGGAAAATTTCAAAATTGAGGACGATTGATACAAAAACACACATGCACAAGATGTTACATCCTAAAGCAGATTTGGAAAGGCTGTACATCCCAAGAAAAGATGAAGGCAGGGATCTGATCAAGATAGAGACAGCATTCAAGATAGCAACAATAGGGCTCGATCAGTATTTGAAGAACAGAGACGGGTATGAAAAGCAGGTGCTTGAACATTATGATGTATCTGTGGGTCAACGGTTTCTTTCAAGCATGCGCATTAAAACAGATTGTTCCAAGTATGGCCTCCATGTTGTGAAAACGTGTTGTATGGTTGATAATTTAATCTGGTTTAATCCGCCTCAAGTCTTACCTTCCGTGGGTTCCTCAGTATTCAACAAACATGAAAAATCTAAAGCTAAAAATTCAATAACCAAGAACGCGAGTAAGTTCAAAAGGGAAGTACCAGTGCCAGTGTTTGAGAACAAAGATAAATCAGCCTAGGGCCCTAACACACATAATCAAGTCTAAGATGAAATCAATAAAAGGGGAAAAGTGGAAAAACAAAGCACTACATGACCAATACCCAAAGATCCTAGAGAAGCCTCACGCTGACACAGACACCACCAATAAATGGCTCTCAAGTAATGTAAAAGGAGAAACAGAGGGGCTACTGGTAGCAGCTCAAGATCAGACATTAAACACCAGAAACTACCAGAAAGTGATTTGTAGCCAGCAAGTGGAAAGCAATTGTAGAACGTGTTCACAACATGAAGAGACGGTGGACCATACCGCATCTGGATGTGAGGTATTAGCCAAAACAGCGTATATATCCAGGCACGATAAAGCTGCAGCGTATCTCCACTGGAACATTTGTCAAGATCATGAGATCGAGGTTACAGACAAGCGGTATGAGCACAAGCCAGAGAATGTGATGCACAATAAAGACAGCAAAATCACCGTCATGTGAGACATGCCAGTCAATACTGATAGAACTATTACAGCGAACAGACCAGACATCCTAATTAAAGATTCAGTGAACTCCACCTGCAAACTGATTGATATGACAATCCCATCAGACAGAAATATTCCTCTAAACTGAAGAAATAGAAAAGAAAAGCAAGTGCAAAGATCTATAGTTAGAAATACAAATGAAATGATCCCTGTGGTTATTGGTGCACTTGATATAGTAAAGAAGGGAATGGTAGAAAACACCAAAAGAGTATCAGAAAGAGCTACTGTGACAGAGACCCAAAAGATCAGCATGCTGGGATCTGCACGAATCCTTAGGAAGGTGCTTAACGGCATGATCAGGACGAATGACTTGTCTGACTGATGCCGCAGGTGCATGGGTTGCATCCGGCTGACTGTGATAAAGGGTATTACTAGAAACGGTTCATCGCCTAACGACGGCCGCTTCAATTTTTTTTTTATTTTCAGTACTATACTGTGACTTATTTCACACGTGGAAACTGGTGTAAAATAAGCAAGAGCATAAGCGCAGGAGAGCAGGGTTGGCGCAGTGGTAAGAGCGCTCGCATTCCACCAATGTGTTGCGGGTTCGATTCTCGGGCTCGGCGTCATGAGTGGGCTGAGTTTGTTGACTCTCTACTCTGCTCCGAGAGGTCTTTCTCTGGGTACTCCGGTTTTCCCCTCTCTCCAAAAACCAACATTTTATTCCAGATTTCATTTGATTTAGTTTGATTCCAGAGGGCCACTAGGGAGAATACTTCTACAGTGATAGGTGTTACTCTCTTTAAGTAAAGGTTATCATTATTATTATCAAGAATTCTAGTTGTATCTATTTGCGCAAAAATCTTAACTATCGAACACGTGATGATTAAAACAATGATGACCCTGATACGTTATTGTCGAAATTAGCAAGCCATGAAGTTCAGCATTCCTGGTCAGCACCTGGTTCGACCTTCAAACTCTCTGCCTTAACTTTTCAGTGAGTTTGAGAACGTAATTGACAAAATTGACGCCGAAAATAAGGAACTATTTATATTACTTATACTTGGTGATGTTGACTGCTCATATTTCATCAATCTCTGAACCAACACACGTCACTCCTCTCTCTAAGACACTGATTGGTTTATGTATCATCAACCCCCCCCCCCCCCAAAGAAGGTTACAAATTCAGGTGTCATCCACCTTTGGGATCAGTGATCATTCTCTTATGCATTGATACGTAAAGTCCATCATGACCGTAATGGCCCAAGAACGATCGAAATGCGGCAAAGCAATTTAAATACTTTCCAAAGTGTTCCTAACGAGTGCCTAAGTGATCTTGAGTAAATGCCATGATCGAATGTTGACTTGTATTCTGATCCAAATGACATGTGGCAAGAAGAGAAGCAAATGTTCACAAATATTGCTGGCCCAAGAGGTTCCGGCTGCAGAAGCCTGTAAATCCCGAGTTTTATCTTTCGTACACCGATAAATCGTAAAAACGCCCAGTCGCGATGTTATCCTTAACCTATGAAGGAAAACGGATGAAAAGAAAGCCACTGGCCTTGATATTATCCCAAGTAAGTTGTTAAAAATGGCTGCTAGTGTTGTTGCTCTCTGACTTACCGCTATATTTACAAAGTCAATTCTCACAGGAATTTATCCAACTGAATGGAAAATGGCCAGGGTAACTCCAGTGTCTAAAAAATCGGACCTCAACAATTATTATTCCATTTCCATTATCGCGGTTGCCTTGAAGGTTTTTGAAAAAATTGTTTACCGATACCTAAGGAGATTGATGTTTAAACGCATCGCCAGAATAAGGTTGGAGCTCGTATCAAACTCGTATCAATGGTATCAAAGTGGGAGAAGCTCTCTCTCCGTAGCAATAAAACAGAAAGCTTTAATCATGTATAAGACATTGAATGAACTTCCCCTAGAATATCTTCAATGTCTTTTCACTTAACCCCATGTTAATGATTATAAATTAAGAAATCTTGAAGGAAAACTTTCGCTGTCCAAGCCAAATACTAATTACCTGAAACGAAGCTTTTGTTATAGCGGGGCTTGATTGTGGAATAACTTGCCCCAAGACCTAGAAAAAACGTTGGCTCTATTGGGCAGTCTAAACGGGGTATTTATAAGGTATCTGACATATCGAATTCCCAAACGGCAATCTTGTTAAACAGTTGTAGTGAGTTTTAGTTTTTTAACTTTTAGCTTAACTGATGATTCTCCGTGTATAAATAAAGTTTTACATCACATCACATCACACTACATTACATTACAAATCAGCCGTCCACCATCTTGTATCTCCCTCGACGTGACTCTCATCGCGCATGCGCATGTCGCTAGTGTGGAGGTCGTTGTGCTTATGTTTGCGCTCACTCTTGTACTTATATCTACCTAGGACAAGAGGAAAAAGTTTAAAAAATGCGTATTGTAATTTCCTAGGCTTATAGTCGAGGCAGATGCGATCTAAGTTGTGTTTTGCATTTGTTCAAACGTCTTTACAGTACCTTTGACGGTAGGGAATCACTGGCAGTAGATCCAGCTGCTTCGCTTCCACCTGAAGACTTGAAAACATTGCAAAGGCAACCTGCAACACCCACACCGCCTTCTTCTATTTCTGGTGTTAACGGCTGTTCAAGGTCGCTCAGAGCGTCGGCAAGTTTATTTGTTGCGGTTTCGGACATTTTTAATGCTGCTGCCTAGCAAGAAATCAGAGAGGATTTAACCCAGTTTTGAGTTATCTAATAGAAGACGAATGAAGTAAGAAAGAGTTCTCTTAGTTTTGGCACCCGTTTTGGTTATACCTACTTCACCCCCACAAACTTATGTCTGTAACCTGTTTTTTTTTTAATAAATACACAGATAATATATATATATATATAGGCAAGCCTAAAAGCGGAGCTCCACAATTATTTCCTCAATTGGCCGTACCGAAATTCAAAAGGGAACTGGGGCGAGTTTCAAATTTTGAAGTAATCGATAACTTGACACCATCACATGAAAGATCCCTGGTTTTGGGGGACGCAGCCTCAAAATTAGAGACGTTTGTATGGATTTTGAGCTATGTTTCAAGGTCCATAACTTCGTCCCTGTTCAACCTAAAAAAAGTCAAACTTGGTCAAACGACCAATCTCAATGTTATCTTTTATGTGATGGTGTCAGTCTATCGATTACTTTAAAATTTGAAACTCGCCCCAGTTCCCTCTTGAATTACGGAACGGCCAATATTAGCATTTACAGATAAACTTATATGGCAATGCCACGGGACTTGAGCCATGACTCCAGTAAGGACTTCTCTGTATTGTGATTACATTTCGATACAAATAGTAAAAATCACTTCACTAGGTTAACAGTTCTAGTGTGCCACTATTAAACCAACTTGACAACCGACATCGGTGACCGTTTTAATCTATCAAAACAAAATATTTTACAGCAAAAGTTCGATAAAACCTCAAAGTGAGCTCTCTTCAACACCGCCCATAAAAGGACAAAATTAATTTGCTCGCCTTGTTTTGAACATTTTATGGTGTTATTCTTGTGATCTATTACAGTAAAGACGATAGAAAGTGCCGTAGATGTCCTTTTTGCAATAACATGGACAAACGTTAAGCGAAATCGACTTTACTTTTCCTTGAGAAAAGTGATTGCGACAGACTGATCGAGCATAGTATTTTAGCGATGAATCAACTCAGGTGATCAACTGCAATTATCTAGTGATGTTGAGAATGGTTTTATTCTTGTCTTCGATCAATTACAAATATTGCAAACAACAAACCTTGACTACAAGTCGTGGGTGGTATTATTTTTGACACCACTGTTAATGATAACATCTGACTCAGGATTTCTGAAAAACATTTTCAGCCGTAAACATTGAACAAAGGAGTTTTTACTGCAATAGCCTTGAAAATCTGCGATTTTTTAACTAACAACAAGAATTGCTTTTGAGGGACAACATATCGCTGGCATTTCCAATGCTGCAGCTGTTGAAAATCGCGTTTACGTTTGGCAATGAGTTGTCGATTACTCTTTGCGAGTTTCCAATAATGTCAACAAAGCGAAGCCGAGTATATAAACCGTCCGGACTTCGCTTGGCTTTTCTTCAACCAATTCTTTGCCCAAAAAATGAGCGACAGCAGGGAAAGCGAAGAGTTTTAGGATCGAAAATAAAATATTGGATCGAAAATATGCATTTGGAAAAAAGACGAGCATTTTTTAGTCGAAACAGCATGAAAACAACAAAAGGTAAGAAAACAAAGAACGATGCCGGCGAATGTTTCTTCGGCGTTCCTCGTAGAAATTGGAAAACTAAGACAAGTAACAAACATAATTCGTAGTCACAGAGACAAGTCACCATTTGTCATATGAAAGACACAACAGGAGTACTAACCTGCCAGTCATCAAATTTATCACTCCGAACACAGAGATAAATCAGAAGCCGTCATTTCACACTGCAAAAGTATTCATTTGCTAAGCAGATACAAATCCTTAGCGAGCCTTGAAGTTTTTCACCGTCACTTTGTGTTACTTCCCGTGTCCACCAAGGAAGCTTCTTTAATTAAGGATTTTTAGTGGCAAAACCGTCCAGTTCATTATTACAAAGCAAAAGTCAGCAAACAAAGACAGCGTCTGCATTATTAAAACCCTGCGAAACCACACGATCTTTTCTCTCGAAGATCCGTAAACTATAAAATAGCAAAGCCAGGCAATCCAATTTGTTCCTCTTAACATCCAAAGGCTGATTCTCATCGGTTTAAACAAAAAAAGAACTGAGAAGTAGTCAAGGTAGGCGGCGAATATCGCTTACAGGACGAAAAATTAAGCCTCGTTTTGGCCTGGCTTGAGCCTGCGATCAAATTGAAAACCAGTACCTAATCAGCGGTCAACTTCAAAAAAACAGCTGACCTCAACAGCTCATAATTTGAGCCCGCAATATAGTCACTTGATACTGGTCAGCGGATACGTTGTTTTGACAGGTGTCAATTGACCATAACATGGCTGTCTAATATCAAAGATGTCTGCTGTAAACTAGATGGTCAGCTGGAGTGTGGTCGCCGTGTTGGATTATTATTATTATTATTATTATTATTATTATTAGGAAATTATTAATTATTGTGCGACGTCGTCGTCGTCGTCGTCGGTCGCGCCCACGAGCAATACCGCTAGCCAAGATTACCATGAGAAAAGCAGTTGACGGGTTTCTATAGGTATGGGGCTCCGCTTTGCAGCCCTTTGGGCCGCTGGAGCTCCGCTATTAAGTTCTATTTCTAAAATGACACTGCAGATATAAATGATCGTCGCAATATGAATGAGTAGAAGAGAAAATAGAACCCAAAAATGTGCGGGTGTCGAACCTGTGACCACTGCAACACCGCGTACTGGTGAAATGCTCTATCAACTGAGCCAACAAGCTAACTGGAAGCTGATCATCTTGTGGGTTGGTAATAAAACCATACATGTAGGTGATGAAAGAGTTTTTTCAGGCCTCATTTTCACTTCTGCTCATTCCAAGTAGTTTTCATAAGTGCGATGATCACTTACATTTCCATTGTTTTATCTACAGCTCAAATATATTATTTCCATATATTCAGCTCATTTAAATGACACTCGTAACTGAAATCTCGCAAAATAATAAATGATCAAACTTTTACCACAGAGTCCCCTCTTCCTCCTCCTCCTCCAGTAGCTAAGATGATCACCGCCATTATGGTGCGAGACATGTCTAGGCTGTGAGGTGTGATTGCCGTAAATCTCTCCGTGATCTTCGTCGAGATCTATTCAAGACATAAAATGTATTTTAGTAATGGAGCTAAGTTGTGTAAAATATAGTGCAAACCAATAATCTTAAACAACTTCTGGCCAATATGATTTTGGCGTTTCTATTCAGATCACGAGGTATCAGCGATTTTTCTCGATTTTGGTTGGACCATTTGAATCGAAGCGCATCTTTCAGTGTTTAATAACAACAAGACCCGCATGATTTTCATGGTGTCTAAAATTGACTTTACTGAAGCTCTTTAGAGAGTGTTGAATGTTTTCAAGTCTTGTGGCTTTCACTTGGTGATGGCACAATGAAAAGTGCGAGTTTGACCTAATTTGGAGTCGCTGGAGTATTCTGTTGCGTTCTTTTATTCGAAATTGATACTACATATATCCACTACACTTCTTCAGCGTAGCCTCTCGTGTAAACTTAATTATAAGAATGTTCAACAACAATTCCATCAATGGCTGTTGAAGCATAGATCGACATTTGGCTGAGGTAATGAATAATAAATGAATGCGGACTTGGCTGTTTCCTATGTGCGTAATACCAAGCTATTCTCCAATTAGTATTCCTCTTTAGAAGATCCTAGCAATTTCCACACCACTCCCCACGAACGCTTGTTTGGTCAACTATACGACTGAAAAAAATGATTATGGCTGAAGAACATCTGTACATACTGTTATTGAGTCTTAAGAGAAAATTTAAAACCTTTCATTGTCTAAGATAAAATCACGCTTACCACTATTTTGACCATAATACTCAATCCCTCGCCGCATTCTGGCTTTGCATTAGCAGTCTTCAAGACAGACATGGCTAGCTGTGCAGCCTGGCTGACTTCTCCTTTGCTTAGGGATTCGTCCATCTGGTTGCCTTCACCTACCACTAGGCCTTTCAACCGATCACCAACCACGGATGGTGGTGTGACGCATGGGTCTAGCAGGGAAGACCCTCTAACCTGAAAATATGATATTAAATGTTGGTGGCTTTTATAAACTTTTAGCACTTCTTGGGTGGGTAAAGAAGTTCAACCATGGCTCTATAACGGCACAAAAGTAATAGTAACTGAAGAATGGCTATGGCCAGTCATTCTTTAAGAAAAGATTTAGTAGTTTGCTTTCGGCACCATACCAGAAACTAATCATAAGTTACGACACCCCTTAGATGAAGAATAAATGAATCTATAATCTCATCTACTGTTTACCTTAACAGTCACAGTCTGCTCTATTGCTACACCAGCTGAATTTTTGATAACAATGGTAATGGCAGTCTGGTAATCGTCTTCTGGTTGTCCGGAGGCTAACACTACTGGTGCAGACTTTGGAGAGCTGCCGTAGGACACTATATCTTTTCCAACGCGAAATTCATAAGAAAGTGGCGTGTTTTTATCTTGCCAATCAAAGCACTCAAATGCGAACTGCGTCTCAAGTGCCACACCTTCACTAGCTGAAGGACTGCAATACCCACTGTGAGGTGCACCTGCAGTTTCAAAATCCAACACACTAAACCCTTCTGATCCGGCAAGAGATGTTATGACAAGCGTCAAACTGAATTTGAAGCCAGAAGGCAAGACGTTTTTATTGAGGATCATGTTTCTGGCATTCACTCCAGTTGAGGTCATATTGGGCAAAATGTCAATTCTTTCCCACGTGTTTGATTCTTCGTTTCGTTTTTTGAGACGCCACTCAAGAATGGAACCATTACAGGCTGAATTAAGACATTCTGACGTCACCCGGAGTTTGTTAGATGCAGACACCATTGTTCCACAGTCAACAAAGCACCTGAGATTACAAAATACAATAAAAGAAAGACCAGAGGTTCAAAACAGACATATGAGGTGCCGCGAGAGTATCAGCGGTTTCAAACACCATTGAGATGTCCATAATTAACGAACGTTTTAAGTTACTAAATTTACGAAATTATCAACTGACTTCATAATGTAAATTGACCACCGTAATGAGCGAATAGAATAGCTAACGAAACGTCAGGTTCGAAACGTCAGGTTTTTGAATCTCTTTACAGCGGCGACGTTATCAACTCAGTTGATAAAACCAGATTGTGATATATATAAATCGAGGTGGGGTTCATTGGAATAAAAACTAGCTTGTTTTATTTTACGCCATTTAATGTCATGCTTAATGTTCCTTTCTTTGAGGCTCCATGCATAGTAAAATTTACTAAGTTCGGTAGCATGAATATACATGGTGCATACATGAACATACATTAAATGGCGTAAACTAGTTCTTATTCCGATGTTACTAAGAGATGCAATTTATGCTTGTAAGAGAAGTATTTCATTACTTGTAGACCGGAAATGGTAAGTCTAAACAAAAGAAATAAGCTGACATCGTGCTGTAGACACGTTAGGTGCGCCTGCAAAAGACTAGGATCTTTCGTATGCATTGTTCTGAATTTCAAATATCTGTGATTGTATTATTTCTAACAGCTGCCTGATCATTGCTTCGTACGAAGCATGAAACTCAGAGTAGCAGTAAATGTTTAAATAACCTATCTCTTGGATTATTGTTGTTATTATTATAGCTCTAGGTATGCTATTGAGCCCTTTATGATAGATGAAGAAGATCTCAATCCAGTTTTGGTTATATATAACTGTTAGTGAATCTCTCAGACCAACAAAGGTGTTACCGCGTCAGGAGGATCAGTTAGATTCTCAGTCCAAACCTCATAGCATGAATGAATGTAAAAAGTTAAAAGAAAAGCGAGGATGGACAACTTATGACGTTAAAAAGAGATAAAATATTTATTGATCAATTTTTATCTCTTCTTTTGTTAATTTTTTTCAAAGTGGCGTTTTTTCGGTTTATTCAGTATTTTTCGCTCCGCTAATTTTGCTTCTTTGTCGTCTATTAATTACCACCATTTGTTGATCTTTTTTGAAATCGTGTACCTGATTCGGTAGTTGTCGCTTGTAATTCTGTACTTTCCGCACTTTCATTCCATTTAAGGTGCGTTTTTATTCGAAAGTTGTACGGTAATGACTAAAGAAGGTTTTTAACCGAAACGTTCTATTATATTTTTTTTTATCTCTTTTTAACGTCAGACGTTGTCCATCCTCGCTTTTTTTCTTAAGGCTACAGCACACTAGCCGATTTTTTGTCGCAGAGCTGAAGATTTTTTGTCGGGTTTAAATCGGGTTTACTTGTCGAGACGTCAGCTTGCCGCACACTAGCCGATTTTTTGTCCCGACTAACCGCGTTCAGTCTTGGGGTCGAGTCGATCTCCGCCAAGTTTGAAAAGAGGCTTGTTCACGTGACTCTCATGACAATTCCTCATTGGTTGAGGTACGCGCGAGCCCGACAAATTGTCTTGGTCCACCGCACACTAGCCGACAAGGTCCGACAAGACGTTTTGAGATCTAGCACTGTCAGATATCGCCCGACAAGCCCCAATTTTGTCGCAGACTTGTCTGAATTCACCGCAGACTAGCCGACAAGTGAAGATTTTTTGTCGGCCGACAAAAAATCGGCTAGTGTGCGGTAGCCTTTACTTTAAAAAGTTAAAAGAGGCAACACAAAAGAAACTGGAAACAGTCCGCAAGAATAAGGAAACGGTGCAACCCCCCAGACGGGGGAGACACATCCCCGAGAGATTTAACCCCAGTTGCTCTGAAAAAACGGAGAGCACAATACCAAATAAGGGAGATGGCCAAGGGAGGGCCAACGTACCCTCTAGACGAGAGAACACATAAGGTCGCACACGCTATCCACAACAACCGAGGTATTTTGAACAGCGACAACGTTTTTTAAAATGGGCCCACCCAACAGATCCACATACGAAGACTAAACTACAAATTTGGTCGAAATAGATTTACTGGTAACCACACTTTGGAACGGAAAAGGGCAACGACTAACGGAAATTTCAAAATGACCAAACGTAATGGTTCATACAAAAGAGAGGAAATTTTGAAGAGACGAATAGTAAATTGATCTGATTTTCAACTCACTCAATCAGAAACAAATCTACTTCAGAAAGGACTGAACTTTTTTCCTACACCTCCTCCTCCCACATTAGATAGTATTAACAAGGATATTTATGCCTTTGCTCGCAGACTGAGCCTCAGGGAATACCATGCCCCAGAGAACATAGATGAAATAACCGACAATCCCAGCTACCAACCCACAATACTTGAAAAGCTGAACCACATGGAGCAAAAGATATATTGTAGACCCTCACGAGAACCATATTTGAATACATATATTGAGAACCTAAGACAAGAAATCACCGAGAGAAAAACCGTACATAATCGTCGTTTTCAACACAATAACCTTAGTAAGCGTGAGCGAATATCTTTGGTTAGACTAAGTAATAATAGAGACCTAATCATAAAACCCACAGACAAGGATGGAGCTACAGCTATTCTCAACACAACCGACTATCTACAGACGACGAAACGCCAACTAGATAATGACACGTATTACAAGAGGATAGAAGAGGATTGCACTTCGGAACATTAACAAACGATTAACCATTGCATGGTGAAGAACAGAGAAATACGACACGACGTAGCAAAGCTTTTTAACCCCAATATTCTATATTCTCCCTAAAATACATAAAATCAATAGGCCTGGCAGACTAGGTATCTCCTCCGTTAACAGCCGCACGGAGAAGATATCAGCTTACGTGGATGAATTTTCTATATTCGCGATACGACAAACTTTATTGAACACATAAAAGTCTTGGAAAAACTACCCGTAGAATGTTATTTAGTAACATTAAGCGTTTCAAGCTTATACACAAATATTGATATTGATGAAGGACGAACCGGGTCAAGCCATCGCCTCAAACTTTGACATGCCTTCTTGAAAAGGCTTTAAGATTGAACAACTTCACTTTCAATGAAGAACATTTTAACCAGATCAAGGGGACAGCAGTGGGAACCAGAGTTGCACCAAACTTCGAATTCGCAAATGTCTATATGGGAAGATTCGAAGAAAACTTTGTATACAAAACAGAGTGGTCCAATCACGTATTGGGTACGGTTCATAGATGACATTTTCTTCATATGGAAGTGAAACAGACTCCTTAACGGAATTTATTGACCACCTGAACAACACAGCACCGTCAATCAAATAGCTACTAATTCAGTTAACTTTCTGGGTACGATAGTCCTAAAGGGTAGACAAGGCAACATCAGTACAGACGTCTATCAGAAACCTACAGACACACATCCATACTTACACTGGACTTCAGCATATCCACCCCACCCCACCCCAAACAAAGCATCCCGTACAGCCAAGCATTGAGATTGAGAAGAATACAACACTCTTGCACCAAGAGGCTGCGAAGCACGCGTAAAACCAAAGTGCAGCTGGTGCAAAGGAATCAACAAAACCACCACATTTACCAGCAGTAACAACAATAAGACCTTTAAAATATTTCACTCTGTAAACTGCCAGTCATCATGGGATATTTACATTATTGCGTGTAACATCTGCAATCTACAGTACCTAGGCAAGAGCGAAAAAGCGTTCAATCTTCGCTTAAATATCCACAGAATCACATCAAAAAGGGAATCAGCAGTTGTGAACTTACGGAACACTTTCTACATAATAAACGAACACATAACTTCGAAAATAACGTGATCATTACAATAATAGAACAGATCAGGAAAGAAAATATATGCAATGAACAGAAAAAAGATCTTCTAAGACACCGGGAGATATTCTGGCAAAAGAAACTGAATTCTGGAGAGAGTGAGAAGCCATTTTATGTCATGGTAGCTGGCTATGGTGGTTTTTGCTAATCAAACTACCAACCTCAATGCAACTTCGGGCACTTCTCCAGCTGCTATCTCAAATAACATCTTAGCAAAGGCACTCCTCTTATCTTTTGTCACCGTTAACCTCAGGATATACGTCTTCCCAACTTCAAGTTTAACGGTGTTGATTTTAATGGCGGTGGCGTTGACGTTCTCGTTAGCGAAAGCACTAAAGCAGCTGTAGTCCATGGACATACTGGCCGCTGAGTCAGCACAAGACCAAGTAAAATTGAGTCCAGTATGGGCCCCAGGACCAATGTCTCCATCATAACTCAGTGAACCATCCACTGTCACAGTTGCAGTTGATCCCCAACGAACGCTGCTTCCACCGTCAATAATGGCTCGAACTGGACCGGCAATGCTTTCAATAAAACCGTAATCAAACGCTTGTAGAGTTCGTGGGGCATACGGATCACCAATTGTGACGGATGCCGTAAATTTGACTTGATAAATACCAGCAGATACAGATCTCTTGGCTGTGACCCATTCAGCCGTTCCCTGGCTTACCAAGATTCCCTCTACTGCTTCTGGAGACGCCAGGTCTGCTTCACTCACGAGACGCCATTCTAGAACACTTTTCAAGACAGTAACACCTTCTGGGATACCTTTAATTGATGCTTCTCGGACAGTTTTTACAGATCGCAAAACACCAGTTGCATGATACTTGTCCTTGGATATGTTTCTAATGGTCACAGTGAAGTCTCCTGTTGGTCACATAGCAAATTATATTATCTTTTTTTTTTATTTTCTTTACATAAGTGTGGCGTTACTTGTACTGTTGACAACTCTAGGAGTCAATGGGAAACCTGAACCTGAGCTGCTGGCAGTTAGCAATTGTAATCAGTCCTTTGAAGGCCTTTTATCCCAAAGATTTTACTTCCAAAAAAGCTTAATTTTAGGGGAGGATTTCATGGAAAATCGACGCTGTTGTACGCCACAATGGGCACATACACATACGGTAGAACTTTTTCGATAAATATGAAAGCCGAAATTGATGACGATATCACCGAATAATGACAGCGAAAATGATAATAGTATTGTCGTTGGTGTTGTTGATAACGGTGATGATGATGATGGGCAACGGTAATCATTAGGTGTCTAACACACTCACCTAGAGGCTCACAATTCACTCCATCTCCAGAGTAACCTGCTCGACAACTGCATGTGAATGAACCGTCTGTGTTATAACAGTGCGCCACTCCATGACAGTTGTGAGTTCCCCTTGCACATTCATCAATGTCTGCTAAAAGATATCGGTGTTAGTTATGCCCCTTATAATTAAGGCATTATGCGCCACGAGGAGCGAAGAAGGAAGGTGACGGGTAACATTTATTTATATCCGTAGACGCCCCTACAATACTATCTTGCAAATTCATCAAATTTACTGGCAAAAGCGTTTAAACTAGGTTTTTTTTTCTCGTTGATTTTCGATTTTCGACCCACTTAAAATTTGTTTTAAGCACACACCGTACTAAAAACGTATCCCGTTAAGTTTCCCAGACACACGGCAAAGTCGTTTTTTCTTTAAAATTTGAATGTCGAAGTGCACCTCTACACCTTGAAGAATCAGCTCAAATGAGCTAATGATTTGCATTTCTGATTGCAAATTAAAATGACTTCGTCTCGCTGTTCATTAACCCTTTAATCCCTGATATCAACATGTGTATTCTCGTAAAAAATGTCTCTCAAATATTTCACTTGTGGGGAGAATTTATACAACCAAAAACTCAACTGATCACTTGTGATCATTTCCTGTATTCTCGTGCCCTATATTATTGACAAACTAGAGATATGGAGAGGAGAAGTTAGAAGGAGGTCACTATTGGAATGTCAAGGGTTAAAACAGGAAGAAAAGACGAAAAACACTTAAACAAAGGTTTAACTGTTGGACTGGTCAGTCTGAAGACAGTTCTATTCGATCAATTAACTTATTTTGGCATCGGTACATTCTGATATTATGTAGCCAGGATATGATTAGAAATTTATGCTACAGTTACGGTTAAGTTGAATCAAGTTTATCGCCGGCGGCACACACAACTAGTTAAGAACAAGTTTGGGAAAAATTCGCCCTCCAGTCGCCCTCCTACCCACCTCCTTCCCCTTCGCCAACATACCTAAAGTTACCATGAGGCTTAGTTCTGTGCATAACGATTGTAGGCACGATAGAGCTTTCACGAGTTGAAGTGTCGTTCATTACGGCTTTGTAAATATAGAGTTGTACAGAGTTGAAGTTAAGATCGAGAACGATGGTGTATGCCTCTTGGTATCCCAGAATCTAAGACTGTAGTACTTAAGGTTGTAAATGAGCAACTGATCGCATTGATATCGTTCACCTCAACCCATTTAGCTTGGTGAAAACAGTGTGATATGACAAATAGATTTCTTACCGTCACAAACTGTGCCATTTCCTTCATATCCTTGAACACATGTACACGTAAATGTTCCAATTGTATTGGCGCAAGTTGCATTTGGATCGCAGTTGTGAACGTTTGTGATACATTCATTGATGTCTGCAGTGAATAAATAAAAGTAACAGTCAAGCATATGATGTACACAGCTGATCATATGCGTTCACCAGTCCGGCTGGAAAGAAATAAAAAAATGATGCTGTGCGGCTGACCTCAACAACTATATATATGCCGACAGAAACGATTCATCAGCGTAGACTTATAAGAAAACCAGCTCTTGTCTTCTTGCCGTGTCTATCATCCCGTCACCCTTTGTTTAACAGACATGTGTAATACTTCTTCTGTTACGTGTTAGGGTGTTAATTTTGTCAAAAGCCCTCTATAATCTAGAAGGTATGATCCAATTAACCTACGCTGTAGTATATTTCGACATATTAACGATTCCTTTTTCAGCAAGTTGTTAAAAACTCTGCGGTTTCCAGTCGCCCCTAACAGTGCTCAGGTTCTTAACTAAACCGCCGAAGTTAAGAATTTAGTAGTTCTCATTGCAGTTCATTCCTATGGACTAATTCAAAGGAGCAATTCACCTGGTCTTCTACAGTATTATGTCCAACAACGGCACTTCGTGTTGAATCATACATAACCATACTCAAGATCTGACTGTCTGCGACAGACAAAGCTTGGACAAGAAAAAAGACGTAACGAAGTACATTCTATATGCCAACATCAAAATTCTCAATTCTGAATTGTATACTTACCAACGCAGGCCTTTCCATCCCCGGAGTATCCACTACGACATCCGCATCGATATGATCCTTTTGAGTTGTTGCACCACGACCCGTTAGCTGCGCAGTCGCTCAGATTTAACAAACATTCGTCAATATCTGAAAGATTAAGAAGGGGCAGTTGGTAAAGTATGGTAATCTTCTTCAATAGCTTTATCATACTTGTCTTCCAGAGCACAACTTTTTCAAGTTTGTTTACCTAGTATCCATTTACAGTTACGTCTATTACGACGGGAGGCCTTCTATTGATACTTATGTAATATTTCAAAAACGAGTGCGAGGGTTTCATCAGATTTCCAAGCGCGAGAAAACATTCGTCTCGGGTTTGCATAACTGTCTCGAATTCTCCCAACCCCTCTCGTGTTTATATCAGGCTATGCAAACACGGAAAACGTTTTCTATTGCTTAATTCACGTTGTCACCTACCGGTTGCATTGTGAGTTCTGCGGACGTTGCTCTCGAAGATGGCAGAATACCCACTTAGACAGCCGAAAAATGAAAATTAGACGAGAGGTACTTACATTGAAGTGTAATTGTAGTTCGCTGAAGGTATGCGGGGCATTATGGGATAATTATGCATACCTCCTACCTACTTACTGGTCAGCGGCCACGTTTGAAAAAAGTTATTCAAATGCAAATTGCCGGTGATCTAAAGCCTCAGGAGACGTCGTGACAACCCGTTTTTCCTGGAGTGCCAGAATAGGACAAGGTCCACGAGAAGACCCAGGGTGGGAGCATAAGGGTTGGGAAGCATTATCCCATAATGCTCCGTATATCTTCAGAGAGCTACAATTACACTTCAAGGTAAGTACCTCTTGTCCCATTTTCATTTCTCTTTCGACATGCTCCGCATTATAGGATAATTATGCGATTTAAAGAACCGCGGCCTAAGAATATCACAGAGGAGTCCACAGACAAGTGAAAATTGAAATAAGCAACAACAGAACGTTTATTGAGACGAACCTAGGACGGGTTCTAGCCCTCATCCTAAATATGTCTTAAATAATGCCTGCGAAAAATGCGATCGCTAGACCAATCTTCCATCTTAAGGATGTCAGATACAGAGATGCCAGATGCATAAGCATGAGACAAGGCAGCCCCCCTAACACTGTGAGCCTTGAATATAGAAGTATTAATCCCTGCGGACTGCAACACTGACACGATCCATCGAGCTATTGTCCTCAGAGACACCGGGTTGTACGGCCTTGTGAATGACAGAATTGGGGGGGAGGCTAGATACCGTCCTTGATATCTTGTTGACCTCTCCGATTTCTTTGATATGCTTGGGTAATTTATCCCGAAACAAACAAGCCGTGATCGTATTCGACCTGTTACAAACAGACTGATTAGGTTTCGCAATCTCAGGTTTCAAAACTTATCTCTGTTTTAAAGAGGTAAGGAACGAGGGATGCCCCAGAAAGGTAACAGCATCTGCCAACATAGGCAGAAATTAATTAGGATCTATTGGAGTCTTTTCATTACGAGCCTTCAACGCCAACTCAAACAACTGTATTACAGGCTGAGCTGCTTTCGCAATTTCTTTCTGAAGTTCTTGAAGACTGGGAGCCAAGACCTTAGATTTAGACTCTTTAGACAAGTCGGGCCACAGCTCCAAATCCACTTTAGGCACACACAAGTACTTACAATTTGTAGGGGTCTTATAATTCTCATAAAGCTCCTTTAGCTTGTATCCATTGCTTTCTTTGAGCGAGCATCATTAATACGTTGGGTAATGACCTCAGTCACGTTTGGCCCAAAACTTTCGGACTCCTCAGAGACCGATGCGAGGGAAGCCCGAACTCTTCCTTCAGAATCTCATTCGCCGAAGCAACTTCTAGCAAAATAACTGAAGCCGCAGGGTCAAAAGGGCCCTCGGCAGCTTCTGAATAGGAGTTTCAATTTTGAGCCCCTGAACCAAGGTACTCAGTCCTTTCGCCACTGCACTTCTCTACAAGAACATTGTTGTCAACTCGAACCACTTCAGAAACGACATTTTTTATCGCCATGTCTGGTTCCAACGGAATATTCTGGGAACTTGCTATCTCCGACATCTCCACGTGGGCAAGCTGAGCAAAACTCTAACGAATAACACGCGGCAAAGGAAGGCTAAAAGATCAAAACCAACAAGAAAGCGAAATGTGAAAAAGTAAATCCAAAACACCACTAAAAAAGCGGAACAAACCAACGAAAGCAGAAAGAAAAAAACATCAGAATAAACGACATCGCTGACCTCGTAAGGACGAAATGAAGAAATGGTTGTCACGCCGTCTCCTCGGAGCTTTATATCACCGGCAATTTGCGTGTGAATAATTTTTTTTAAAGGTGATCACTGACCAGTAGGTAGGTAGGACGTGTGCATAATTATCCCATAATGCGGAGCATGTCGAAATACAGCCGTGAAGGATGAGTGAAGGTGTGTCGTGAAGGCAATTCCAAAATCGACGCCATACAAAAACAAATTAATGGGCGGCTCGTATTTTTGAATACGTCATTTCATGGAGGAGAACCATGAGAAGCTAGACCAGTCTTAATCCTTTCGAATCTTCGGATAAAAGGTGCAGTTTTGTTGCTGTTATGTAGCACTTGTCACTATTTATTCTGATATGTAGATAGTCTAGTTTTTATTTAGGGTTATCTTTATATGTTTTACAAGTTTTTTAAGTTTTTTGTCGTCATGTGTTTTCTTACTTTATAAACATGCAGATTAAATTATTTCCAAACACGCCTTGGTTTTCAACTTGTTTTTCATTGGGTTTCTAAACCCATCCACCTGACGAGAACACGATGCTCTGGTTGGGTAAGAGCTGCATGAACAATTAATGATTATTTTTATTTATTTAACTTCGCCAGCTTGCAAAGCGAACGCCAATTACTGCGGGCCCGGGACACAGGTCAGCACCAGGGGTGGTCACAGCCAGGGTTCGTTACGTCCCTAGTGGTTCTTTAACGTCCCACAGAATTAATTGTGGAGAGTTGTGAGACGGGACCTCCAGCTTATCGTCCTTATCCGAGAAGACTAGAAAGTCTAACCATTCTAGCCACTTTCTCCTCAGTTATTTAAAGAGCCTGAGTGTTGGTCCGGCCGGGGTTTGAACCCACGACCTCCCGCACGTTAGTCCGGAACTCTACCAACTGAGCTAACCGGTCGGCGGTTAAATGAGTTTGAGAATAAAACGTCCATAATGAGGGGAAGCTCCTTTTCAGGAGAGAAAAGTGTCTAACTCTGGCAAAGGTGGTCTTCACCTACTTAGTACTGGGTGGGACTGATGGTGTCTGATTATATCTTCCACCAGAAGCATCAAATCTACCGATGCCTATGCCGAAAGTAAGGTGTAAAGCTGGCCGCAACAGCCCTTGACAGCCGTAGGCATTAAGTTTGCAGCTGTTCTACCTGGCATTGTTTGACGAAGAAAAACAGGGTTGGAAATTGTCTTTACAGTCTGATTCACTTTATTGTTACCGAACGTTGGTGAAGCGTGCCATTTACAGTGTTAGAGAAAGCTTTAGCTTTAGCTATCGAACTTGACGCCAAAAGAAGAAAAGGAGCTACATGTAGCTACCAATGCAAAACTAAACTATTTGTTACTAAGTCATGCATAAAGTCGGGAAATATCAACAAGTTAAAATTGGTAAAAGAGAAAAGTATGTTTTCTTTCCTCCCCTCGTTTTCCCTGATGCTGCTCCCGCAGTGGTCCCACCTACTATCGTCAATGACTTACCTGAGCAATTCCAGCCATTCCCTGTGTACCCTTGTTGGCATGTGCATTCATATGAACTGTTTATATTGGTACAATTAGCGTCAAGGCTACATCTATGTGTTCTCAGATGGCATTCGTCAATATCTGTAAATAAGACGCATACATATGATACATAACATGTGCGCGAAGCTACATCTATGGTCGCAAAAAAAGGTTGCTTTTCCACTCTTTGTTAAATTACTTATGAAGTTACAGTGTAGTGCACAGGGAAAAAAAAGGAGTTGGATGTAACTCTACGGCAGAACCGAGGGTTGTATATGTGTTTCCCTCTTACGTGGAAATGACTGTCGGTCTTCACTGTGCACCTCGCAGCTCTTATAAGGTCTCATCTGATTGAAAACCACCCTTCAGGTTTAACAAAAGAACAAACGACAAACATAGTGGACCCTAATCCTAAAACAATAGGCCAGCGATACTATCGCCGCCAATGAAATTTAGAGCTTATAGGAGCTGCGAGGCTTCCCTCACTGTGAGCCTCTACGGGGCTACCCGTATGGGTGGTTTAAATTGCAAGAACATACCTACGCACTGCCGGCCATCCCCTGTGTAACCGCTAAAACATTGGCACGTAAAAGAGCCCACTGTGTTCTCACATCGTGCTTTGGAGTGACAGTTATGGAGGTTGTCCTTGCACTCATTAATGTCATCTATGAGTGATAAAAGAAACAACTGTATGAGAGTCCCTCGACAATTATTTCACTTTACTACATAAATCGATTAGATTACCGGCAGCCTGGTACAAACGAAGACAGAAGTCCATTTCTACCCAGCTCTGGGGTTGGTCTGGCCCAACTCACAATGGGAATCAAAACGCCGATCACCGTTACTACAATTGGAAAAATCCATCACCTCCAATGGCAAGGCTGCTTCTCGCAGTTGTGAACGGAATTGATGCAACTGCGTAAAGACGCCTGACAAAAATGACAAGACAAGAAGTTTTCGTGAACGCTTTTTGGACGCGACGAGGCCGGTTTTCTCAAGCAGTTTTGTCCAAGATGGTAGTTTTTAATATTAAAGTAAATTATTATACCAAATAAAATTAAGTCGAATGGTTTATCTGCTTATTCAAGGTGCCTTTTTTTCGAGATGTTCTTTATTTCTTTGGAAAACAATCTAAGCAAAAAGTTTTAATTTCAATAAAATTATGAAAGAGACCTGCATATTACCACTGCTTTAGTTTGGTAGTTAGTTTTTGAGGAAAATTTCACAAAGAAGGAACAAATATATGCCATACCTCTGCAACCATAGAGTTCTACCCTCATAGCAACGTAATCGTTCCAAGATACAGGGTGAAAACGGAAGTAACGAGCCCTTAATGGTGGGTTTAGGTCATTGTAAACTACTGTATCCTTGTCTGAGTTTCCATCAAAGGCCTGAAATACGTACAGGTAAGATGAGGTATTTTTGGAATAGGGTTTATTAAATGATTAGCAGTATACGTGCTAAGGTGCCAAAAAAAGAGAAAAATGGTGGGAAAGCTTAAATATTAATATTTTTGTTAGTGGGTGACGTGTATAGCCATGGGGGGGGGGGGGGGTAATTGATATAAAAATAACAGCATTGTTAAAAGATCACCTTGAAAGTGCATAAAGTCGCGAGAATTGCTATTCATGCTGTTGAAAATTGCAAATTGCTTTTGAAAGTTTAGGTCTATATTACAAAATTAGTGCATTACAAAATTGCTTTAGTTTGACAGAGCTTTCTACGAATCTCAATTAAGTAATCCTGTGCGTTCGATGTCAATTAGTAAAAAAAAATATCGTTTTGATATACAGACTGCGATTTGCGAGTGATCTGAAGGGCTTCAAAGCTTTTAATGAAATTGAGAAATTCAGACTACATGGTGCCAGTTTTTGAAAGACGACATACCCCTGTGGAACAAATGACGTAACAAAGACAATATGAACAATATTCCACGTGTTTTTTTTAGTTGTATTCAACCCAATCCCCAGCTCAGGACAGGAAGTTAAGATTTGCCTGAAAAGTGTTGAGGGCCTTTTAAGTGGCTGACCACAGCTGATGATCACCACCATTTCGTTTAGCTTTTGTTTGATCATCCATCTTGAGTTAAAAGAAAAGACGTTTAATCCTAAGAAATATACCAAAGAATTTATATTCTTTATATTACAACTCGCGCATGTTTTCCGTGTAATTGAGTGATTGTACCTTTGTGACACTATAAAGCATGGATTAACGCCACGTTTGGGTCTATTGCTCGCAAACCATCATAAACTGGCATTTTTCAAGATTCAAAACGGGACAGCCTTGCCCAAAATTTATCACTTCTGTTCTATTTTTGTGCAATGGAACGATTTTGAACCGCCGTCAATATGAATTTAATTTGTACAACACCACTCGGTGGCTGGAAGCTGAGAATAAACTTAATCAGTTTTTACGCTTACAAAATTAAATCAAATACATTTACCAATGTAAATCAATCTTCACACTACTCTCGTTCCGTCGAGACGTCCTTGCACGCCTTATCACAAACCAAAGCACGGCCAAGCCTTTCTTTTACATAAAATAGTCTTCATTAAATCTCACCTTTCTTATACTTTGGCCTTTTTCCAGAAAGTAGCGGAATTTTATATCCTCTGCAAAGTCACTGTAAGCTAAGTTGTAAGCTGTCACCCAGTGACTGTGATAGTAATTACTGCTATGTCTCCCTTGGGTGGCTACTCTAGATACTTTCGTATATTCACTTAACAGATCAACTTGAAGCCACTGATTGGTATCACTTTTTGCCGGCACCCAAGCTCCAGCGTACAACCCTCCACCTTTGTTGTGTAGTCTGCTCTGAAGGGCCGATTCAAAATCATTGTATGACGTAGAAGCACTCAGTTGCTCATTGGAGATTGTGCCACTTTGCATCCCGAGAGCATATATGCAGTCTAACGGGAAAAAAAAGTACATTTATACATTTATACATTACACTGCGCCTCCTTCGAAGTAAATATGCCGTTTTTAATGAAAACTCGCTTGTCTGGAATTTAACGGCTCAAGATCAAACTTACCAAATAAAATTGAAAGGTAACAAAACTTCAAGAAATCAACTTGAAGGAGACAAAAGTTAAAAAATCTCAATTGTGCAAAAACTTGTACGTGCCAACTAAACTGATGGTACGCGCCAGTCAGCGCCATAAAATTCTAACTGCCATGCGGGTGATATGGGATCATCTCCACAGGGTGGTGGGTAAGCAATTTCAAACATTGTTGTTTGCAAAAGCGGACGTGATAGGCCTCTAAATGGACTTTGTCAGCGTTCACTAAAATAAAACTAACAAAAGTCAACTGAGTATTTTTTTCCAAAAATACTTTCCTTAAACCTATGTTCTGGCATTCTGTTCAACAGAAGAACAAGACCCATGCCTCTTCTGACCCGGTCGTGTACCAACTGATGCCTACTTTTTTGTAACTTTGGAAGCCTATAAAAAGCCAACATTTTGTGAAAAACGAACAAAAAAGTGCGCGATTCTTTCCGAACAGGTTTAAATATCTATTTTAGTGAAATAAAATATTTGGGTTTAGGTATACCTTAATCAAACTAGTAAAACGGGTTTATAGTAGGTTCACGGGAACACACAACAATTAAATTTGCTTGGTATGGGCTTGAGACTAACCAAGGTATTGCTCACAGTCACAGACATTAAAAAAAAGACTTTGGGAAGATCTGCAATAAGGGCAAGATCAATTCTTACTTGCGTAAATGGAACATATTGTTTTTTTTAATCATGCACTTAGTAAGGAAAATAAACATCATCAAGCATATTCGCAAGCTGTTTTACAGAACTTAACTCTTTTTGTGTGTCCAGTTTTGAGGCCGAGGCTGAAAATACTTGTTTCGTTTTCACAAATTAAATTAAGTCTGAAAACATTTTAAGGTTTTTTTAATGTCTATGTCACTCAAAATGCTTGTCTCGTCAAGACGAAACAAAAATTAGAAACATTTCCCAAAAAAGCGCACCTAATTCGACTACTGAATAAATTCAATTTTGTTTCTGGTCGTTCAACTGGTCGTTTGCCGTTTAAACGCAGTTGATACAACTAAGCATTAATTATCTTAACTACTCTTTCGACAAAAACACCACCATTTGTTTAGTATCTTAGTCCCAAACCCACATTTTACCTGCGACTTGATTCCGTATAGCTTGGAGTTCTTCCGAGGTCAAAGCCCGGTTATAGATTTGCATCTGGGTAATCTTGCCTTTGAAATACCGCGGATCTTGGTTTGCATATGAAAAGATTCCCCCGTAAGAGCCTCCACTTCATGCTAGATCCATTTCAATACCGAGAATACGGATATGGCCTATTTAGTGAAACTTTGCCTCTTGTTGTGGCTGATCTGTAACGATTTCTAACTGGGTACCACCGGAATCGAATTGACAAGAAACATTATATTCAAGATCTTACCTTAGATTTAAACCTAATCATCTGTGTTTCTTTCCGCTAAAAATCAAGCTGAATCTCGCCCCTTTTGTATCGGCAAAGCACGTTCGAAGACTCATACGGAAGAACTACGACCAAAGTTAGAGGAGAATGCGAAGGGTACCATTGGAAATGTTGTCGTCTATCGAATGCCAACAAAACCATCACAGTCTTTCACACCAAGGAATATCATAAAATGTGCTTTTTTCCTTCCTTTGAATTTAGAATGATTCAAGAGCCATAATAGGAAAGAGAGGGACACTTCTGGTATAGCCTTTGAGATATCTTAATTTAAAAATAAGAACTTATTTTTCAGAAACTGGTGCGGACGCAACAGGAAACAAATTTCCGGTAGACCTCCTCTCGAAAAAAAAAACTTGGTGGACGGGATGCAGACGATTGTTTGGCTACCATTCATTGTCGGTGCATTGTCCTTTTCAATTTGGTCGGCCGTCAAATCGCTTGGTTGTTCGGTCCTTCATTGTTTTAGTCGTCTGGTTCTCTAGCCGTTAGTTTGCTCACTTATTTCAGCTACATTTCCGTCGTTTTGGGTTACTGATTCGTGTGGTTTGCTAATGATTTATATTACGGGTCGTTATACGATTAACGTTTAGGAAGTTATCTAGAGTATTAAGAGTTGTATTTAAACACTGCAAAAAAAAAAGAAAAAAAAAGAAATTGAGGCCGCAATACTATAGAGAGGGACTTCATCTTTCTCTTGAATTGTATTACATAGCAAAGAAAGCTACTGTTCAACAGAGAACGCGCCGATACACAAGCTGTGCCTTACAATGACATCAGAGGCGCAGACGTGAATTGGCCATATCTGGCACGGTGATATATAGTCATCAGTGCCTACGAGTTGAACAAAAGCGATAGATCATGTGCATTTTATCTATGAAAACAATTGTTTTCATATCCATAATTATTCCAGGTACCCAACACAGAGCAAAAACTTAAAATAACACAAGATAGAAAAACACATTCTCTCTTTTCAAACACATTAATCCCTCACAATAGAAGCTGGTACAAAACAGGTAAAATTGTGCAAAGTCGAGTGTGTCATGTCAACGTTACACCGCACTTAAAGCATCTTTTCAAGATATAAAACCTCCACATACCTTATAGACTTACAGACTTAAAGTGTACACATGGTTATACGAAACCATAACAGGAGCTCACCCATAAATTTCATACAAAAATCATATAATAAACAGATTTATCACAATAATATGTGAGGCCAATTGGTGCAAGTGCATTTTCTCGTACACTAAAGTCACTTTGGGGTTGCTGCAATAAATGTTTGTATCATGAAAAACAATGTTTTGAGGTGCATTATTGCTAATTCCAATGTCAAGCCATGAACTAACAGATTGTTGAGATACTATTTTTCGTTACCTTGGCACAAAGAATAAGATTGCGATTGCTCTTAAAGTTTACCGCATTTGCTGCACAACCTTGAAAGTGGCCTCATTCCTTCTGATCTGATATCTTCCCTTTTACAAGAAAAGGATCAAAACAATAATCTATGCAGAACGCAAACAATGCAGTACTTTTATTGTCCCAGCTGAGCACGTGGTTGCTACTTGTAAAAGTAGGTAGTGGGTTCTCAAGATTTATATTTTACGATTCAAGACAGAGGCAAAACAACAACACAATCAAACATGTGCTTCGGACTAATCGACTACGCATGCCCAAGACTACTGCACAAGCTTAGATTATGTAACATCTTGACCCTGAAATGGGCTTGACGAAAACTAAACTGATCAAGGGAGCAAACAGTAAAAATGAAAATAAAAAGAAATAAAAAGTTAAATGATAAACGAAAGTCCAAGATTGTCTATATGTGTCCATTGTTCTTTCTAACAAGCAAGAACACCCCTCTACAAAAAGGGAACTCAAGCATGTTAAGGCATGGCTCATATCCAGTACAGACCACCAGCAAGAAAAAAACGTTTTTGACCTAAAGCAACGTTGTTTTTATCCCAGGGGGAGCCAGAAACTTACCCCAAACAAGATTTGGTATCCTTAAATTTCTTAAGGTGTCTTTATGGTGTTCACGTGACTTGTGACGTCACAAGCCTGCCTAAGATGAATTCTAAAATGGGCCAAGAATAGGGAGGTATCACGACAAACTAACCATACGAAATTTTTAACCACTTTCTAAGGCACCTATATCTGTCCTGAATGGATGAACTCCTCAATTATATAAGGCTATATATGGAAAGATAGAAGGTCACGTGACCTTTTTTACGTAATAACTTCTTAGCTTAATATTTTAGTCGGCCATTTAGGACAGATTCTTGCAGGGGCCATTAGCACAATTGTAAAAATACTAAATTTGACAGTGATTGTATGTCATCTCGGCGGCCCATTTTCAGTTGTTTTTTCAAAAAATAAAACAATTAATTATAGTCACGTGACCCATTTTATCAGATTTTGTTGGTCTTAGAATATTAAGGTCGTCGACATTGGTTAGCCTGCCAATTCTGCAACGATTAAACCAAATTCTGTCAGAGTAATTACTGTTTTTCAGATTTTATGCAAATGAGGCTTGAGCCATGCCTTAATATGCTTGAGAAAGCTTACAAGTCTAGTCTGGGTGGCATCTTGACAATGCGGTCACTCCTGGTTGTCACTGGTAGGTTTGCACCACTTTGGTAGGAAGGTACAGGTGACTGGACGAGTACTTTCGGTAACTCCGGAAAACTGTGGGGCTGAAGGCTTAGGCATATCTCCGTCTGCCGGAAGACTGTAGTGGTTACTAGCACCTTGTTCTTCACAAGTGGTGGTGTTTCAGCTGCACCCTGTTGCGCCTTAGCTCAGACCCATCAGGTGTCTTGATTATGTAGGACCTCGGCTCGCCTGTCTCTTATTTTACCTCTACTGGGGTCCAAGTCTTTCTTTGAGGCTGGAACATGGTTATTTTCTTACCTTGGTTTAATTTTCTAAGTCTGCGTGTCGAGTTGTTATCATACTGTTTTTCTTTGCATTGCCTGCCAATTCTGTAGCTGCTGTCTGTGGCTATCAAAGGCGTGTGCACGTTGCAGCCGTCCACTGCATAGCAATTGTGTGCGGTAAATCTCTGTGGCTTAGCAGCTGAGCAGGTGACGGTAAGTTGTGTGATGAGAGGATTTATTGGTATTTAGTTATTTTGCTTTCGCTGATAAAAAATATAAAAGCCAACGTAGAAAATATTTAGTCTTTTGTTGCAAGTTCAATAATCCTTGAACTCAACCTGTTGTTAGTCACTGAAGCGTTAACTGTTCTGTAAGATCATAACTGTAATGGGCATTCAGGCTGTTACTTAACCTGTTGGAAGCCGTTATCCACCTGTGTGGCTTTTGAAAGTAATTAATGTTGTAAAGGCTAGATTCCGTTAGAGCCAATCACTACCTTGCAACTGTATCAGGTAACGGTTAGTTATGAGTTTTTAATGATGTGACTTCATCACCTAAGATTGTGGTTTTCGCATAAATAGAAGTGCATTGTAAATGTTTCTTTGGTTATGTTCGGGCTATGCCCTTGGTTGTATCCTTGGTATTAAACCCTACGTTGGAGCCAAGTTCTGTGTGGATTTACTGTCTCAAGGATAGTCGTTCGTCGTAATAGATCCCGGCCTTCCCGCAGCCAGCGAGTTCCCCAGGAAGAAGCCTTTCCCAAAGAAGTTTTATAGAGTTTTCCCGTCCCGTCCGATTGTCCGTCTGTGAAGGCAAAAGCCTGTTTGCACAGTTGCTGTCTACAGGTGAGGTGTGGTATGTCAGCAGTGCCAGATATGGATCCTGCCCTGAAGCTTCTGCTTTTCGTAGCAGGTTCTTCACTGTCTGAACTGACCGTTCTATGATCCCATTGCTTTGTGGATACAATGGCGAGCTTGTCACGTGGTCAATGCCCCACTGCTCGCAAAAGGATGCAAATTCCTGATTACTGTATTGGGGGCCGTTGGCTGATACTAAGGTTTCTGGTATTCCGTGCTCTGCAAATACTGACTTGAGGTGGTTTATCACTGCGGCAGACTTGGTTGAGCTTAGCTCTCTTACGATGAAGTACTTGCATTAGTATTCTGTTACCAACAGGTACTGGGCTCCTTGGTAGTCGAGCAGATTGGTGCCAAATTTTTGCCAAGGAAAACTTGGCACATCGTGAGGATGCAATGCTTCCTTTGGCTGGCGTTTAAAGAACTGCGTACACGTGGGACAGGTGACGGCCATTTCATTAATGTCTTTTGAGATACCCGACCAAAACATACACTTCTTAGCACCCAAGTGGCCTTGGTGGATACTTTGTAGAATCTGAGGACACAGGTTCCTCGGAACCAGAAGACAATGCCCCTTTAGGATAAGGCCATTTTCAACACTCAAGTCCTCTCTGAAATTCTAGAATTCTTTAAGGTCTAGAGGACACTCGATCGGATACTCAGGCCACGCCGGGGGCCACCTTTGATGAATGAAATCCTTCATATGGTTAAGTACAATATCCTGGCTTATGTGGTCTCACGTTTCATCTAGTTTGGCAGGGCCAGCAGGCAAGGTGGTGGTAATTGCATCAACTTCGAGTAGTTGTTCACCTTGGCATTCGTCAGAGTTTTCCAGCCAGTAGACTCTGGAAAGGGCATCGAAAATGACATTTGTCTTGCCTTGGATGCATTTAATTTCCACGTCGTATTTGGCCATTTTCAGGAGGAGCTGTTGTAGACGGGCGATGCACTAGGGATGTTTTTCTTCCATATGCTTTCCAGTAGTTTGTGGTCTGTTTCAATGAGTAGTTGTTGCCAAAGACGTAGGTTGAACGTCTCTAGAGACCAACAGGCGGCTAGAAGCTCTCTCTCAATTTTGCTGTATCGGGATTCTCGATCACTGATTGATGGCTTGCTTAGCACACTGGCTTGCCGTCCTACATCAGTACACAACTAAGCATCGATATTATATACAGCTGAATCTATATTATGTGTATAAAACATGTAAGCTATGATATAATTTTAAATTGGAGCACTGCTGCTAACATCATCAATATGGCATGTTAAATACAATTGTTGAGAAGGAGATGTTAATGTTTTGAACTGTATAATTGTTTTCGTATAATAATACTCTGCTGAGCCGATGGTATAACTAAATTTTTCAGTGTGATGAATGGAATAGAGATGCCTGTTCCTGAAGCACTAATAACAGCTTTATCCAAATATGTTTCATTATTGAAGAGTAATTCAATACAAAGACTATGATCTTTATTTATAGCATTTCCAAGACTGAAACCAAACCTGAATCTGTAATTTGATCCATCCTTGGTAGCTCTGAAATATAATACTTTTTTATTCTGGTGAAAAGACCATGAGAGATCATCTATTTTATGTGATATCCAACCGTATTCACTACTTATCTCATTTATATCATCCATCAAATATACAAATGTATTTTTATACTATGAGAAGGAACAATTCTTGTTTTAGAGTCTACATATGATTTTGGAGTAGCTACCGTAGTATGTGAAGGTTGTGGTAGTACTATTATTGAATTATTATTCATTCGTATTGGTCCTGACATAGTACCTCCATTTGTTGAAAAAAGTTTTTGTTAAAAGATAGTTTGTTAAGTCAGCATGACTGACTTCAGTTGACGCAACCGAGTCGACATATTAAGATCCAAATTTCCAAGTATTGGGTTCGACCCGGACACATTGAGGAAATTTCCATCAACATATTTGTTGTTAACCG
>OX419342.1:17674120-17691620 GCA_948470475.1 Galaxea fascicularis
CTTTTCCCCCAATTTTTGATGTTGTTAGTTAGCGTTTTTTTGTTTTTGTATTTTGTATGTTTTATTTATGTATGTATGTAAATGTAAATGTCGTTAAAATAATTTAATACCAATACTTACGATTTGTAACTTATAAAAAAGACAGTAATTGCGCAACTGTTTTCTTTTAAGTTATTGTAAGTAACTGTAAGTGTAAGTGAGTATGTAAGTAGTTAATTAAAAAAATTTAAAAAAAATCTTATTTCAAGAAAAAGGAAAGAATATTATAGCCCTTAGGTATGACGTTTTTTCTGATTTATTTACTGCTGAAACACATAAAAGGAAGGTAGGGGTTCTGGCCCAGCTTCACACAAAAAAAAACAAACCAATGAAGACCTTGGGCGGCCAAATCGTCGCGAAACTGGCTTCAGACACCTTCTTGAACACCTACCCAAAATAATAAATAAATATATATATTTAGGCAAGCCTAAAAGCGGGGCTCCTTAGTTATTTCCTTAATATTGGCATTTACAGATGAACTAATATGGTAATGCCACAGGACTTAAGCCATGACTTCAGTAAGGACTTCTCTATATTGTGATTACATATACACATATTTTTTACTGTTTTGCTGCAGAGCCAGAGCCATCATTCAATCAAGTGCAAACGTAGATTTTCGAATTATCATCGGTCTTTGTGTTAGTGGTGGGCCGATGATCGGTTGTAAACGAAAGTTGATCGAAAAGTTCAAGCGACGCGACAATCGATTATTCTTTTTTCAAAATAGATTGTTGCGGAGAAATTAAAAATTTATTGGGGACACAAAAGTATTAAAATCAAGAAAAATGACCGTTTAATATCTTGGTGTGAGTTTGGTGTGGTTTTTCGTGGACTCCTATTAAACTTCTAAGTCATAACAGCAGATATAATCTAAGAATGTGTTTACCTGTGCGTACACGCTGTCACTTTGACTTCTATGTAGGTGAAAAATACATGAAATGCTTATTGGCAGATTTTTTCGATTATAATCGATGATCGATCGGTTGTGCAATCTCAACCGATTCCCACCACTACTTTGTGGCACAGGAACTATAATATGATTATGATGAGCAACAACGATTAACAAACTGTCCGTTTAATATCTTAGTGTGAGTTTGGTGTGGTTTTTCGTGGACTCCTAACTTCTAAGTCATAACAGCAGATATGATCTAAGAATGTGTTAACCTGTGCGTACGCGCTGTCCATTTGACTTCTATGTAGGTGAAAAATACATGAAATGCTTATTGGCAGATTTCTTCGATTATAATCGATGATCGATCGGTTGTGAAATCTCAACCGATTCCCATCACTACTTTGTGGCACAGGAACTATATGATTATGATGAGCAAAAACCATTAACAAACTTTTCTTCATCACAGTCGGTTTAATTACATCTGATTACATTTCGATACAAGTGGTAAAAATCACTTAACTAGGTTAGCAGTTCTAGTGTCCCACTATTAAACCAACTTCACAACCAACATGTATCGGTGACATTTTAATCTATCAAAAAATATTTTACAGCTGAAAGTGCGATAAAACCTCAAAGTGAGCTCATAAAAGAACAAAAGTAATTTGCTCGCCTTGTTTTGAACATTTTATGGTGTTATTCTTGTGATCTATTACAGTAAAGACGATAGAAAGTGCCGTCGATCTCCTTTTTACAATAACATGGAAAAACGTTGAGCGAAATCGACTTTACTTTTCCTTGAGAAAAGTGACTGCGACAGACTAATCGAGCATAGTATTTTAGCCATGGATCAACTCAGGTGATCAACTGCAATTATCTAGTGATGTTGAAAATGTTTTTTTCTTGACTTCGATCAATTACAAGTATTGCAAACAACAAACGGGTTGACTACAAGTCGAGGGTAGTATTATTTTTGACATCACTGTGAATGATAACATCTTACTCAGGCTTTCTGAAAAACATTTTTCAGCCGTAAACATTGAACAAAGGACGAAGTTTTTACTGCAATAGCTTTGAAAATCTGCGATTTTTTAACTAACAACGAGAATTGCTTTTGAGGGACAACATATTGCTGGCATTTCCAATGCTGCAGCTGTTAAAAACCGTGTTTACGTTTGGCAATGAATTGTCGATTACTCTTTGCGAGTTTCCGAAAAGAAAGCGAAGCCGAGGATATAAACCGTCCGGACTTCGATTAGCTTTTCTTAAACCAATATTTTGCCCAAAAAATGAGCGACAGCAGGGAAAACGAAGAATTTTAGGATTCAAAATGAAATATTGGATCGAAAATATGCATTTGGAAAAAAGACGAGCATTTTTTAGTAAGAAAACAGCAGGAAAAGAACAAACAGTAAGCTAGAAAACAAAGAACGATGCCGGCGAATGTTTCTTCGGCGTTCCTTGTAGAAGTTGGAAAACTAAGACAAGTAACAAACATAACTCGTAGTCACAGAGAAAAATCACCATATGTCATATAAAAGACACAACAGGAGTACTAACCTGCGGACAGTTTAAGTCAGTCAACAATCACTACGAACGCAAAGCTAAAGCAGAAGCCGTCATTTCACACAAAAGTATTCATTTGCTAAGCAGATACAAATCCTTAGCGGGCCTTCAAGTTTTTCACCGTCACTTTGTGTTACTACCCATGTCTAAGAAGGAAGCTTCTTCAATTAAGGATTTTTAGCGGGAAAACCGTCCAGTTTAATCCACAGCAAAAGTCAGCAATCGAAAACAGCGCCTGCATGATTAAAACCCTGCCAAACCACACGATCTTTTCTCTCGCAGAACCGTAAGCTATAAAATAGCAAAGCCAGGCAATCCAATTTGCTGCTCTTTACATCCAAAGGCTGATTCTCATCGGTTTAAACCAAAAACGAACTGAGAAGTAGTCAAGGTAGGCGGCGAATTGTTTACAGAACGGAGATCTGATGATCCTGGCGAAAAATTTCGCCTCGTTTTGGTCTGGCTTGAGCCTGCGATCGAATTCAAACCAGTACCTGGTCAGCGGTCAACTTAAAAAAAACAGCTGACCTCGACAGCTCATACCTTGAGCCCGCAATATGGTCACGTGATACTGGTCAGCAGATACGTTGTTTTGACAGGTGTCAATTGACATTGACATGGATGTCTAATATCAAAGATGTCCGCTGTAAACTAGATGGTCAGCTAGAGTATGGCCGCCATGTTGGATTATTATTATTATTATTAGGGTATTATTAATTGTTGTGCGAGGTCGTCGTCGTCGTCGTCGTCGTCGTCGTCGGTCGCGCCCACGAGCAATACCGCTAGCCAAGATTACCATGAGAAAAGCAGTTGACGGGTTTCTATAGGTATGGGGCTCCGCTATAAATAATAAATAAATCAATGATATTTACCCAGGAAGCTCCACTCACCGCGAAGTGGTTTTCAGGGAGGTCCTGCATCCGGATCGAATTGGAATTTGGAAGTGTTGGTTTTTGGGGAGAGGGGAAAACCGGAGTACCCGGAGAAAAACCTCTCGGAGCAGAGTAGAGAACCAACAACAAACTCAACCCACATATGACGTCGAATCCAGGAATCGAACCTGGGTCACATTGGTGGGAGGCGAGTGCACTTACCACTGCGCCAACCCTGCTCCCCAGAAATAAGAAATAAGATCCAAAACATCCAGAACACCTCTCAATTCAAACGTGTGCAAACGCTCCTTCCCCAGCGCAACGCACGGGGGTTGGAACCCCGAAAGGCTGAAGCCGCCTGATGCCCCTTAAGGTGGGGACTAGTTTCGCGACGATTTGGCGGCCCTAGGTCTTCATTGCTTTGTTTTTGTGTGAAAGCGCGCCAGAACGCCCCACCTTCCTTGTGCGTGCGTATTCCAACCCCAATTGCAGCCCAACTGTCGCCCAATAACCACCCAATCACCCCCCAATCACCGCCCAATCGCGCCCACTTGCCGCCCTCCAGCCGCGCCGGGGTGCGCCAAGGCAACACCCCTTTTAGAGGAAGGGCCTCTCGGGTATATGGCAGCTGCTCCACCAGCATCTCCTTGCTTTCCATGGAAGCCAACTGTCCGCTTGACAAATTAATTCAGTGCATGCCTCTCCTAGTTCAAGAGAGGATCCTTAAGGAACTGATTGCCGCGAAAAAAGAGAGAAGAGGGCCCTCCGTTGGGTTGTAGTGCATAGGGATTTTCACGATTGGGATGCAGTCTATAGGGATCTTCTCGAGTTCTTTCAGGCTTTTGCAGAAGAGGCTTTGGAAGAAGAAGAAGACGAGCTTGAAGCTTCTCCAATAGAAGTGGAGTGCCAAGAAGCAGTCATTAAAGAATTAGCGCTGGAATATGCGATAGAACATGATGTTCCAATCCATTGCGCCACTTGTCACCATTTTAGCGGAGCTCCAGCGGCCCGAAAGGCCGCAAAGCGGAGCCCCATACCTATAGAAACCCGTCAACTGCTTTTCTCATGGTAATCTTGGCTAGCGGTATTGCTCGTGGGCGCGACCGACGACGACGACCTCGCACAATAATTAATATATATATTTAGGCAAGCCTAAAAGCGGAGCTCCACAGTTATTTCCTTAATATTAGCATTTACAGATAAACTAATGTGGCAATGCCACAGGACTCGAGCCATGACTTCAGTAAGGACTTCTCTATATTGTGATTACATATACATATACTTTTTGTAGCTACTGCGCATACGCGAGTAGCTACAATGCTATCGGTTTGATGGATAGAGTCGATTTTGCACTAATGACGTCACAGAGTTTCACCAACAGTGAAGACAGACAAACGACTCGAGGCATGGTCTGTTCGAGAATTTTGTATGGCAGGGTTGCGTCGCGTCGGTAAGCTCGCAAATGTGCCTTTAACTACTTTTTCGCGGAAACATGGAATATCCAGCTTGATGTCGAAGAGAAACCTGGGAATTATGTATTAAATCGGCTGATGCGTGGGTTAAAATGCAAAGAATTGGAAAATAGCGGCGATTTTGTTGTCTCTAAAGATTACACTCGCGGCCGACTCTCAAACGTTAACACCCTGCTTGCGGTTACCCTGCTTTCGCTAGTGTTTTTATCCAATCCTTTGCTAGCAAAGTAAGTCTCGAAATATTTTAGTGCCGAATATTTCATTGGAGCTGTGAATGGCTAAAAGAGAAGCACACCTACAACGCGCGTCATTTACGGTTTCTTTCGGATGAAAGAAACAAACGACGTTTAGTTGTTTACGTGATTAAAATCCCGGAAAGCTACAGGAATCAAATCAGCTAAAGACTATCTACTCTGCACAATAGTTTGTGTTCTTACGAACTACGCAAATAAATATATGTCAAGGTTTCACGGAAGGCCAAAACAAATTTGCTAGGTGTCTGTTGATACTAGCACGTTATAAGCTTAAGCTTGATAAATATTTGGAAATTCAATGTGAATTGGACAGATTTTTACATCTTCTCCAATACAGAGAGCAGCACATCTTAGTCACATGAGACACATACAATTAATGCCTTTTAGTCCAAAATTAAAGTACATCATGTTTTGAGGAACAAGTCGGACTAGTCGGATTCTATTTCGTCGTACACCAGGTGAGACGGAGACGATCGGATTTCGGTAGCCGCTTCGAATAATTTACGGATTTACGGACAATTTCTGGATATCCAGATCTAAGATTGCACCCCACAACGAAAGTATGGCCTTTTATTTATTATGATTAAAGCTCGTTCAACGATTTCACCTCGTTGTTGTACCGCTTTCGCTTATTTTTCTCTTCCAAAACACATCCCGCTCATACAAATTTTTGAGCGTCTGAGTCACGTAGGGCGGGTCGATCTATTTTTAGTACTGTCAAGCCTTTTCCCCCTTCATGTTTAGTTTGCGCGTAGGAAAAAGTTTTTGTTTCAGAAACTGGTAATTTTTAGTCTTAAGCACAATTTCGAAAGGGCTTTTTACCTTTAGTAGAACCCACTCGACCACAAGTGTGAATTCGCCGTTAACGTTATTTTTATGGTAAAGCATAACGCGAGTTGCGACAGCTTGCGTGACTCGCTTGACTCTTAGCACATGAGATAAAGACTCATCGGACTGACCATGGGGTTTCCTAGTTTCGCATCCCTCTCGCATGTATAAGAAAAAGCATAAGCAGTAGCTACACGCAGTCGTTGACTGCCTATTTTTACTGTTTTGCTGCAGAGCCAGAGCCATCATTCAATCAAGTGCAAACGTAAATTTTCGAATTATCATCGGCCTTTGTGGTAGTGGTGGGCCGATGAACGACTGTAATCGACAGAGTTGATCGAAAAGTTCAAGCGACGCAACAATCAAATTATGCTTTTTTCATAATCGATTGTTGCGGAAAAATTAAAAATTTATTGGGGACACAAAAATGTTAAAATCAAGAAAAATGTCCGTTTAATATCTTGGTGTGAGTTTGGTGTGGTTTTTCGTGGACTCCTAACTTCTAAGTCATAACAGCAGATATGATCTAAGAATGTGTTTACCTGTGCGTACGCGCTGTCATTTTGACTTCTATGTAGGTGAAAAATACATGAAATGCTTATTGGCAGATTTCTTCGATTATAATCGATGATCGATCGGTTGTGAAATCTCAACCGATTCCCACCACTACTTTGTGGCACAGGAACTATATGATTATGATGAGCAAAAACGATTAACAAACTTTTCTTCATCACAGTTTAATTACATCTGATTACATCTCGATAACAAGTGGTAAAAATCACTTAACTAGGTTAACAGTTCTAGTGTCCCACTATTAAACCAACTTCACAACCAACATGTATCGGTGACATTTTAATCTATAGATCAAAAATATTTTACAGCGAAAGTGCGATAAAACCTCAAAGTGAGTTCATAAAAGAACAAAACTACTTTGCTCGCCTTGTTTTGAACATTTTCTTGTGTTATTCTTGTGATCTATTACAGTAAAGACGATAGAAAGTGCCGTCGATGTCCTTTTTACAATAGAGAGATTTACCATCGCGTTTACGGCAAACGGCAAGCGGCAAACGTCAGGCTGTAATTTGCCGTTTATCAAAAACTCGTGAAATTTATTTGTTTTCAGCTTATATTTTGCCTGTTACCCACAGCTATAGAGCAACTACTAAAAACAGAGAAATAAGCTAGAATAAAAGAATTTTCTTGGTTTTATGACAAGCAGCAGCCTGCCGTTTGCCGTTGGCCGTAAACGCGATGCTAAAGAAAAACGTTGAGCGAAATCGACTTTACTTTTCCATGAGAAAAGTGAGTGCGACAGACTGATCGAGCATAGTATTTTAGCTATGAATCAACTGAGGTGATCAACTGCAATTATCTAGTGATGTTGAGAATGGTTTTATTCTTGACTTCGATCAGTTACAAATATTGCAAACAACAAACCTTGACTACAAATCGAGGGTAGTATTATTTTTGACATCACTGTTAATGATAACATCTGACTCAGGATTTCTGAAAAACATTTTTCAGCCGTAAACATTGAACAAAGGACGAAGTTTTTACTACAATAGCCTTGAAAATCTGCGATTTTTTAACTAACAACGAGAATTGCTTTTGAGGGACAACATATTGCTGGCATTTCCAATCCTGCAGCTGTTAAAAATCGTGTTTACGTTTGGCAATGAGTTGTCGATTACTCTTTGCGAGTTTCCGAAAACAGAGCGAAGCCGAGGATATAAACCGTCCGGACTTCGCTTAGCTTTTCTTCAACCAATACTTTGCCCAAAAAATGAGCGACAGCAGGGAAAACGAAGAATTTTAAGATCCAAAATGAAATATTGGATCGAAAATATGCATTTGGAAAAAAGACGAGCATTTTTTAGTACGAAAACAGCATGAAAAGAACAAACCGTAAGCTAGAAAACAAAGAACGATGCCGGCGAATGTTTCTTCGGCGTTCCTTGTAGAAGTTGGAAAACTAAGACAAGTAACAAACATAACTCGTAGTCACAGAGAAAAATCACCATATGTCATATAAAAGACACAACAGGAGTACTAACCTGCGGACAGTTTAAGTCAGTCAACAATCACTACGAACGCAAAGCTAAAGCAGAAGCCGTCATTTCACACAAAAGCATTCATTTGCTAAGCAGATACAAATCCTTAGCGGGCCTTGAAGTTTTTCACCGTCACTTTGTGTTACTTCCCATGTCTAAGAAGGAAGCTTCTTCAATCAAGGATTTTTAGCGGCAAAACCGTCCAATTCAATACACAGCAAAAGTCAGCAATCGAAGACAGCGCCTGCATGATTAAAAGCCTGCCAAACCACACGATCTTTTCTCTCGAAGATCCGTAAACTATAAAATAGCAAAGCCAGGTAATCCAATTTGCTGCTGTTAACATCCAAAGGCTGATTCTCATCGGTTTAAACAAAGAACGAACTGAGAAGTAGTCAAGGTACAGCTGTAGGCACAGGCGGCCCAGACGTTATTTGTGATTTGCATACGTGACAGTATTGCGCCATTTAAGAGAATGTATGAAAATGGTTCAAAAATCGCTCTAAATTCAACTTGTAGTCAAGAATTGAAATAAAAGAAGCTTACCTTAGTCTGCATTTGTGTTATTTTGAAGTCTTTGTGGCAGCTGAGTCGTTCTAAAGTCGTTCTAAAGCCATTTTGACGATTTAAACTTTTCCAAGTTTGCTTTCCAGTAAAGAGAAACGAAAGGCTGGCGACATGATCGGCCGACGGTTCGCACTCAAAGCTCCATAAATTCCACTAAAATGCTCCGAGCCCGCCAAAATTGCCTCACGGCAGCCGTCGATAATTCTCCTTTCTAGTTGCTTCGCCTCGGATTCCAAGGTTTATCTTATCCGCCAGAAAAACGCTCCTTTTCGAGCGCTGGCTGCCCATTTTTGCTTTAACGTAACGAGTGATCTTGGCCACGGATTTCAAAATCGTTGGCTTAGCGACCCCTCCGTAACGACAAAGTCGCCCTCAACCGTAGGGAGGCACAGGTCAATTTGTTGTATGCAAATTGAACCGTATCAGGGTCCCTCGCGTCTTCCAAATTTAGACAACATCGCCTAACCGGCTCCACCAATAGTAAAGGCAAAGTTGGCTGAACGATTGAACTACGTTATATGTAATTACGTGACTTTAGCGCTTAAAAGCACTGTTTCATTGAGCGATTTTAGCGCTCAGAAGAAATGTTATATTAAGCACTTTTTGCCCTATAGAAAAGCACTGTTTCTGAGCGATTTGAGCGCTTAAAAGCACTGTTTTATTGAGCGATTTTAGCGCTTAGAAATAGTTTTGCTGAGACCAACTGAGCGATTTTAGCGCTGAAAAGCACTGTTTTGCTGGGCAGAAGTGGGAATGCCAAAATGTCTGAAAATTAATTCCAATAGAAAGTGCTCTCGAGTAGAACTGACCAACGAACAACAACATTGTGCAACTGTTTTGTTAGCACGGTAAAAATTAGCGCTGCACAATTATAAAAATAAAACGGCCAGTATATTTGACTAGTATTACTTCACTGCAAGCGGTGAGTTTCCCGCCGTTTCCGGTGTAGTTTCCCCAGGGACCCTGATACGGTTCAATTTGCATACAACAAATTGACCTGTGCCTCCCTACGGTTGAGGGCGACTTTGTCGTTACGGAGGGGTCGCTAAGCCAATGATTTTGAAATCCGTGGCCAAGATCACTCGTTACGGATGTCGACAAAGCAAAAATGGGCAGCCAGTGCGCGAAAAGGAGCGTTTTTCTGGCGGATAAGATAAACCTTGGAATCCGAGGCGAAGCAACTAGAAAGAAGAATTATCGACGGCTGCCGTGAGGCAATTTTGGCGGGCTCGGAGCATTTTAGTGGAATTTATGGAGCTTTGAGTGCGAACCGTCGGCCGATCATGTCGCCAGCCTTTCGTTTCTCTTTACTGGAAAGCAAACTTGGAAAAGTTTAAATCGTCAAAATGGCTTTAGAACGACTTTAGAACGACTCAGCTGCCACAAAGACTTCAAAATAACACAAATGCAGACTAAGGTAAGCTTCTTTTATTTCAATTCTTGACTACAAGTTGAATTTAGAGCGATTTTTGAACCATTTTCATACATTCTCTTAAATGGCGCAATACTGTCACGTATGCAAATCACAAACAACGTCTGGGCCGCCTGTGCTGTAGGCGGCGAATTGTTTACAGGACGGAGATCTGTTGATCCTGGCGAAAAATTACGCCTCGTTTTGGCCCGGCTTGAGCCTGCGATCGAATTGAAAACCAGTGCCTGGTCAGCGGTCAACTTCAAAAAATCAGCTGACCTCGACAGCTCATAACTTTAGCCCGCAATATGGTCACGTGATACTGGTCAGCGGATACGTTGTTTTGACAGGTGTCAATTGACATTGACATAAATGTCTAATATCAAAGACGTCCGCTGTAAACTAAGTGGTCGGCAGGAGTATGGCCGCCATGTTGGATTATTATTATTATTATTATTATTATTAGGGTATTATTAATTATTGTGCGAGGTCGTCGTCGTCGTCGTCGTCGGTCGCGCCCACGAGCAATACCGCTAGCCAAGATTACCAGAAAAGCAGTTGATGGGTTTCTATAGGTATGGGGCTCCAATAATAATACCCTAATAATAATAATAATAATAATAATAATAATAATCCAACATGGCGGCCATACTCCAGCTGACCACCTAGTTTACAGCGGACATCTTTGATATTAGACATCCATGTCAATGTCAATTGACACCTGTCAAAACAACGTATCCGCTGACCAGTATCACGTGACCATATTGCAGGCTCAAGTTATGAGCAGTCGAGGTCAGCTGTTTTTTGAAGTTTACCGCTGACCAGGTACTGGTTTTCAATTCAATCGCAGGCTCAAGTCAGGCCAAAACCAGGCGTAATTTTTCGCCAGGATCAACAGATCTCCGTCCAGTAAACAATTCGCCGCCTACCTTGACTATTTCTCAGTTCGTTCTTTGTTTAAACCGATTAGAATTAGCCTTTGGATGTTAACAGCAGCAAATTGGATTGCCTGGCTTTGGTGTTTTATAGTTTATGGATCTTCGAGAGAAAAGATCGTGTGATTTGGCTGGCTTTTAATCCTGCAGGCGCTGTCTTCGATTGCTGACTTTGCTGTGTATTAAACTGGACGGTTTTGCCGCTAAAAATCCTTAATTGAAGAAGCTTCCTTCTTAGACATGGGAAGTAACACAAAGTGACGGTGAAAAACTTCAAGGCCCGCTAAGGATTTGGATCTGCCTAGCAAATGAATACTTTTGTGTGAAATGACGGCTTCTGCTTTAGCTTTGCGTTCGTAGTGATTGTTGACTGACTTAAACTGTCCGCAGGTTAGTACTCCTGTTGTGTCTTTTATATGACATATGGTGATTTTTCTCTGTGACTACGAGTTATGTTTCTTACTTATCTTAGTTTTCCAACTTCTACAAGGAACGCCGAAGAAACATTCGCCGGCATCGTTCTTTGTTTTCTAGCTTACCGTTTGTTGTTTTCATGCTGTTTTCGTACTAAAAAATGCTCGTCTTTTTTCCAAATGCATATTTTCGATCCAATATTTCATTTTGGATCTTAAAATTCTTCGTTTTCCCTGCTGTCGCTCATTTTTTGGGCAAAGTATTGGTTGAAGAAAAGCTAAGCGAAGTCCGGACGGTTTATATCCTCGGCTTCGCTCTGTTTTCGGAAACTCGCAAAGAGTAATCGACAACTCATTGCCAAACGTAAACACGATTTTTAACAGCTGCAGCATTGGAAATGCCAGCAATATGCTGTCCCTCAAAAGCAATTCTCGTTGTTAGTTAAAAAATCGCAGATTTTCAAGGCTATTGCAGTAAAAACTTCGTCCTTTGTTCAATGTTTACGGCTGAAAAATGTTTTTCAGAAATCCTGACTCAGATGTTATCATTAACAGTGATGTCAAAAATAATACTACCCTCGATTTGTAGTCAAGGTTTGTTGTTTGCAATATTTGTAATTGATCGAAGTCAAGAATAAAACCATTCTCAACATCACTAGATAGTTGCAGTTGATCACCTGAGTTGATTCATGGCTAAAATACTATGCTTGATCAGTCTGTCGCAGTTACTTTTCTCAAGGAAAAGTAAAGTCGATTTCGCTCAACGTTTTGCGATGTTATTGTAAAAAGGACAAAAAGGACGGCACTTTCTATCGTCTTTACTGTAATAGATCACAAGAATAACACAATGAAATGTACAAAACAAGGCGAGCAAAGTACTTTTGTTCTTTTATGAGCTCACTTTGAGGTTTTATCGCACTTTCGCTGTAAAATATTTTTGATCTATAGATTAAAATGTCACCGATACATGTTGGTTGTGAAGTTGGTTTAATAGTGGGACACTAAAACTGTTAACCTAGTTAAGTGATTTTTACCACTTGTATCGAAATGTAATCAGATGTAATTAAACTGTGATGAAGAAAAGTTTGTCAATCGTTTTTGCTCATCATAATCATATAGTTCCTGTGCCACAAAGTAGTGGTGGGAATCGGTTGAGATTTCACAACCGATCGATCATCGATTATAATCGAAGAAATCTGCCAATAAGCATTTCATGTATTTTTCACCTACATAGAAGTCAAAGTGACAGCGCGTACTAGGTACGCACAGGTAAACACATTATTAGATCATATCTGCTGTTATGACTTAGAAGTTAGGAGTCCACGAAAAACCACACCAAACTCACACCAAGATATTACACGGACATTTTTATTGATTTTAATATTTTTGTGTCCCCAATAAATTTTTAATTTTTCCGCAACAATCGATTATGAAAAAAGCATAATCGATTGTCGCGTCGCTTGAACTTTTCGATCAACTTTCGATTACAATCGTTCATCGGCCCACCACTACCACAAAGGCCGATGATAATTCGAAAATTTACGTTTGCACTTGATTGAATGATGGCTCTTGCTCTGCAGCAAAACAGTAAAAAGTATATATATATATATATATATATATATATAACGGTTAAAAATGAAGCCGAAACTGGACAACTTTTGGTTAAAGACCCATGCCGGACCAATATGCTTTGCGCGCGTCTATTATTGTTTTGACAAACACAAGGAGGAGGCGCCATTGTGTGATGCGGTCGCCGAAGTTTGAATATTTCGCGTGCTTGTCGGTTGATCAGAGCACAATATGATTACATCATTGTCTTTATTGGAAAACTCTCTGGAGGAGAGAAATTTAGGCGAAAGATGGCTCAGTAGTAGCGGATAACGAGAAGGAGGAAGACGATGCCGTCGAGATTGAAGAGGTTTGAGAAAGATTTTCGGTAACTCCAAATGTTCCCTACCTTCCATCTCGTTCACACGGGCTGTTAAAATGAACAAAGCTGTGATACATAAGCATTGTAACAAAGCTATAAGAAATAAACAAACCATCGAATTCTAGGTCCTAAACTTGATGCTCTGTGGTCTGTTTGATGTAGTAGATACTCAGCAAAGGCAGTTCGTTGCCTCCGAGAACCCAAGAGTAATTTTCCTCTCATGCCATAGTTCAAACACAGATGATCGTACCATGATATAACGGGCACAACCAGATAAACGTGGCCTCCACTTACGCGAAGTTACGGCCATCAAAATGCCAAACGATCAGAGCTTTCTAGGAGTTCATCATATTCACTCTACAGATATTGCAATTCCAAAAAAATCATCAAAATCAACACACAAGTGAAATAATGAAATCCTTTGGGCAACGAAACGTAAAATCAAGCCCCATAAACGCCGGATGGAAGCGGATTGCTGTGGATTCAACAGTCTTCACTTGACTTTTCGACTCACAAAAAATATGGCGACTTGACTTGACGCGCGCAAAGCATATTGGTCCGGCATGGGTCTTTAAAAAATTTTAAAATTTCATAAAACGTTTCGGTCTCTCGACCTTCTTCAGTTACAAAAGAGTCGGTAGAAAAATCTACAACTTAAATAAGGTTTTACAACAATGAATAAAAAAGCCGGTTACACAACAAATTCAAAGAAAACAATAGGTACAGAAAAATGACAATCAGATACAACAGATGAGAACATGGATAGTGTAAACAACGACAAACATTACGTAATTGTTACAGCGCAACAGGATCCCCATAAAGGGCCTCTGAATCAACACACATTCCAGACTCCTAACAAAATCCCTAAGAGGGGCCGTTAAACAATATGTAATAACCTCCCAACTAAGAGCCTTTGAACGACTAAGGTCGTGCGAAAATAACAGAATCCCCAGAGGGGGCCCCTGAGCGCTGAAACAACTACAATTAAAGACTATAATTAACCAAAGCTGTAGAGATTTGTAAAATTCAATGTTAAAAACACCTCAAGAAATTCGCAACAGCTTGCCTTAAGTCCGCTAAAATCATGTATAGTGGATGCGATTCTTAGAATGAAATTCTTGTCTTTTGTTAAGCCCAAAGGGCGCGAGGGAAAACAACTGCGCACTCCAGTATGCTTCTTTCGTGATTAGTAATTTTTCAGTCCTCGGACGCACTGTTTTGAACTGAAGAAGGTCGAGAGACCGAAACGTTTTATGAAATTTTAAAATTTTTTAACCAAAAGTTGTCCAGTTTCGGCTTCATTTTTAACCGTTTTTTATCATCCACCGAATCAGGACTGTGAATCATTGTGATCCTTTTGGTTAGCATCTTTGTTGGCTCAGGAAGCTTTCTTAACCGTCTTCCCCTATATATATATATAATCCCCTGAAGAGTGAGTAATCACGAAACAGGCTTGTAGGGATAAAATTTTAGTCTTTTTCCTGTTTTAAATATATATATATATATATATATATATATATATATATATATATATATATATATATATGTAATCACAATATAGAGAAGTCCTTACTGAAGTCATGGCTCGAGTCCTGTGGCATTGCCATATTAGTTTATCTGTAAATGCCAATATTAAGGAAATAACTGTGGAGCTCCGCTTTTAGGCTAGCCTAAATATATATATTACGATGTTTTGTGATTGTTAAGAGGGCTGAAAAGCATCTCACACTTAGTCAAAAATTCCTCTTGTACTTCGCCCATTGCTTCAACAACTTCAAAAGTGATTCGTCTCACATTTTTTTGCCAAGCTGGCATGAAAAGTTCTGTGAAAGCGCAGAATACAGCACAGAACAATGCAAACATGGCTACGGCAGTGCCGACCGTCTGTCAATGGGATTTCTTGAAGCAACTCAGACAGAATCTGACGCTGTTTCCCTCGAATTTTAGTTCAAAGTGGCACCGATCTCTGCAATTTTTTTCCGAAATTCGTCTTGAATCTCTTCCTTTGTTTTTTCGAGATCCGGCACGGGCGAAGCGGCTTGTTTTTGTCGCGTATTTCGAGCGTAAAGTCTGTTTCATTTGGTCGTAGCTCTTCATTTCTTGTGTGATGTGCATGAACTCCGCGTCCGAAACCCCGTTGTCATCCAGGGCTTGGGAAAAAAAGGAGCGAATTGTGTCATGCTTTGCAGCTTCTGTGCTTGTTCAATTTGTTTTCAACCTTTTTGTTGACGGCCGACCGTGACTCTTTTTAACACCAGACGTTTAATTGACAGCTCTTATCTTGTCGGCAAATTACATAGAGTACCGTACAAGTTAAAATTAAATCAGTCATCATTTTGTCCCATTCAAAAAATAACTCAGAGGTGACAACCGAATTGTATTGCAATCTAAAACAGTTATTTTCTTGCTTTCTTAGCTGAACTACAGCTTTCCCTGCTGTTATTCCCTTGCTGCTTCCTTTTGCTGCCGGTTTGTTTTTCTTGATTCCTTGCCAAAGCGTCCTCAACTATCCTTCTTTCGGATCTTGTGTCTTATAGGGGGCCTCGATCAATGGTAACGGTCGATACTCGGTCGATATGACGGTCGACTCATGGTCGATATATCGGTCGAGCCTCGGTCGCTACTCGGTCGATAATTGGGGATGACTCGGTCGATGCTGTACCGCTATGGCGGTCGCCGTATCGACCGAGGTGGTTGCCGATACAGATAGCAATACACCGACCCTTCACCGACACTTCACCGATACCTCATCGATATTTCACCGCTTACCGGCCGATAGTATCTGCCGACATATTGGTCACTTCGTCCTTATCTCGATCGACAATCGTGTTGACTTTCTTAATACTTTATTAGCCAAATGGTGTTAGAGAAATGAAGCACCACGTTTACGGCAAACGGTTGAGATGATCTCGTGTCCTCGCTATTTTTCGCGCCATTTTTTCACGTTTGTTGTTTTCAACGTGATGAGGTTTGTTTTCACGTTCATGACAAACGTGAGTAAAAACTGCCGGAATTTTTTAATGGTTGTCGGATGCATTAGCGATCGTATACTTTATGACTGATATAACAATGTGCTGTTCCTTTTTGTACCTGAACGCATTGATGGGTGTGAGTTAACGCATTTATATCTCTGGGAGGGAGAGAAACGCGAAATTTCGCTCTTGATGGCACGTAAAAGTCACGACTGTGCGGATGTAACTGGCCGCAGCTGTTCCGAAAACAATCACCGCGCAAAACATCGAAAAGTAAGCTAAAATTCGGCACTAAAATCATTTCTTCTCGGGATTCCAACAAGTGAGAGTATTCAGAAATTATCCAGCCTTCTTTGGAGTCGGACTTGGTTCCAAAGCGGCGAAGAAGTCAAGAATTAAAAGCATAAAGCTAATTAGCATACAGCTCAAGGCGCTCGTGCGCACAACACTGGCTCCCCACATATGCGCCTGTAGACTATTAAAGGAAACCAAAAGAAACAAATCAACGTATGCCAATAATTCAACTGTATTAATTTATTTTTTCTTAACTCTTGTGGGCCCCTGTGCTTCAATTCGTGACTCGGAAAAATACTATGCAACTCGCAAATATCCGCTCTTATTGTATGTTTAACCATCGAATAAGGTGTAAATCATGAATGACTCTAGTGATGTCACTAATCTCAAAACAAGCAACCAAACAACCAAACAAGAAATAGAGCTCGTATGGTACTTTTGTCATGCTCTAGTAAACGCACTAAATTAATGCACAAAACACACCTACAAAAAAAAAACAATTTTAAACGATGTTGAACCAAAGAATATTATCTTATCTAGAGTTGAAATAACAGACAGACAAGTGAAACATGTGTTGTACCTTCAACCATTTTTATCTCGAGAGGTAAAGTTAGCTTTACTCGCAAGATTGTATTATTTTCTTCATTGATCGTATGCTCTACATCACGCCAGACACATTAGCCAGTTTTAGAGTGTAAGTTTTCCTTGAGACTAAATCATTTTGTTATTTACTAAAAAATCTTCGAGTCTTCTACACTTGTAGAGATTGGTGGTACTGTGTCCTTGTTTTCTGTTTGAATATGTGACTTCCAGAAAACGTATTTACCTAAGTTTGCTTAGAAAAATTATCAGCTTTAACTCTCAAACGAAAAACCTTACCTTTAACCCCATCCATACAATTCCTTCTTAATGCCACAGGTTTTCAAAGACAATTTCCCAGACAACATAATGTCGGACTAATATTCACACTGGTTACCAAAAGTGATATGATCTTTTAGTTTTAAGTG
>OX419342.1:17696620-17729120 GCA_948470475.1 Galaxea fascicularis
TTACATGAATGAGATGCATGCTGACTGAGTTTTCTTGGAGGGGGTGTGGGTATAACTGGGGGTGCTTGTCAAACGGAAAACAACAACAACTTATTTTACAACCTTTTTAAGAAAGAGACCACAGCAGTTATGACATGCTTTTAATTTTCAGCAGTTTGTGTGAAAACATTCAATAAGCACCTACATGTACACGTACATCAACTTTTGTATGTGAGATTCCACCCCTCCTTTAATGCAATTGGTATACTACAACAGCCACACACTGAGATGCTATGTTGTGCTATGTATTTTGATGGTCCATATAGCTTCAAGAAATATTAACAAAACACAACGTTCTGACTGTTTTGGGAAATGCCCATAAGTTAACAGGAACAATAGCAGTTTAGTCAGCTGAGGAGGGTCATTGTTTGATCATACAATCCTACAGCAAGTCACAGCGAAAGAGTTACACTTTAGAGGATGTGCGAGGGTCTCAGATCGGCAGAATTCAGCATTTTTTAAACGGGGAGCTATCCTACCTTCTGGAGTGTGGCAAGATATCCCGGATTGATGAGTAAGTGAATTATCGGTTATCTCCTGAGTGTGACAATTTTTTCTGTGCGAATTCGTCGGCCTGAATTTTGTAATCTCTTTTCTCTAAGGATTGTGAACGGAGAACCGAGGGTTACTATTCGTCCCAACGCAGCTCAAAAGCTCCAAATAAATAAACAGGCTGGTGGAGGGGCTTACATCCCGGCAACTATTCAAGTTGAAGGTCCACGCGAGCACAAAGAAGCTGTGCTCGAGAGAGTACGCACGTCTGCGAGAATGGAGAGCTGATGTCAATCGATATCGAAAATTAGAAAATGCAAAGATTCATGACGTACAAATCCAGAATTAAATGTGGTTTCTCGTTAAATTGTCACTTTTCTGTGTGTTTTTTACGGTGATGTTGTCGCGTTGCAATATGGCCGCCGTGTATATTTCCGTGCACAAGGTCTAGGTCGCCCCAGTTCCTTTCGGCCAAATTTCCTTGTTTTGGTTTTGCCTCGACCAATCATATTGCAAGAAACCATATAGACAAAACTGTCTATGGCCCGGACTGTTTGCCATTGCAATCAAAATCTTTGTTACTTTTACCGAACTTGGGGCTTGACAAGGGCCCTGTTTGCCTTTCGCACTCTGAGACCTTTTTTGCATACATAGTCTGCTTTGTACATGTGTTTCACATACCGGTGTGAAACGACTGTGGATTGCAAGCGCTTTTTGAGCATCCGAATGGAACGCGAGCTATCCGAAAGTAGTGCCCTTTTCAAAATCCGAAAGTGCGAGTGCTGTTACGTTCGGAATTCTACGGTATTTGCGACTTTTGGTGACAAGCAAATTGCGTCTTCGCTTAATTCGCGGATTCACAAGGATCCTCTTTTTCTATTACACTTTGCTTGTCTTTTCCTTTGTTACTCTTGACGCGGGCTTATATGTTGCAGGCAAAATCCTCGTTCCTTTTCGTGTCGACCGATCGGGTATCGGCCGATGCATCGACCGATACTTGACCGATACTTGACCGACGGTTCACCGATATATTGCCGACACATCGCCGATGCTATCGCGACCGACTGTAGGTCGATCTCTCGACCGAAGGTAATCCAATGATCGGTCGATATATCGACCATGTAGCGGCCGATGTTCGCCGACACTCTCCCGCTACTCGGCCGACACTGGACCGATGCTCGGTGGATACATCGACAGAGATATCGACTGTGAGTCGATCGACATATCGACCGCCACCATCGATCGAGGCCCCATATAAGACACAAGATCCCTTCTTTCTTTCGCAATGCGTTCACTTAGCCAATTCACAGCTAGCGAGTTCCCTTAAAATGAATACTGGTAGGGCACTTCTAGACCATAACCACTTCCTCGATTTACTCTCTTTCCAGTCACCGCACATGTAACAGTACTCGAGCTGATTTCCAAAAAAAGTGGCTGACACAGCGTGAATAGGACAGCGGCACGTGGCCGACCACTTTGTCATTTCGCATGACTGCAACCGCGTTTTTGTCCTTTTCATGTGGCGGCTCTCGCACACAGTTCAAACTCTCGCCAACAGTGGGTGTCCATTCATCCTCATAAACGTGGTGGCCACGCACAAAGGAGTTAAAGCTATAATGATCTCTGGACATGTCAGCTGTTAATACAGTTTTGCATCCAAGTCCGTTCTTGCATACAGCTGCAGAAGTCGATACGTTAATGTTTGATGATTTCATATCCGGAGTTAGTGGCCGCCAAAGGCTGAAACTTGTCAACTTTTGAGACACGATAATAGCGTGACGTAAGCCTAAAACTTCAGCGTCACGTTTCTCGTTTCACTTCCACGTGTGAGCAAAATATCTAAACAACTATGCAATCGGTTGCAACAGAAAACCTTACTCTGGAGGAAAAAATTCGTGTTTTAGATCATGCTGAAAAAAATCCTAAAGTTGGCTGCAGAAAACTGGCTGAATTATTTGGCGTACGAAAAACGCAGATTTCAGCATTGATCAAGGATAAACGAACAATAAGAGCGCAGTACGAAACCTTCCGCTCGCCAACAACAAGAGATCGCGAGATGGTGACTGTATTGCTTTTCTACAACCTTTTCGGCTGGAGCGGTGGGCAACACATCCATAGATGCCATCGTATAAAGACATTTTTTTCTTTAAATTATTTTAAACTCAAGGTTGAAACTTTGCCCCTTGAAATCGATTAAGTTCCCCTTTTCTGTCCGAATCTCAAAAACCAATGAATGAAATCTTTACTCGTTGGAGCTCTTCGCCTGTTTTCTTGGTTTTTTGATATCGTAGCCACCTCTCCTTCGGAGGTATTGGCGGAAGCTCTCAAACCTGCATTTTGGGTGGCAAAGAGCCCGTTAAAGTTCTTCGCGACGTCTTCAGCGGTGTAAAACCCCGGCAAAAGCGTGTCCGTCTTGACCAGGGTCGAACCGTCGTTGGAGTACAGGATTTTTGTCTGGTTGTCCCACGAATTCGTGAAAGAGCAGGAACAAAGCCGGACAAAACCAACTTTCGGAATAGGTTCGTCAAAAGGGACTGTGCAAGGGTTCTGTGTCGCGTCGAATGTGAGCACGACCACATCTCCGCGAAGATATATTTAAATTCGCACAAATTTTCAATTGAAAAGTTGCATTCTTTCCTGTATGGATGACATGTACTGGCAAATGCAAGATGAGCTAGCGGGAGCCGCCAAGAAAACCCGCCAAAGAAGAAAACTCTGAAAGAGGGGCTGGTGATTCCGGCAAAAAACAAACGATGAAAAGGGTCCCTAAAAAAAAGCCGGCGCCAAACAAAGCCGAAGAAAAGGCTTCAACAAAGATTCTAAAATTCAGCGGGTTCCCGAGCGGACTGCAACTCCTGACTTCACCCCCTTCACCGAAAATTCCTGCGGTGGATTTTTCTGAAAAAATCGGCGACAAAATTGGCGTAAATTTGAACAATTTACGTAACTCTCACTTTTTCATCACGCACTACAAGCAGATTTTCAAAGAAACGCAGATCACATTCAGAACATCAAAAAACGCGAGAAAATGATTCGGCGGCCCTCACATGGGTGTTTGGCCTCAGCAGCTGAACTTCGCGCTGTTGTGTGCAACAACAGGATGTGGCATCTCGCGGGAGATCTTGTCAGGGACGGCTTTGGCTGGGAATTCGCAGCTCTTCGCCTTTTATCTCTTTCACATTTATTTCACAACAAGGCCGATCCTTTTCTAAATCGGCGGGCTCCAGAGAATAAGCTCTCTATCCGACGACCCAAAATTTTCCTAAACAGACAACAAATACGACAAAGCCTCGTACAAAAGGATTTGCGCCGAATTCGGTATTGATCCAACCGCAGACTTTCGTTTCAAACATGGGCAAAAACACGGCCTCGGCTATGTGTTTGAGCACTATCCCAACGGAGACTTTCCGAAAAAGCAATGGCTGTGTCCATTGCCCCTGTCCAAGTCGTCGAACCAAAGCTTCACAGATGAGGGCGGCACAGACAAAAAAAGGCAACAAGCTCGATGACATCAGAAACGACCAGGGCGCGGGCAGGCAGTTCGAGTATTTCGTGCCCGACATCGCAAACGGGTTGACCCCTGCCCCCTTTATCACACCTTTCGATTCGCTTCACACATTGAACGGTTTGATTGACAGGCGTTCAAATCTCCTAAGAGAGTCGAGTTTCCCAAAGCTAAATTTGTCAACCAATCACAGCCGACTCATCGTGGATATGCAAATTGATATGCCGCCCGTTGTAAAATTATGCACTGCAAGTACATGTCGCGAAAGACAATAGCATTTTGCGCGATGTTGTGCGGTTCAATCAGTCAATCGAGGCTTTTGTCTACTGCATCCTGGGCGCGCAGGTGAACGTTCGCAGCAGCATTCTCGGAAACCGTGGGCGAGCAAAGGAATCTGAGAAAGAATTCCTCGTCCTACTTAAGGATGCGATCCAAATACCTGTTATTTCCAAAAGCGTTCAGCACTTTCAGCTAGCGGTATACGAGGCTAAAGTAGGTTTGAGTTGGCTGTAGCACCGGGAGCATGGCTGATGCCCTCGTGCATGGTCCTGAACACAGGCAGCGTGGTGGGCTACAACAACAAGCTTAGGCAAGCGGGGCCAGGTATGAGTCTCGGAGTCAACAACGACGTGAACCAGGGCACAAAAAAAATCGGCCCTGCACTTGATGGATTAAGGGCCTGTGAAGGTAAACGCCCCAAACAGCCACCCCTCCAACCCAATTAATTGCGTGAATGCACAAACACTGGCAGCATCAGGTGCACCCCCGTCAGGAGACCCCCCACCAAGTGAAACACCGAAAGAACCAACCCCGCCTGCTGGATCTGGAAACGAGTCTCACGATGTGAACAAAATTCTGGTTGCAGTTGGGGCTGTTGCAATTGCGGGGTTGGTGTTCCTTTCGATGCGCTAGACTCAGCAGCTTTTCTTTACAACCACTCCACCAGAATAAGCAGCCAAGTGTGCTCAGCCAGAAAACCGATAGCCTGGCCAACAGTTTTGAAAAGGAAAGAAACGATCGAGCTGATCAAGCCAGGCAGAAGCGAAGCCCTTTTCCCCCGATTTCTTTCAGTCCGTTTCCCACCCCTTTGCCGAGAGCTTTCAAGGAGTTGGTAATCGCGCCAATGACGCCCCCAATCGTGACACCAGCCGCGAGAACAATCGCGGTTACGGTCACGCCGTATTTTTTGAAGATCTCTGTGATACTTTCACGAAGAGGAAGAGAGGCTTCTCTTTCACAATCTGTGTTTGCAAGCGTGCAAGCTCTTGATGGTTGTCAACCACTCATTCTCTTGCAGCTTCTTTTTCAGAAGGAGAGGCGTCTGAATCATCGATCATCGCCTGATTCCGTTCTATTTTTTCTTTCAGTTCAGTTTCTTGTTGTTTGAGTTCCTCGAGAGGTTGTGTGCTGTTGAGGGCGTTTTTCAAGCCAGTCGTTCGTTCGTTCCTTTATTTTCGCGAGCTGTGCAGAATTCTCTTTTTTAGATTTCTCCACCCCTGCCCTGGTCTTGTTTTGTTTTCGGAGGTTTTGTTTTTGCTGAATTCGGTTTCGTCTCTCAAGTTGTTGCATCCACTTTTTGCGTCTCTTTTAATTTGTGCCTCTCAGCAGCCAAACCGCGTTCTAGTTCGTGTTGTTGTTGTTTTCTTTCCGCAATCAAATTTTCAGCTTTCGGGCAGAGAAGTTTTTCATTCTCTGCCAAAAAGCGGGCGGATAATTTGAAACCGTACCCGTCTTTGACTATGATCTTAGTAACGGTCTTCCCTCCTCTTGCCGGACCATAAACAACGATATCCCCTGCTTCACCTACGCTATTCTTCAACCCTCTTTCAACAATACGGCTGAACAGCTCAGGGTCTACGTTTGGGTACTGTTTCTGCACAAATGTTCTTACAACTGCTCCGGTTTTCGGCTCTTGTTTTCTCGTAACGCAGAAAAACCAATCGCTAAGTTGTGAGAAAACTCTTGGGGTGCCTGTCAAATCCTACCAATACTGAAAGGGGTATTTTCGTCAAAAGACGTTTCTGGCAGCCCGCTTTGTTCGTGCAAACCTGTTTGCATCTCAATTTCTTCGCCGCCGAGGTACGGTTGCTCTGGCTGATACGGCGTGGATGAGATTCAAATGGGTGGGTTGTGTCCACTTCGTGTTCCTAGTCCTCGTCGTTGTCAAGATTGCGATAAAGGTCGGGCTCATCAACAGCAAGGGGGTCCTCCATTTCGGCGTCATAGCCACCTTCCGCCGTTGGGAATAATGGAGAGGAGGATGCACACAAGGCGTATATCAACGCGGTTGTGCAGGTTTTCCATCGTCTTCCCGTAGACGGAGTTGTCCATTAACTTGTAGAAGTCTTTGTCCAATGCGTTTTTCGCTTTCTTCCGGAAATTCGTCTTCATCCGGATGTACGGCTCCATCCAGTGCTCCTGGGCGAATTCTAGGACTTTGTGGACTTTGTTCAGTTTCATTCCGTGCGCGAGATAGAACTGTAGGTTACGGTAGTGCACAACGCAGTTCTTTTTGTCCTGGAGCGTCTGCAGGATTTTTTTGCAGTCTGGCGGGTGGAGGTCGAGGCTCTCAATGATGTTCTTTTGGAGAAGCCTTTTTCTCCTGGGCGAGTGAATAACTGTTGTACGCTTCGTGAGTCTCACGCGGACAAACTCGAAAATCCAGCCGCGTTTCCCGTTCTCCTTCTTATCGGGTATCTGGTCCTCTTCAGGCAAGAGCTACACCCATTTGAACCGCCCTTGGGGAGGGGCTTGCACATTGCCCACCCATACAGGTTGTTTGCGTCGAAGTACAAGATGTGCTTGTTTGGTTGGGACGGGTAGTATCCGGTCACCCCAGGTTGTTTGCTTTTGCGTACCTTTTGCTGACCATCGAAATGCCGCCGCGTATCCCCCTCTTCACCAAGAGGTGCATGTAGATGTTTCTTTTTCAAGAACGCGTCCCAGGACAAGCCGCGAGAAGTGTAGTAGTTCGCGAGGTCCAAGTCGTATTGCTTTTGGTAGATGTCGCGGACGTTTTCAAAAACGTCTGCCTGCAAAGCAACGTCTGTCCGGACATAGAAGTCGTGGTAGTCGCCGACCGTCTCGCATCCGAAAGTGTTTCAAACTTTTTGCGCGTGCTCATAATCCGCGTCCGAGATGTGCTCTCCGGAGAGATTGCTAAAGAATTTTTCTTTGGCTGGAAGTCTTGTTTCCCCATTCATCCATGTACTCATAGGAATAGATCCCTTTTTGGAGTAGGAGACCAAGCTCTTCTTTGTCTCCGGCAAGGTTTTTTGTGTTTTTGAGCGCTTCTTCGGGTGTGCCTCGGACAAGTGCGTCCAGGATGGAAAGCAGAAAGGCGTTGCTGTCGATGAATCGCAGTCCGCCCAGAGAGAATGAAATGTATTTTTCCATGTTGTTGGCGATGCACCTCAGATCCCTTCGGATTGTCGAATACAACGGGGATTCGTCTTGGGATTGATAGGCAGTTTTTTGTTGGATTTGTCGTGCGCGGCACCGCGAAAGCTTCCGAAAACGTGGCAATAGTCTTTCACCGCGTCTCGGAAGTTTTCCCGAAGCAGCTGTTCTGTGCAGAACAAGCATTCTTCTTGGGTCTTCTCTACCCATTCGTCTATCACGTCTTTTTTGTTTGTTCTCTTTTGTAGCTTTAGGAGTCTGTATGTCTTGCGGGCTTCTTCCAAGTAACACATTGTTCCACACACTGAAGGAATCTCCATGCTGCGGGAGTAGTAAGGGGGGCCACTTGGACCATAACAAAAGAATTAATTAAAAGAACAATGGCTAAGAATTCCTTAGGGAATAGAGAACAATGGGATATGGTAATTATCACGTGCACAGCACGAGGGAAGGAAGCAGGCTATGACGTCATCATCATAGGGGTCAAAGTCCAGGATTTCGCAATAGGGTTGACTAGTATCGGGGAGTGACATCATCACATAGGCATGCGAAAGAGATTACTCAACTCCATGGCATGTTACGCATCGTCAGTTCTTTTTTCAAGAAACACTGGCGTGATGAGGTCTTGAAAAATAAAAGTGATTCTAATCGAAAAAACTAGCGGGAATGAATGAAAGAGATCAGATGAAAATGTAAACAAGAATGTTGAGCGTGAACCAACGAATTATACTAAGTTTGTTATTCGAGTGTGTAGAGTGTATTCTTATCCGAATGATGAAATCAAACAAGAATGTTTTGCGTGCTTGATCAAAATGAATTTATAAAGTCCACCTGGAAGATGAATCATTGTCAAACTTATCACACGGCGTTTTGTCGGCAGAACCACGCGCTTCGCTCTCATTGTGAATTCAGAAGTAAACACGGTTTTTTGATTCGAGTTTTACCTTGGCTTATTGTAGAAAAAACGAAACCTTGAATCAAAGCGCCAACGGCGAACCATCTTCGATTACGATGGAAAGATTGAAAGCTAATGACAGTTCCAGTTTAGTTCAGTTTATTTATGAAATGTTTAATATTACAGAGACACACAGCGAAATGTGAATATAAATGAATAGACAGCGGCGCAGAGGGACCTCGACGAAAAGAATAGTTCATAAGATGTTATTGTTACATGCAAATTTCAGTCAAACAATTCACCTGCAAAACATGTTATTGTGGTCACTGAGCCGTAACAGTTTTTTTTTATGAAGTTGGATTCGGTTCCTACGGGCATTTCGCTTTCTCGAGGTCTTAAAAGCACCCTTTGGACCGAGTTTTAAAGTGGTTTGATTCAACTCTCAGTTATTAAAACAAGAGTCGGTTTAAGTTGTTTGAAACAATCATTTGAAGCGCACGACTAATGATGATGAATTACACGGACTTGACAATTAAACACACAATACAGAGACTAAAAATGCAGTGAATTTGAAATGGATAAAAGTGAACCGCATTTCTTTCAAGCAATTTCAAACAATTTATTTCGTTAACAAGAGCTATAACAAAAAGTGCTTGTGCTTCGTAAAGCCCTTTACTTTAATAGACGCATTTGGAAACAACTAAAGCGAGGGCGCACTTTAATAGTGAGAAGCAAACCTTTGTCAGCAATGTACCCACACAAAGCCGAGAAAAGTCGCCCTCGGGTTTTAACAAGGTCGAAAAACGTCGCCCTGATGTTTTATCATGGTCGAGAAAAGTCGCCCTTGCGTTTTAACAAGGTCGAAAAAAGTCGCCCTGATGCTTTATCATGGTCGAGAAAAGTCACCCTCGCGTTTTAACAAGGTCAAGACAAGTCACCCTCATGTTTTAACATGGTCGAAAAAAGTCGCCCTCGCATTTTAACAAGGTCGAAAAAAGTCGCCCTCATGTTTTAACAAGGTCGAGAAAAGTCGCCCTCACATTTTAACATGGTCGAGAAAAGTCGCCCTCGCGTTTTAACATGGTCGAATAAAGTCACCCCCCTGTTTTAACAAGGTCGAAAAATCGATTTTTCACTTTTCTCATAAAAGAAGAAAAGCAAGGGACCTGTCCTAGGGCTGACTGACTACAAAATAAAACGAGGGAACTAGTCGTTTCCAGTTACGCGCCAACATGGATATGGTTTACTTCCTCTTGGTTCGCACTTGTGCTCGACGTTGTTTTTCACGATACACATGGCATCCCTTACCTTGTGAAAGTTGGTCTGTTCTTTTGAATGAACTAGATCCCATGAACTTGGGTCGCTTATTGAGTGTTTACTTTTACATGGATCAGTGTAACGCCAAGTTCACTGAACAATATGAATTCCATCGAAAGTTAAGGAGTGCCTATCCTACACATTATCCGTCTGTCTGGTGGATGTCGTGGCAGATTATAAAAAGCCTGTGGACGAACATTTTGTAATCATTTGGTTTTCAACTATGGGCAGTGCTGCAAGTCGTCTGTGTGAAAGTTTAACGCCTACCGTTTCTTTAAGTGACATTTGTCAGAGAATGCGATGTTTAGCTGCATGTTGTGGTGGTGAAGTACACATCGAATTGAAAGATGACATCGACAATCACAAAGAGAAAAACACAAAAGAAGAAGATGACCCACAATCAGATGAACCGATTATTAGAGAAACTGTATTATGAAGTGGACCGTCCTTCTGCTTTAGGGGGAGTCGACAAATTGTATCGTGCAGCACGTCGGTATGGATTGAAACGCTCTCAAGTGCTCAGTTGGCTCCAAGGCCAATCCGGTCACACCCTACACAAAGCGGCACGAAAACACTTTCGTCGTAACAGAGTATTAGTGTTTGATATCGATGCTCAGTGGCAGGCGGATTTAGTGAACATGCAAAGCCTGAGTCGATGGAATAAGGGGTACAAGTATTTGCTGACTTGTATCGAAATCCTATCCAAGTACGCCTGGGTGATTCCCCTGAAATCAAATACCGGCTCTTCATTGGTGGCAGCGTTTAGAACTATTTTCGAGCAAGGTCGAAAACCATTAAAGTTGCAAACCGATGCTGGGACCGAATTTAAGAATAAAGTTTTTCAAACCTTTCTCAAAAATGAGAACGTGCATCATTTCGTGACATACAACGAAACCAAAGCCCAAGTGGTCGAGAGATTCAATCGCACCTTGAAGCAATTAATGTGGCGGATGTTTACCACCACTAGCTCATACCACTATTTGGACAAACTGGACAGGTTAGTCAATGACAATTACAATCAGAATTTCCACCGAAGTATGAAGATGAAACCTGCCGATGTAACTGTGCACAATGCAAGAGAGGTCTGGAAAACCTTGTATCAGAATCAGCGAAAGCCAGCAAAGTATAAATTCAAAGTAAACGGATCAAGTCAAGATTAGTAAACATAAGCGAATCTTTGAGAAAGGTTACTTACCATCCTGGACGGAAGAGACGTTTACGGTTGCCCAGAGAGTTCCAAGGGATCCACCTGTATACCGTTTAAAGGAAGCAGACGGCGATTTGATTCAAGGCACCTTTTATGAGTGCGAATTGCAGAAAGTGATAGAAACAGCTCATCACTTGTTTCGCATTGAAAAAGTTTTAAAACGTCGCGGAAAAGGGGCGAACAAAGAAGTGCTAGTGCATTGGAAGGGTTGGCCTAAGAAATACGACAGCTGGATTCCGTACAACCAACTGGTAGCCTTGCAAAAACAGACATGACTGGAGACAACAACTTTTATGTGACACTTCCCAGTAACGCTAGTAGCAATCTATTTCTGACCAATTCCAAGTCCTCTTACCGCGTGGCGTTACCTCAGCAAATTCATTTGAAAGACGGAGAAGATTGGGAAGTAGGACTGTGCATCATACCGTGTATCCGTTTTCGTGGTTTGACGTTCCTGGTGCTTGTCAACATTTACATGTCTTAGTCCGACGCTCCGATAACTTCAATCGGTTTACCTTACCCGAGGGCAAGTACTGAACAGCCCTGGATGTTACGGAGGGAATCCTACAGTGTCTGAACAATGATGACTCGCCGTCTAAACCCAAAATAACAGTGGACAAAGAATGGAATGTAACTCTGAACTCTCTGGAGGAAGAGATTATGTTCACCGTTTCAACTGCTCGTGCACTTGGGTGGATAACGGACCAACATACCGTTAAGCCTGGGATCCGTTTGAACAAAGAGGTCTCCCTTATCCCAATAAATAAATTTGGTCACGATTGGTGTGTTATACCACCTCAGACCTCCATCACATTTCCTGGCCTTTTTACCATTCCTTTTTCGTTATCTCTCTGCCCGTGTAAACAGACGCTTTTGCAAGTCCAAACCAACCTCGTGGAACCTTGGCAAGTGGGTGACAAGCGTTTACCTCTCTTACATGAAATGGTACCCAATGGTACATTTCGAGAAACAGTTCTCGAAGAGAAAGAACATGTTGTCTACCTACCATTGCGTACAAAGATATTTCAAACCGTTGAAATCTACTTAACAGGTGGTTGTGGTCAACGTCTTTCATTTCTAGACGGTATCGTTAACGTGGTATTACACTTTCGTCGTCGATCATCATGACAAACAGTTTTTACATGGTGTTGACCAGTGATGCAAGCCTGGATCAGTATCCAGAAAACAAGCCGTCCGAGTTTAAGATGCAATTACCGTCCCAGCTGCACCTAAGTGAAAACTGGGAAGTAGCCATGACCCGCATCATCTACCCATACACGTGACAAAATGTGAGAAACAATCAACTGTCTTACACTTTGCTTTGTAAGGCAGGGCCTGTTCCATGGTCATTGTCCATTCACCTCCCAAGGGGTATTTACCGTACGGTCAAAGACGTAATAGATGGTTTGTTGATGAGACTTCATAACGCTTTGAAGGACCTTCATCTCAAAAGTGAAGAAACGATTACAAATTTAGGAGGAAACGAGTGCTTTTACATTCGCGAGAAAGCTCAACATTACTTGGAGTTGAGGTTGCCCACTGCTTGGTACGTGGTGACTCTGCCCAAGACATTAGCCCGTGCCCTAGGGTACTTCAATCACAAGAACCAGCTTCCTGCTTTGTACCAAATTCAGAGCTCTTCTCTTGTCGAATTGAAACGCGATGAAAGCATAACCCTGTTGACGACCACAACCACGCTTGCCAGAAAAGAAGACTTGGTATGGGGAATTTTGTCGAGACACTCTTTTCAGACCATGTACGTGTATTCAGATTTAATCGAGTCCCAAGTGGTAGGAGACGCCCAAGCTAACGTGCTCAGAATACTGGTACCCCGAGGTCAGCCGGGTGACACGGTGACAGAAGAAGTCAAGCAACCAACCTATCGTTCACTCCGTACATCTGTGTTTTCATCAGTGGCCATAAATATAAGTGGAGACACTGGTCAACCGATAACATTTGTGTCTGGTACTGTACGTGTAACGTTGCATTTTCGACGTCGTGCAATTCTATGACATGTTGTTGCTCATGAACCATCAATTTTACCCGTCTCACCAACAAGTTATACCCTTTCCACAACAAGGTAGAGGGGACATAAGTATCTATGGAGGAACGCACCCTTACGGACAAGGGGGCAACGGATTAGGTGGAATGTTTCTTTCCCCTATTTCGTACAGCTACACCCTTTCTCAAAACAACAGCAAAGAACGTTGGAAAGCGATTGCTCAATACCGGGTTGGAAACAGGAATGCAAATTGTTCAAGACGTCATGGATGGTCAACCTTTGAAGGCAACTGCCAAATCGAGAACCAAAGCGGCTGGAAAAAGTTTACTTACGGGCACCATTGATAACATTAGACAGCAAAGTCGTGGGAGGAGAGCATATAAGCGTACGATAAAGGCCAAATCATTCAGTACTCACCCGATCAAGAAACGGAGAACATCGCATTCGACATTTAAGACTATTTTTGACTAAGTAGGACCTCAGCACACCCTCTCTCAGCCCCTGGTGGGAATTCAAGCTTGGAGTTGTTTCAAGTACCTGTCACAGATGTGTCAATCGTCAGTAGCAAATGGCTGGATTATGAACCAGTTCAAACGGGAACCAATCCCATCGAGTTTGTGATCAAACCCCTAAAGGACTACATTGACATTAACAAGACCGAGCTTCGGTTGGTGGTAAAAATTACCAAGCAAGATGGGTCGGCCACGGGTGAAGGAAAAAAGTACACTCTGGTGAATAACACTCTCCATTCGATCGTGAAACAGTTTACCATCAAGATCAACGAAACGTTAGTGACGGAACAGTCAGACACTCAAGCCTACAATGCTTACATCAAGACATTATAAAACTTTACACAACAGGCTAAGAAATCGTACCTTACCAAAGCTCTGTACTACAAAGATACTGCTAGGCACCAACCTCGTTCCCAGGGCCTTTTCCCTGGCTTGATGGCGGGTCGGGAAAAGACCCTGGCATCGGCTGGTCACGTGTCCATCTTACACCCTAAAATCCTGGGTGTAATAAATTAGCGAGTTAGCATAATCAAAAGTGCCAAAGTCACGATGGCGGAGAAACTGTCTGCGCTATTTGACTTGGATCTGCTTTTAATCGTTGTAACTTTCCACCGTTTTGTTTAAAGTCACCTCAAGTGAAATGTTTTGAATATCCACTGAAAGGCAAATATATTGTTGCCGTTCTTCCGACTGGCTTTGGCAAATCTCTGCTGTTTCAGCTTCTACCGGATTTCGTGGCTGTCAAGGCGGACAATAATATTGTGTAAAATGGGGTTAACTAGCGTACACGACCTCTACGGTTCGTGACATTTTTACATTTGCCGTTTTCTGTTCGGTCACTCGACCTTTTTTCGCTTCACTCGTGTTTATGAAGGGCAGTTCATGCTGTGTTCTAAGGAATATTAATTTTAAGTAGAGTTGAGGCGTTAGACCATGCTATGGTAAATCTTTTGAAGTAGGCCGAACAATTGGCATATACAAGACGCAAAACAGTCAACAGACTTGCGAGTATACATTTGAATCCTGTGGCGCCAGAACGATCAAAGGAGGAATAAACCTATACTTCGGGCTCCAGAAACATAAGCTCGATCAAATAGCTGCAAGAAACATAAACATTTCTCTAGACAAGCGTCTATCTCAAAGTAAAGCTACACGAGGGCAAATATGATATCCGTGACAAGAAACTACCCCGTACTGTACTTGTAAACAGTTCTAATTACAGTTTGGCCAAGCGTCACGACATAGAATGCAAGTAAGCAAAATGTTCACGATATACTCACTAAAGCGTCATATTTTTCCTTCAAAAAAACAAATACTTGGAAACTTAAAAAGCATATCTTGCAACTTAAATGAGCCTAAACAATGCATTTACACACGGCAAATTACAGAGGTGTCAAACTCAACGAAGCCACATGCAGATAACAGCGGAAATCACTTAGACCTACGACGACCTCTAAAACTTTGCCGCAGCACCGTCTAACGGCTCAACTCTACTTAAAATTCCATAAAGCTAGTCGTTAGAACGGCAACAGTATCTTCGCCTTTCAGTAAATATTCAAAACATTTTACTTGACGTGGCTTTAAACAAAACGGCGGAAAGTTACAACGATTAAAAGCAGATCCAAGTCAAATAGCGTAGACAGCTTCTCCGCCATCGTTACTTTGGCACTTTTGATTATGCTAACTCGCTAATTTATTACACCCAGGATTTTAGGGTGTAAGATGGACACGTGACCAGCCGATACCAGGGTCTTTTCCCGACCCGCCTCCAAGCCAGGGAAAAGGCCCTGGGAACGAGGTTGTGCTAGGCACATGGATTAAGTGGACAATACAGCAGACAATAACCAGGGTCCGGTGAAAAGAGCAACATTCACCAACAACGGAGCAGAAGTGGGGTTGGTTGGGGTTGGTTGCGACGTGTTTAATATGGACAAGTTACTCCTGGATGGTTTGGAAATTAAAGTCAAGGTGGATCTGAACAGCGACGCCTTTGTGCTCATGGGGGGTGAGACTCCCAACAACTGCAAACTAAAGATTGTGTCAAGCACCCTTCGCATACGCACAGTGCGTGTAGCGGACAGTACGAAACTAGAACATAAAGAGACCATGCAAGGTCAAGAGGAAAGCGCTGCTTTACCAGCCATCTATAGGTTAACCAGAACCCCCACGCATGCCAAAATCATTCCTCAAGGGGTGTTAAATCATACAGAGACGGACCTGTTCCATGGACTGATTCCTCAATGCATCATTTTCGGAATGGTGCGAAACAATGCCTATAACGCCAAACTGGGAAGAAATCCTTTCAATTTTCAGTTGTTTGGTCTGCAAGATATTCGCCTGACTGTCAACGGAGAAGAAACGCCCTATTCTGCTCTAGATCTGAGAGGCGGGAAAAAGATCGATGGTTACAACACCCTCTTCTCCGGTAGTGAAGAGATGAATTGCGGTCACGGCCTTGACATTGACAGAGAGGATTGGGAGAACGGTTACGGCTTGTTCCGTTTTGAGTTAACGCCAGCGGGAAGTGGACATCCCAGCCATTTGATACCCCATCGAACGGGTAACGTCAACCTGTACCTGAAGTTTGGTACTGCAACTGCTGCAGTTCTCAATTTAATCGTGTACGCGGAATTTCAGAATCAGTTGGAAATTGATCGCAACAGGCGCGTGGTCTACGATTTGTCACAAGGATCGTAATTCAAACGTGATGCATACTACCCTAGAACTATGGCAAGCCTGTCTTTGTGACCCTGTGTTAGCACCACTGATTCGAGGCGTGTTTCCAAGTGACAAATTACCTGTCATCAACACCTACCCAGCCAGTCTCAATGCAAACACGGACACTCACGACAAACCCGGAACACACTGGGTGGCCATGTACTTTGAATCACCACACGAAAGTGAATTCTTTGACAGTTACGGATTTCCTCCCGAGACATACAACATGGATACTTTCATTCTGAGGCAAGCTACGTACTACAACGACAAACCGCTGCAGGGATTAGACTCAGATGTTTGTGGAGACTATTGTTTGTTTTATTTACTTCATCGAGCACGAAATGTGGACATGAACACCATTCAATCTAAATTTAAGCGATATGATTCACAGTGGAACGATGCACAAGTTGCAAAGAGTGTGCACACTTATTTTCATTCGATGACCAAAATTAAAAATGAAGCGTTTCTTCAAAGTGAACAGCAAGGTTGTAAGTCGTTTCAGTGTTGTCGGAAACAATAAATAAAATAAAAGTTGAAAAAAAAGTTATGTATAGGTGTGTAAAAATGAAACGTTCCTTCAAAGTGAACAGCAAGGTTGTAAGTCGTTTCAGTGTTGTCGGAAGCAATCAATAAAATAAAAGTTGAAAAAAAGTTATGTATAGGTGTGGGTCTATGTCTATTTAAACGATAACGGCCCTTTCGTGCCTTTAGAAGTCCATTTGAGTTTCCCTGCGACAACATGTCTCAATTCAAGTGCCCGAGCAGTATCATTATAGCCGGCCCAAGCCAATGTGGCAAAACAACCTTTACGCGGCAACTACTTCGACATGCGGATTGTCTATTTGAACGCCCCATTCGCAAGATTGTGTATTGCTATGGACATTGGCAAGATTCTTTTAGGGAGATGGAAAACCAAGTGACATTGGTGGAGGGTATTCCTGAAGATATTTCCACTTTATTTCCATCGCACTGTCGCCCAGGCATCATCGTGTTAGATGACCTGATGAGAAACTGCAGCGGCGACGAACGGATCCTGGATTTGTTTACAAAAGTATCTCATCATTGTGACGTCACCTGCATTTATTTGACGCAAAACCTCTTTCCACCTGGAAAGTTTTCCCGCAGTATCTCTCTTAATGCCCACTACATTATTGCGTTTAATAACCCTCGCGATACATTGGGGATCCGGACACTGGCACAACAAGCCTTTGCAGGACAAGTGCCTTACGTATGGGAGAGTTTTCAAGATGCCACTTCGCAAGCCTATGGTTATCTCACGCTGGATTTGCATCCGCGAACACCAGTTACTCTACGATTACGTAGCAACATATTGCCTTTGTCTCAAACGCATCCCGTAGTTTACGTCAACAAGAAAACGCATAAAACGAATGAGCCATTGGCAGTGGACTGCAGTTAACACGATGACTTCTCACACGTCGCATCGTGCGGAAAGACAAACGAATCAACGTGGTGGTAACATGGTTTTGCGTTCTGGAAAAACGACCAAACAGAAACGACAGCTCTCCAATGGTTCCAAAGTCAATCAACATTTACCCTTTCTTTGTACCTGTTTCAATAGCAATGGGAAACAACGTAAAGAGATGATAGCTCACGCTAACACTGAGCACAGATAGAGGCCATTGGCGAGATTGCTTTAAACCTTAAGGGAAACATTCTCGTCCCGAGTTCATCATTTAAACGGTTGAAGCCGCACAAGACAAAGCTCCTCTATTTGACGCGTAAGAAACCTAGTCTCAAGAAAAAAAAAGAAGTCCTCAATCAACAAGGAGGTTTTTTACCAGCTCTCGCCGCTGTGATTGCTCCTTTGGCCGTGGATTTATTGGGTAAAGTGTTGAAATGAAACATGCGCAAAAGATGCTGCTTGTTCCGGAACAATTATTGCAAAGTATCGAAACAGAACACCGGTTAACAGCCCCACCCCAGCTTACGAAATTAACACGTTTGGATCGAGAGATGAAAAGTATCATGGATTCTTCCTTACCAGAAGACCAAAAAGTGACTTTATTGGATCAACTTTTGCAGCGGTATCAAGGGCTATCAAAACAATTGAAGAGCGAATCGATTGTAAAACCTACAGTGGTATTACCAACGCCAACGTCTCCCGCAACAGAGACAACTCCTAAAGTAACGGAACCACCGTTGACATCCCAGGTAAAGATTACAAAACAACCACCAAGAAAACTACCTGCCACACCGGTCACTACAACGCGGTCAAAAATTCCCGTCAGCATTGAAACGCCACCTTCACCCCAGGAACCAACCGTGCATGAATGGATGATGGAAACACCGCCAGACTTCGTTCGCAAAAGTGTTAAAAGGTCCTACAAGGCGAGTACTCCATTAGTGTCAAGATTGAGGAGCAATAGACAGTGGGAACCGTATTAAATCAAACAATGCGTCTATTAAAGTAACGGGCTTTACAAAGCACAAGCATTTTTTTATAGCTCTTGTTAACGAAATAAATTGTTTTAAACTGCTTGAAAGAAATGCGGTTGACTTTTATTCATTTCAAATTCACTGCATTTTAAGTCTCTGTATTGTGTGTTTCATTGTCAAGTCCGTGTAATTCATCATCATTAGTCGTGCGCTTCAAATGATTGTTTCAAACAACTTAAACCGACTCTTGTTTTAATACCCATAACTGAGAGTTGAATCAAACCACTTTAAAGGTCGGCCCAAAGGGTGCTTTTAAGACCTCGAGGAAGCGAGATGCCCGTAGGAACCGAATACAACTTCATAAAAAAAAACTGTCCCTGTCAACTTTGAGAAAAGATGTTTGTATTCTCGCCTCAGTGACCACAATAACATGTTTTGTAGGTGAATTGTTTGACTGAAATTTGCATGTAACAATAACATCTTATGAACTATTCTTTTCGTCGAGGTCCCTCTGCGCCGCTGTCTATTCATTTATATTCACATTTCGCTGTGTGTCTCTGTAATATTAAACATTTCATAAATAAACTGAACTAAACTGGAACTGTCATTAGCTTTCAATCTTTCCATCGTAATCGAAGATGGTTCGCCGTTGGCGCTTTGATTCAAGGTTTCGTTTTTTCTACAATAAGCCAAGGTAAAACTCAAAATCAAAAACTGTGTTTACTTCTGATTTCACAATGAGAGCAAAGCGCGTGGTTCTGCCGACAAAACGCCGTGTGATAAGTTTGACAATGATTCATCTTCCATGTAGACTTTATAAATTCATTTTGATCAAGCACGCAAAACATTCTTGTTTGATTTCATCATACGGATAAGAATACACTCTACCAGGAGCCCTACACACTCGAATTACAAACTTAGTATAATTCGTTGATTCACGCTCAACATTCTTGTTTACATTTTCATCTGATCTCTGAATAAACACATTCATTCCCGCTAGTTTTTTCGATTAGAATCACTTTTATTTTTCAAGACGTCATCACGCCAGTGTTTCTTGAAAAAAAGAGCTGACGATGCGTGACAAGCAATGGAGTTTAGTAATCTCTTTCACATGCCTATGTGATGATGTCACTCCTCGATACTAGTCAACCCTATTGCGAAATCCTGGACTTTGACCCCTATGATGACGTCATAGCCTGCTTCCTTCCCTCGTGCTGTGCACGTGATAATTTGCATGTCTCTATTGTTTTCTATTCCCTAAGGAATTCTTTGCCATTGTTCTTTTAATCAAGTTTTTTGTTATGGCCCAAGTGGCCCCCCTTACTACTAGCGGTCGCTGCAGAATAGGCATTTTTCTTGGTTTTTCTCTATCCATGCATGCCTTGTATCTAGTTGGTGTGCTGGATATTTAAACCCGAGGATGTTTTTGTGGACTTCGAAGAAGCAGCTTTTGTAGCTTTGCCCGCAATACTTGCCTGTATAGTTGTCCCAGAGACCCCAGGAGTCCGGAAACTCGGGCACTACGAGGTCTTTGCCACAGATATGACAATTCTTGGCGTTCTTGAAGCGCATTGAATCTCGCCATTGCCAGGGGGGCTGGAGTTTCAAAGCTTTTTCGCAGCTCTTTCTCTCGCTCTAAGATTGTTTCCAGAAACTTTGCTGCGGGCTTCTTTTCCCCGTCGGCGCCCTGCCAATATTTTTCGACTGGCTCGGTTTGGCCGTCTCATCTCACTACTGTGCAAGCGAACCCGCAGGCTCCGTATTGTCTGTTTTTTTTTTCTGTTCAGCTTGTTCTCTCGGGCTCTCTTTCGGAGATTTGTTTGATCAAAGCCTCGAAATCAGCATAGATTACGAAAGGCGCTTTCATCTGCTTGTGAAAGTTTTCGAATTCAGCTTGTTTTCACCTTCCTTTGGCACTTCGATTCTTGTCAAGGTTCCGCAAGATGAAGACTAGACCTACTTTGAGAGTTATACTGTACAATACAAATGTATTTCAAATGTGTTGTTCTATTGGGGTTTGTTTCTTTGTTAAGGGAGCTTCCGTCTTACTGTTTGGTATTCTCAATGTAAAAAAAAAAAAAGATTGATTTCATCTTAATTTCCTGATACTTTGTGCTAAACAGTTCGTAGTTGTTGGAGCTTTTTACATTGTCAATAAAAGTATTTTAATTCATTTCAAATTTCCGTGTGTTTGAATAACTCATGTATTCACTTTTAGGAATAAAAGGAACGTCCTTAAAGGAACGTGCTGTTTAATAACATTCATTGGTCGCGTGTTTAAATTAAGCGATCGAATCTTTTTTCGTTGTTATTTCAATGGTAGATCTGTGCCATGGGCTTTTAGCCCTAGAGTTGGTATGCAAATATAGGGTTGAAATTAGAGTTGAGATCAGTTTTGCATGTTTGCGTAATTAGTGACTAACAGAGCAGAAAACTCAACCAGTTAGCTCAGTTATTCTCTCTCGCCAGCAATGCTGAGAGGTCAAATCAAAAGATAATACATTCTACATGAGCCAATCAGAGTTAAAAGAAGGCAGGCAAGTCTGGACAAGCCTATTGTTCATATGGTAGGAGGGTTACGCTCATTAGTAAACCTATCCACTTGTTAGTGTGCAGGAAGCCGTTTTACCCGGACAGTTCGCGAGTTATCATCCGACCGAGCTTTGTGTCTGTGCAATCATTGTTTCGGTACACGCGTGGGATTATTGTTCGGGACGTCATCGGTGTTATGAGATTCCTGCCCCCCAGAAGAGGAAATCGTAGTGCCTAACACACTACTGTGTTCTGTATAGTATCAGGTGCGAAGACATGCATGATGAAAACAGTTTTAAAGGCAATCCAGTTTGAAATACTGAACGCAGCCTACGAGGATCAAGGAAACTCGTAACCCCACATGTTAACACAACCACTTATATGGTCTTGATTCCTTCAGATACACTTCTGCAAACATGTAGAATAAACTAACAGAGGACCTAAGGCCACTGAAGTCCTTGAATTAGTTCAGAACTAAAATATGCCAATTTTTTTAACATCAATGCAATTGTTACTTGTTTAGATAGTAGTTAATGTATTGCATATAATATATGATTTCATTTTTATTGATTAATTTTCTGTTTTTTTTTTCTTTCTCAGAGAGATAAGCTATACAGCTACTCTTGTAAGTGCGAAGTGAAATAAAGGTGATGTGATGATTTAATGTGACATGATCACCTAATTTTATGTTGAAAGTCGAGGAGTGCTCAAATCTACCTACAGAGTATCGCATTACGCGATTTACGCTGTCACCGTGATAGAAAGTAGTCAGCTTTGAGTAAAAGTGTTCTCAAAATTTGAAAGCAGTAGAGCATTTTCTCAGCACCCAAGTGTATGAGTCTCACTCGGTGGTTACGAACCGCCTGCCTTCTCTTCGAGGAATTTTAAAGTGTTTTGCCAAAAATTTTATATTATTGACCACCGTACAGGAATTCTAAAAGCTGACGTTTCAATTGTTAGCCCTTGGTCAGGGCGAATCGAGAAATTGTGTAGTTTCTACAGTGGAGTAGCAGCTACGCTATTGGTGATAACATGGCAACGTGAAAAATAGGAATATACCAGTTAAATGAAAAGCATTCGTTAATACCGTGGGGATTAAGGGTACCGATTTGGAAGATGAATTTTTTTCCAGATTCTTGCGCCTTTCCGTCGTAGTAGGGAAAGGCCGCAGATAGCCACGTGTTGTTTGGAGTGGTTAGAAAGATTAAAATGACGAGCGACTGCCTTAGATGCGTCCTTGTCATTCTTCTCAACATTGCGTAGGTGCTCGCGGAATCGGTCGTCTAGTCGTCTTCCTGTCTCGCCATGTATAATTTATTGCATAACGTACAGGTTATGCAATAAATGACATTTACGGAGGTACAAGTGAAACGATTGGTGATCTTAACAGATCGCTTAGGTCCCGATATTTTGCTAGTGTTAAGAATGAAAGGACAAGCTTTATATCGTGAGCGCGCATTTGAAAGTGCCAGGTTGCTTGTTAGTTTTAAATGCGCTTCTAACTAAAACGTTGCCTACGTTTGTCGCGCTTGAATGAAATTGGTGGAGGTTGCGAAAAGATTCTACCTGTCTCGGGATCATTTTTGAGTAATTTAAAGTTATTAAGAATGATACTTTTGACTACGTGATTGTGAGGATGGGAAGTGAGTGTGAATGGAATTCTGTCATTCTTATCCTGTGACGTTTGTAGTGCTGACTGTCGATCAAATTGTTAAGCGCGATGATGGCCTGCTTTGACAACAGAGACAGGATAGCATCTCCTCCAATGGTTACTGAACCTGGTGCCATAAGGCAGTGCGAATCTGACTAGAAAAAACACACTAGCGAAAGGAAAACCATAGTTCGGCCATGTTTATAAGAAAAAGCTTCCTCATTTGCTGAATATAACCCATCTCCTCAAAGATTGGCAATACGTTATATACAAAAAGTCGCACTTAATATTATGGTGGAGTACTACCCGATACTAATCATGCATGAGCAAATGAAAAATTACTCAAAATTCAAACAGAAACTGGTTTAATGTTGTCACCTTAAAGAATAATACGAATAGTTTAAAGCGTGCTCGTCCCGAAAAAGTGGAGATTTTTTGCACCAGGAACACTATGTTTAACTCCACTGCTAGAGGCCCACAATAAGGTAGCATAAAGAACATGGAAACAAACCTGAACTACCGAAGACTCCATTCGTTAACACTGCTAAGCCTCCCATGAAAAGCAAGCAAGCCATTTTCTAAAAAAAAAAACATAGAAAAAAGTCGCATCAGTTGAAACATGTTGAACTTAAATTCTTACTGGAAATAAAAGTTGCTCATTTTTTCTTTACCTGTAAGGAAATAGGAGGCTCAGTGGCGCACATTATTCTACATCAAGCCTCGATTTGGCTTTGAAAGTTCTGATTTACTATTATTGTTAAGAGAAGATTTTGCTCTCAACAGAGAAAATAGAACGCACTGTTAGGTTAATAAGTTAATTGGACTTCCAAGTAAACTTTTTAATGTTTTATTTGCTTCTGTAGAGACACAAACGTTTCCAGACAACATTGTGGGCATAATTGGTTATCGAGCAAAAATAGAGGCGTTTTGTTTATCCTTCGCAAAGTAACAATTTCAAGATCGAAGGCTATTTACATTGTGGGGGTTTTGGAAATTTGAAACCGCATCCCGTTGTTAGGATTCCAGTATAGAGTAAGAGAGCAAATAATGTTTCTCTCTCTAGTTCAGTAACAGTAACTCAAAGGCCGACAATGAAACCCACGCTAAGCCAAGAGCTCCGTTTTTAATGTCATACCAAATGACATTACTATGGAGTTAGGAGTTGTAGCTTGCCAAGAAAGTGATTCCTAGAGGGTGTTTTCGCTTTAACACTTTTTTTTTCTCTTCGGGAATCAATTTCATTGAGCGCAATACGCCAGAATTTCATGTTAAGAAAAAGCGTCTGCTCATCTTCTAGAATGTTCAGTACTGAATTAATCAAATTTGCTTATTTACGAACTGAATACAACATGGAGTAAAGCGCAGGCACGGGTGGGGGTTATGATAGCACTTATAGCTGATAGTCACAGGAGTGAAAACAGTCGATAAACAGTGTTGCTGTGTTACGTAACGCTTAAGAGCTAAAAAAGAATTTAAAAAAACAAATAACAAACGCAGATTTTTTTGTGTCAAAGCCGCTGTCTGTGCATGGTTTGAATATCTTGATTAAGGTGAAAAATCAAGCCAAACACAATAAAAGTATCGAATATTTGCGTAGCTCCTTTTCTACGCTGGTGGTAATAAGTTAAATAGTTAAAGTAATTAATAGAATAACTTTGGCTTGCGGTTTCTTTTGAAAACAACACCATGTGGTCTGAACAAATATTGGCTATGGAGAAAACTTAAACAATTGCGTGTAGATCCCAGATTGAAATGTTCCAGTTTCAACGTTTAAGGAGTTTGCGACTTCAAGACGTTAAAACGTAAGATCAAACTAGAATATCTATGTTTCTTTGATCCGTCTTATATTTGCAGGTTGAAAAGCTGATAATTACTTCAAATAATCACCTCATTACACAGAACTCCATAGTTAATTAGTGATTCAGCAAATTGATTTTTTTAATTGGAATAGTTCTTGTCGGTTAAAGCACCTTAAAGATTCAGTAAAGAGTGCCGGGAAGCGACTGATATTGAGGGTAGTAAATATATAACAGTCCTCGTAGAAAGAACCGCTAAACCTTTGTCAGCGATGTACGATCATTAAAAAGCTTTGTGTTCAACAAGGAAACGAGAAGCTCACCTTTTATGATGTTCAAAAACATCTTGTAAATTGACATTATAAGAACAATATAATAGTAAGCAAGTGTTCTGTGGCATTTTGTAACAACTTACTTAGTTTGTAGTAAATTAGTGTGTTAGCATTTTGTACTGAATAACTATATTAAATGGGAACCACGTATCTCACTGGCATTTTTTAATAAGGGTTGTCGCTAGACCTGTCCCGCTTGTGTCCGGTAACTTTTTAACAACTTTTGATGCTTAGAGCAACTTTTTTCGGTTTTGGCAACCTTCAGTAAGTTTTGCCTTTTAGAACAATTTTTGAGCAAAATACAAGTTTAGGACACATATCAAGCACGAAAGAGTGAACGATTTCGTGGAAAACGTCAATTCATGCTAATTTCTTGAAGGTTTAATTTTGTCAACCGTTTGAACACATAACCTGTCACTTGACAACTTTTCGCAGGCCTATTGCGACCTTAGCCGATATTATAACGGATAATTTGCTAAAATGACGCACAAAAGAGGCCGTCTTTGTTTCTTTACCTTTCATGAACGGAAATGGATGGTGAGAAGCCGCCACTATTATTTACTTTTTTATGACATCAGGTTTGTGTAGTCCAGGTACTTAATCTACTGGGTTTTATTTCGGTACCACGTATCTATCACGTTGTTGGAAACAGGTTTAACGATACCGACAAAATTCCGTAATTTACAGATAATATCCTCTGACTGAAGATTCGAGCTATTTTTTTTTATCGATGTTAGCAATTATTGTGAAGAACTAAAAATACAGCTTTTAATTAACGTTTATATACATAAAAAAAGTCAAGAAATTTAGCAAGCAACTTTTGAAAGCTTGGTAGCGACGTTTTCGATTTTTGGCAAATTTTTAGCAACAATTTGGCATTCCAGTGAGCAACTTTCCAGAATTTAATGGACACAATCGGGACAGGCCTATTTGCCGCAGTTTGTAATAATCGTTACTCTATATAGCTACGCGATTTGTTGAAAAGCTTATTAGTTTGCGTCATCACATTACTACAAATTGCGAAAATTGTAATAAGCTTTTGAACAAATTGCATAGTGTAGCGACTATTAGAAAACGCCGCAACCCTTACTACAAAATGCATGGTCCCCATTTAATACGGTTGTTACAAAGTTCTGCAGCATTTGTTACAAACTGCGTAAGGTATTACAAAATGCATTATTACGATAAAATGTCGGAGGACAAGTGCGAAACTGAAGTCAAAAATTGATTCTGTTTACAACATAAATTCATTTTGAGGTTTGAGTTGTCTTTTTAGAAAGAAGAAGAGCGAAAAAGCAGAATACGAGAAAGAAGCATTGGTCTTGGAATAAAAATAAATAAATAACAGAATTCAGAGTTACGTAATCAGAATAATGCAAACGTGCCAACTTGTACTCTTTAATTTTGAATTACCATACTTGGTCTGAACAATAGAGAAATTTCAGTCTTGATTATGTCAATCAAAGAATTCCATGCACTGTTTTTGTGTGTTAGAAATATTATAACCGGGGCGCTAACGACGAGTAGAATTGTTACGTTTTAACCATTGTTTCGTTAAGTATGCGATTAACTTTCTTAGTGGGATTCCGATAATGTTCTGGTGCCAGAATGTTTGTCTTACAAAAGGTAACATAAATATTTTTTTTTGTTAAAGCTCAACTGCCAAGTTGGAAATGACGAAGGCCAGCAGCGGTTGATTATTAAGGTCAATCTCGTAAACGTATGTAGCTTAACAGTTCAAAAAGATAAATATATTACCTTGTGCTAGAGATCTCAGTCAATTGATGTTCTTTTTAGTAATATTATTCCCTATCAGCTGTGACGAATTCCAGGTTTTCTTTCTACTGTGGCTAAGCCCTGTTTCCCACGATTTTATTGTCGACTAGCAGCTTTAAGGATTGATGCGTTTTTTTAGAGATAAATTGTTCTCTACATGATAACTGCGTGCTACCGCTGAAACCTACATGTATTATTGAAACGTGTTCCATTGTAAGCGGCAGTTGCTGGCATGATATATATGTTAAGCAGAGTCTTGGCTTTTATCTTCTTTCCACTCAGTTTAAAGCTGGCTTAAATACTTCTGAGGTAAGGCGATGTTGGAAATCAACATATTTCTTTGGTAGAAACTTCACAGATAAATTTAGTTTAAACTTAGACTCTGTGCTTTCAGATTTACAGCCAATAATGTTTCGATTTAAAATGATAAGAATCAACATCGCTTGTCTTTCGGTTTTAGATGATCCAAGCAAAATAAAATGTCTGCTTACGATGTGTCAAGGACATATAGCTTGAATACATAAGAGTGTGACCCGATCTGTTTCAGTAGAGTCTTTCAGAATTGTTTAATGAGGATACGTGCAAAAGTTAAGTCACCAAGTTATAGGTTAAACTGTTATTTCCAGAGTGCAAGTTTTTGACGCACTTCTCTGTCACCGATAGTGCACTAAAAATTACGGATAGTTAGTAAATCTGTATTTAATTTTTGCTTCTTGCGTTGCATTAAACGTTTCTTCCGAGCTTAAGCTCGGTTCAAACGTCGTACTTGTCATGTGCATTACGTCGCTTACATACATTCTCTTCTCTTTTTCAGAGAATCATGATTTGGATTGTATTCTTTGTGGTGCTAATGAAAGGACATCCATTCATAGGTTAGTTTGCCTCTGTTAATGCTTTTAAAGATTTTGGTAAAAACTGAACTTCATCAAATCTCCATTCCAACAGCGTAAAACATTGCTTTTGTTCTCTTTTGATTGATGGTTCGTTTGGCGGTCTACAGCAAACGTATTTGCGCGCGCATGCTTGCTGCGCTATCCCATTCACTTGTATTAATAGATACAATCTCGTCCCCCGCAGAGGTCGCGTTCCTTTTTAACATGCGTGAGGAAGACTTCTGGCCAATTGGATTTCCCCTTCAGTTTCTATTGGCTGCTAAACACAATAACATTAAAATTGGAAGTCAAAATGAACTAGGAAGCAAACCGAATAATAACCGAAATAACCGAATCTCAGAGTAGTGTCTCGGGTAATTGTCGAACATAAGGAATCACTCACTGGATTTGTTTGGCCCAAAGACATTACCACATTCCACAGAGTAATAAAAGTTTCAAGAGTCAGCTATTTTTACGAAAATTGAGTCTGACTCAGTGGAACCAGTCAAAAGATGCGAAAATGGCAGTTACCTCATCTACAAGTTTCCCACACACAATTCGTGATCTCAGGCAGTCCGGGCCGTATCCATTTCTGGATATCTTTTTTCTGAGATGTGATTAGACGAGAATGAACCAAACCATACTAAGATGGGCCAAGAGAAAATGGGAATGGCCAAACGGCGACGTGAATTTTGCTTAGCGGCCATATTGAAATGCGCAAAATTCATCCAAAAAGGACATAAGACAGCATTTATTGCCAAACTTTGACTATTTTCTCTACAATATCTTTGCCGACATCTCCTCTTCGTTTTCGCAAAACATAATTGTCTTGTGAATTCCTAGTAGCACATTCCTGGAGGAATTAGCGGGCCGACGATCACAGAGCCGCGAGGATAAGTGGTTGGAGCCTTTCCTGATAAAGTGGCCTAGTGATAAGCCCAACGATTGAACCGGTGAAGGCACTGAGTTAAATAATGAACGGAAGCCCAAAAATATGTCACCTCCTGCTCTCTACATGGTCATTTTGTAACAACCAAAAATCTTGGGGAAAAGAACAAGACGACAAATTAGTGAAATAGAAAGGGACGCTACAACTTTAACGAGTATCAAGAAACGGTAACCTACACTGCCATTAGGGTAGTTTGCCCGCTCTGCAACATGTCGTCAAGCGATTTGTTCAGAATGTACTTTAAAGCGACCAATTTGCAAACTGTTGACATTTTCTATTTGTGTAGGACTTGCTGAACATTATACAGAAACACACATACAAACATGTATATGCGCCAAAGAAGTATTGTCAACAGGCTAAAAATAAAGTGTATTTATTAAATTAAGTTAAAATTAAAGTTCTTTGGCTAAAGGTACATGGTATTGATTTCATATACATACAAACACCAATTTTTCTATAAGTTTGAGATATTTTTTCTACTCTCTAAAGCGCAGGAAAATCAGCTTAAAAAATTATGACTGATATTTTTTCTCAATTAATACAAATTTACAAGAAATATACAGGTATGTGACATTTTGATTGAGCATATTGAGCAAATACTGTATTTTTAAAAACTTACATTATTGTTCAAAAGCAACACTTATATTTCACCATAAATAACCAAAAGAGTTGAAACTCACACTGTGCTGCACAAGAATTATACGTAATCCCAAAACAGAGGGGTTATTTTTTTATTTGAACCTCACGTCACTGGAATCTCAGTTTAGGTTCATACATATACTTCCATTTAAAAGGTGTGCAGACTTTCTGTGAGAACAATATCATAGTAATCTGCAATCCGAGCGAATTGATATTCCGCACATAATTTCATGAACTTTATCAGACACCTGCTTTAAATGTTTGAGTAAACAAATATATTATGATGAAGATAAAGGCGCTGAATAATATGGTTCTTAAGCTCGTTATTTTGTTATGCTGTGATGAACAGGGAAACTATTTCCCCTTTTCTGGAAAATAACCCTTAACACATTGATTCAAATACATTGAGTAATTTTTAAGATACAAGTATGCTTGTTAAAATCAAGGATTTAAAATGTTTTGTGTATGTCCATAAAACAACCTTCTAACAGCAATGTTTACTGCAAAACACACTTCCACTGTTACAACCTTGGTTTCAACCTTGCCCTAATTATAATGTTCTTTGTTGGTACAAATTCGGCAACAAGTTGCGACGAAAGATACATGTTCTTCCACCTACTGCATCGTTTACAAGTCAAAACGTGACCAAACTGCCTGTATGGCGTCCTCGAAGAGACCAGGATGGCGAGGACTCGAGTTTAGACTTCTTGTGCTTATGACTTGGGGTGAAAATTTACCACCAGTAGCTGATGGCATTTTGTGACCGCTAACTCCTTGCGTTTGGATGTTTGCAAACATGCTTTATCTGTTTGACCACGGCTTCAAACATCAACATGATTAGTCACAAAGTAATGTTTGATGGTGTTTAATTTGGTCGCCCAACATCATCTCGTTTGGCCAGGGCTTTAGGTCCCAGGGGATATGATAGTGCATTAGTATTTATGAAGTACCGACAATACGCAAAATATTCTCGAAAAGGTCCCTTAAATTTATTCTGTTTCTCTCTTTCCCTTCAACTATTTAATCAAAACCAATAAAGTAGCAACGCAACGTTCTTTCGTGAGTGCAGGGCTAACGATAGCCCGTAGATTAAAATCGCCAAAACTTAAATGTTTATGATCTAAAAGTTTTAAAAATTAAATAACACCCCTACCAATATTTTTGCTTTATGAATATATTCATGGCCATGTATCCCCCGCGATCTTAAGGACGTTCGCGTGAACATTTTCCAACATTGATTTTTTTCTGAGACTTTTACCACTGTAACGTGATGAGTTAGTTATGTCAGAAATATAAACAAAACGGGGAGTCACCAACTTCGTTTTGGAGAAAACATGCCCGGAAAAACAACCTAAATCTGAAAAGAAATCGGGCTTCGTTAGCGAATAAGGCCACCGTGGTTGTAAGTACAAAAAGATTGCATTTAGGGATTTGGAATAAAATGTTCTCTGTCAAATATCGTTTAAGTGGACATATTGAGTAAATTTAGTCAGCTGGCGAGGTTCCAAAAAAGAACAAGTTCGCTTTTAGCCACCATAGTTTCACGCGCCTTCCAGGCGCAAGATGGCAGGATTCCGGCGATGTTCCGTGGACAGAAATCTTGAATTTTTTCCCAAACTGATGTCTTGTTCATTTTGGACATTGTGGAGATAACTGTAACTAAAATCTGTTTATGGAAAGAAAACTAGGGGTCACGGACCTTTTACGAGAGTAACCTGAATGACGAAGGGAACGCAACAGCTACCATCCTTTAATTTCCATAGCTTTCATCTTTAGCGCGCGCGCTCGATGGCTTACGCGGCATGACCTTACGACATGGATTTCGTAGGCAGCGGGATGCGTGAACAACTAGCGCGAATATCCTTAAGTCACGATTTCAAAAACATTTTTCTTCGATACATCTTTAAACGTCGATTAGGTTAAAAAACGGGATTCTTTCTGATTTACAGCTCGTAAATGGCATCGGTAAGAAAATAAATCCTGTACGGTCCATTCCTCGGACACAGGTAAATGGACACTGGCAAGTTTCCAAATTTCGATACCGGTATATGTACTGGGTGCAATTTTCGGCGAGGAGAGATTCGAAACAGAAGAAAATGTGAAGGGAAAATCTTTCCGAAAAACCTTCACGGCTCGCAACATACTTGAAGCAAGACGACCTCAAAGAAACTTTTGTCGACGCCGAAGCAAAAGGTTTCAAAACTGTGACACAGAAAGAGCATGATAAAAAACAATTCAAGGAAATATCGCCATACGTCAATTACTAGCATTTAGATATAAAGGTAAATTTACACAAATTAGAAAAAAAAACTATAAGTAAATGTCTATCGATCCACAAAAACGTGTTGAACGCTATTTCACCAAAGGCATTCCCTTTCGGGGGAGGGGTGGGGGTAAAATTTTGGGCCAGTGGCATAAACTGGGGTCGGGGGTGGGGGTAATTTTTGAATACGCGCACTTTCCGGGAAGGGTACGTTTTTAATCTGCCTTAGTTGATTAAAAAAAAATCACCGACCCCTCCCCACCTAGCAATGATAACGAACAGTCCATGAGGGGCCGTTGACATATTATTTAATTATTCCCCGCTTAACTTCAACCGGGCAATGGCAACGAAAACGCCACCAAAAATTTTGAAAATAAAGTGGGTGTCGGGATAAAAGTTAGCAAAATGAAGGGAAGAGAAATGTAGTGGCTGCTTGGGTTTGGAATGAGGAAATATTCAGTTACTTGAGAGATGCATCGTTGAACAAGGCAGTAGGTAACATCCGAAGGGAGTCCTCAGTTATGTTTCAAAAGAGTGTGTTCCTTACTGAAATTGTAAAAGAATACCCGATGTTGAGTTTTGACACTCGCTGAATTATTTTACTGAATAGGTCCTCCTTATCTCTCTTTTGTCTGATCACCGCAACCTGCGGTGGCCTTTAGTTTCGAATTGCTTTCCTGTGTTTGAGGTCACCCAATACCACTCAGCCAACCTCCAAAACGTGGATAAGAACAAGGATGATGATAATTGACGACTGCGATGTTGATTTTGTATCTGCTAAAACTTAGAAAGTACAGGAAGAAAGAGACGGACAGACGTAAATAAAAACGTACAAAGCAACGACAAACTGCAGTAAGAACAACAACAATAAACAAATAAGGAACCATTTTATTGAGATGACAGCATTTAAATTTAGTAAACAACCTTTTTTTTTGCTTCGCTTTGGGTAAACAGTTCACGCAGCTCATGGACCTTGCGACCAATACTCTACGATTAACTCCAGTGAAAGGAATGTCAATCATGCCACTGCTTCTGCGAATTCTGACTCAAGTTTGGGAGTCGCGTGGTACCGCTTCAGAGGCGCTGCTGGCATCGCCTTGCCGGAGAACTGCCCTCCTCGGTATCGCTGTGGTGCAAAAAATCCTGGTTGGTTGAATGGAAATCACCCAACAGTTCCCGATGGCGAAGTAACGAGGACAGTTTGTTA
>OX419342.1:17736620-17739120 GCA_948470475.1 Galaxea fascicularis
CATCAACAACTCCACTTTACAACTGCCACAACGTACCTACGAACGACCTAATGGACTTACTGAATCTCTGCCTTAAGTCTACCTACTTCCGGTACAACAGGAAACGCTACAAACAGTTTCAACGAACAGCTATGGATTCACCAGTTTCCGTTGTGGTTGCAGAAATCGTCATGCAAAACATCGAGGAACAAGCCCTAGCAACTTACAAACGAACGTCATGTAAGGAATAGACTTATTCCCCTTACTAGCTCGGTCGTGGGACAGATGACTGGTAACCTTGATAGCCTATAAATCAATTTTCGCCAAGCAACTGCTATTTACCTACCTACTTACCTACGTACCTACCCACCTATCTTACATGCCTAAATAACTACTTACCTACATGCTTTCCTACCTACCTACATTCCTACCAACCAACTCCTACATCTTGATCTATGTCCAGATTCGAAGGATGGCTGTACAGCCAGCGACGGCTCCAGCACATGTGACTGCCCCAGCGGTTATGCCGGAGTCCCTTGTCAAGGTAAGTTCACCCTTAAACAAGCGTTCGCTGGCCAACCTTTCCAATACATAAAGCCACAAAAAAGAATATATATAAATATAGATAATTTGCACAGAATTCCTCTTGCCAGGAGAGTGGGTCTAGCTCCTGCCCGCTTCTCAACTCCTTTAACGGAACACTTATGGTTGGGTGTCGAGGTGTGTCGAATACAAAGGGTATCTTAAATCCCAGGGCTATAGCGCAGATTTAGTAGACAAAATACTAGAAGAAGTTTGCTTCTTGTTTCATCATCTTACACTCAACTGAAATTCGCATTGACGCACTGTATCCTTCTTGGATCCTTCTACTGGGAGTCCATCGTATGGTTTACCACATTTATTCTGTCTATATATCTTGTAGCTGACTGAGTTGACCTTGTGTCGCGTATCATGTATTTGACCCTAAGATTGATTGGATATGGAGTTATAGGCTTCCACCTGCTTGTCACCTTGAAAGAAAATTTCCGGGAGACCCCCGTCTTCAACCACATAAATCACCTCTTCGATTGCCGCGTTGCCTGCGTGATTGTCCTGATGGTTTTGTGGTTATCACACCCGACTAGTGATAGGGGGAGCGTTGGTTCAAATCCCACTCAGGGCAAATTTTCTTTCAAACATTTATTCTAATATATAGCAGCAAGGTTGTCGTGATGGTGCAGTGGTTAGCACACCCGACTAGTAACCAGGGGGACGCGGGTTCGATTCCCACTCACGGCATACATGTAAATGTTTTTTTCATTCAAAAAGGATCAGTTAGTAGTTCGCTGTTGTTACTTTCTTCATTCAACTACTTTATAATATTTGAGTAGCAAGGCGTTGTGTATCCTTTGGATCCTACTAACTTGTGACTGCATCGTTGGATTTCCAGCTTCTACAGACATATAACTACATATATATATATATATATATATATATAGACGGTTAAAAGTGCTTCCTGAGCCAACAAAGATGTAAACCAAAAGGATCACAAGGATTCCCAGTCCTGATTCGGTGAATGGTAAAAACTGGTTAAAAAAGAGACCGAAATTGGACAACTTTTGGTTTAAAAAGGATAAAAATGTAAAACTTTATAAAACGTTTCGGTCTCTCGACCTTCGTCAGTTACAGAGAAGTACGTAAACAACTTACAACTTAAATACAAATCTCACAAAAATGAATAATTAACAGGTTACGTAACTAGCCGGTACTAGCCGGGTCTTTCAAAGGCCCTTAGTTGGGAAATTATTACTTATTGTTTAATGGCCCTTCTTCGGGATTTTGTTAGGATTCTGACGTGTGAAGATTCAGAGGCCCTTTATGAGGAACCTGTTACGCTGTGGCAATTACGTATTATTTTTCTATTTTTTGTCGCTAGTTAATTTATTTCTTTGTCGTTGTTGATTTACATTCTTGTACACCTATTGTTTTCTTTACGTTACGTAACCTGTTAATTATTCATTTTTGTGAGATTTGTATTTAAGTTGTAAGTTGTTTACGTACTTCTCTGTAACTGACGAAGGTCGAGAGACCGAAACGTTTTATAAAGTTTTACATTTTTATCCTTTTTAAACCAAAAGTTGTCCAATTTCGGTCTCTTTTTTAACCAGTTTTTATATATATATATATATATATATATATATATATATATATATATATATATATATATATATATATATATATATATATATATATATGTAGGGTTTATTCAGACAGATATCAGACAGACAGACATATATGATGGGTTTATTCAGACAGATATCTATTCCAAACCTACGGACCATCATATCTATCTATTGCGCAATAGTGCCCACCCATCTCATTGTACCAGGGCCATCCCATTCGGAGTAGCTACAAGAGTTCGCAGAAACTGTTCCACAATTGAAAAGTTTGAGGAACGCAGCAAGGAATATCAGAATTATCTAATTGATCGGGGTTACCACCCTTCTAAAGTTAAAACACAATTCGATAAGGCCAAAGATAC
>OX419342.1:17749120-17786620 GCA_948470475.1 Galaxea fascicularis
ACCATTGGTTCTTTTAATTGTACATGCGATGTGGGATATTTTGGAAATGGCACAAACTGTTCAGGTCAGACAATTTTTTTATGATTGAATAGTCGTTATTGGGAACGCTTAATGTAAATAAAAAGATAAACGAGTAAAAATGTATGATGGCCTGCTCCCCCCCCCAAAAAAAAAAACAATAAAGACTTGCTGCAGTTTTAGAATTAAGACCGTAAAGGAGATAAATGCCGACTTTTATGAAAGAAAAAATAGCGCTTGACATGGTTTTGACGTCGCTCATTTAATTTCAACTCACGGATTGCTCTTATTTGACATGGATCAAGTGTCATGACACCGCAATGAAGTTTCACGAAAATGTTAACAACGATGGGTTGAAAAGTAAGACGGTAAAGCATCTGATCTGTCATGTACATGGCATCATGTGACGTGCTGGCTGATGTAATGAGTGAATTCTATTTGGATTTGCTGATTTGGTTGCTGCCATAGACCCCCTTATCCTATTTTTAGTTATACTGAGAAGGGTCGCAGCAATTGAGGTTAATTTATGAGCTTAAAATGTATAAAGTAAGTACCTCCAAACTTGTTTCGTCATTAGTTCCCTTTAGACTTTTACAACTTGTAGAACTTCCAAAACTTTTCCAAGGTCTTAAGTTAAAATTATTAAAATAGCAAAGGCAGCGACAGGAAAAGGCCAATCTAATGAACCCTAGAAAAGGAAAGAAAAGGAACACCATAAAAAAAATACTTAAAAAAATAGAAAGATATACCTCATCTGCGCCCCTTCCTTATGTTTAAACAAGCTGCAAATTTTTAAATGTCACCATACAGATATCGATGAATGTGCAACATCAACTCACAACTGTCACGGTGTAGCTCATTGTCACAACACAGTTGGATCCTTCACATGCAGTTGTCGGGCAGGTTACTCGGGAGATGGGCTGACTTGCGACCCATTAGGTCAGTCACGTGACGTACAATGGACTTTGCCCATTGAAATAGTCCATTTTAAAGTTGTGTGTTTAGTGACCTGGTCTTTGCATAGAAGCATGGCTTTTGTGACCTTTTTTGATGCAAACCCCACTAATTTTATCATGTAAAACGTGCCGTTATTCGTTTGCTAACTACTTCACATTTGCACGAGTAAGACAGAAGTTTGTATGAAGACAAAGTAACCTCCAGCCTCTCGTCTGCTCAAAGGCCAGGTCACTGAACACACAACTGTAAAATGGGCTATTTGCGTTTCTTGTCTTGGGAGAGTCGTTATTCTAGCTGTCAAGTATTCCAGTATACGACACCAAGTTTATCCAATTCAAAAGTCTCACGAACCATATAATTTTTATCAATTGTTAACTCCCCTTTGTCTTCCCTTTTCACTTGAGATCAAGTTGGGGTTTGTCGGTTAATACTGATACCCACTAATCATTCCGTTTCCTCTTTGAAAAAAAAAATCAGGTTTTTGGGAACCAGGCGCGTTTAACGAACGCTTTCAATCACCGCTCAACAAAACGAGTTGCATGGATTGCACGCCTTTGCTTTAATGTGTTCCTTTCGTTGCAGTAGAAAACCGATTTGATGGTCTTGGTGTTGCCTAAAACGTAGGTTTTGGAATAAAGTATGGTTTAATTAATTTAATTATGGTTAAATTACTGAGTACACCTTTGTTCGGGCTGTATTTCATTGCTTTCATCTGCCATTCCATATTCCTCAGGCCGTGCGAGGCAGAAACAAGCAAATCACATATTGAATTCCCTACAAGTATCACAATACTTATATCATTTACTAATATCCTCGACAGGAGACTTTTCTGTGGCTATAAAGAATATTTCAAAGGACAAGTATCATGCAACTGCCATAACAAGAACGGTAAAAAGCATCCTAGAAGCCTCTTTTAATGGTTTACCCGCAGGTGCTACAGTATTGTCAAGCGTCTTGGAATGGTGGCTTATAAGTGAACAAGATTTAGCAGCCTCCGATTCAGCTAATGGTACTATAGTAAGTCAGGGAACTGATGAATGGGTCATCAAGAAAAGATCAATAGTCGCTGGTACCTATCAAGTCAGGTTCGATGCTTTGTTCACAATTGGTGATCCAACATCTCCTCAGACTCTTAAAGCCTTTAACTATGGCTTCATAAAAGTTGTTAATGCTCCTGTACGAGCAATAATTGATGGTGGATCCAGTGTTCTTTGGGGGTCTGCAGAGATTGTTACTGTTGATGGTTCACTAAGCTACGACGCAGACATTGGCCCTGGAAACCACACAGGGTTAATTTTCTCCTGGTCCTGCCGCAAATCAGATGAAAATGGTTCATTGGATAATACCTGCTTCGGTGCGTTTCCTTTCGGTGGAAGTGTAACTGCAGTTGATATCAAACCTGGTGCCCTTACGATTGGAAAGACGTACGCTTTAAGGTTAACTGTGTCGAAAGACAAGAGAAGCTCATTTGCTGAGATGTCATTTGAAATTGCGAGTGGTGAGATACCGCAAGTGACATTAAGGTAAACGTTTAATTCAAGTGCATTCAACCAGCTGTTTATATCTGTTTTTACAAGAGCTATAGAGTGAGGGAGAGAGACAATTGAAAACTTGCTTTCAGTATCACATGGCCGGCGTTTTGGGTCAAGCGTTCAGTAAATCGTAAAACTTAGATGAGTTCCGTCCGAATGAATTTGTTCGTACCGTGAGAATAAGTTGCTCTCGAAGAAAGGGCCCTACTAATTTCGTGTTCCGTTAATACAAAAAACTTGCTGTATTACGTTATCTTTTTTTTAAATTTGTTTTCCCACTTCTTACATACTCACTTACACTTACAGTTACTTACTTACAATAACTTAAAAGAAAACAGTTGCGCAATTACTGTCTTTTTTATAAGTTACAAATCGTAAGTATTGGTATTACATTATTTTAACGACATTTACATTTACATACATACATAAATAAAACATATACAAAATACACAAAAAAAAAAGAGAGAGAAGGAAAAAAAAAGCTAACTAACAAAATTAAAATTGGGGGAAAGGGAAATTAAGGAGAAAAATTTTCTGGCCATTTATTATAAAAGTTTAATAAATCATTATTTTTTGAGGCAATATATTTTTCTGTTTGATAGTTAATTTTGATTTTTTGTTTAAAACCCTCAATGTATGGGTGTATACACTTTCTTCTGCAATCCCAGATATATAACTTACCCATTAATATTAAATAATTCAATAAGGGGCAAGGCGAAGTTATAATACCTAATATAATATCTTGATTGCTGAGAACTCTAGATTTTTTTGTTAACGTGAAATAGTATTTTTCAAAATGTGTCCAAAATATATTCGAGAAAGAGCAATAAAAAAAGAGGTGGTCTAATGTTTCTGATTCATTGTCACAGAAGGTACACTATAACCAATTTTAAATAATTTCCTGTTTGTATACAGAATCGAATTTAAAATTTTATATTGAAAGGCTTTCACATAAGGTTCATAAACAATTTTGTGGGGAAGGGCGAAAGCAAGTTTCAACTCCTCCTCAGTCAAATTAAAGCTTTGTGTTAGTTTCGTAGCATTGTTTGGTAGCTGAGCTCTCCTACTCACTATCAATGAATAGAAATATTTTGATTTCTTTTTCGAAATATCAAAAATAGCATTTTTGCATTTAAAATAAGGTAGGCGTCTATCAAGACTATACTCAGCTGTTTTTAGGTTGGACGGTATAGAATGTCTAAGACTAGTCAATGTAAGAAAATTGGCCTTTTTTTTGTTCTTTATTAGTTCAAAGGAATACATGTTGTTTAGATTGAACAACAAATCATTGACCGTGCAGATTCCAGAGTTGTAATAAGTTTTGTAAAAAACAGGCTTTCCATTAATTCTAATATCTTTATTATTCCAAATTATAGAAAGCCAGTATTTCTCTTCAAAGAAGAGATCTCGGAATTCTGACCACCAAATTAAGAGTTCTCTATAAAAAGTTGAGATTGTTGGAAGGTACTTTATCGCATAATTGCACTCAAAGATGAAAAGATCTCCAAGTTTTTTTAGGACATGTATTAAATAGATGTGCTTTACTTGTCTTTGTTTAAAGGTGCTTTATAGACTGTGGGGCAATAGTTCCAGCCTCGAGAAAAATTCGTATAACTTCAGAATGTCCAAACTCACCGTGCATTGGTTCAAAATACGAGTGGAGTCTAAAGCAGTTAAAGACGTACAGTAATACGTGGGAAGACGTCCCAATTTTGCCTAATATAACTTCGACGGCAGCAAACGCGACCAATATGATCCTCAAGCCAAACGTTTTGCCCTCAAGCTCCAAATTTAAATTAAAACTGCTTGTAAGATCTCAATTGGGATCCGAAGGCTTTGGGGAACAAGAGTTCGAGACAGCTGGATCACCGTATGGTGGGCACTGCAAGTCGGTAAACAGTGAGGGCGTGGCTCTTACAACGAAGTTCACATTTGAATGTTTTGAATGGCAAGATAAAAACTCACCACTTACTTATGAGTTTCGGCTCTTCGAGGACCTAATATCTTATGGAAGCTCTCCAAAGTCTATTTCAACAACGTTACCAGCTGGAACTCCAGAAGACGACTACCAATTGACGATTCAAATTAGCATAAAGAATTATGTTGGTGTAGCAGTTGTAGAAACGTTGTTTGTCAAGGTGACAAGTAAAAACAAAATAAATATAGTTGCTTCAGCAATATAGATGCTTTTTTAAGTTCATCTAAGCTGGAATTCTATCTTACTTAACTTAAATTGCTTGTATATGGCCATAATTATGAACTTAAAATGGCAGACACCAAAAGCGATTTTGCTTCAACTGAGCTTTGTTAAGAGTTAAGATTTGGATTTTGCACCTTACTCTTCGGCCTTTTACGAAAAGAGACAGAAAATTATTTTTCTTAGCTTAAAACCTAAATCAAAGAGCCGTTTTGTATTTCAACCACGCTTTAAAATGTCGTTTTACTATTACGCCTAACTTGAGCACAATTTTAACCTAGGACCACATATTTAGCAACTTTTCAGTTGCAAAAGAGGTGACTGCAAAGGGGATTCTTAACCTCTCTTCCATTTTTCCTTTGTACAAAGGATTCAGACAATAATCCATATTTTTACATTGTTTTTCCGTATGCTTTTTTCTAGGTTATACCCTCCAAATCGCTGGATCCTTGTTTTACAACGGTCGAAAACGTTGCCAACCAGTTAATGAGCCTTGTGATTGGGGAGAACAATGAGCTTGATACATTTTTAAGAAGAGGTGAAATTAGCCAGGCTGCACAGTTGGCCATGTCTGTCCTCAAAGTGTTGAATGAAAAACCAACTTGCGAAGAGGAGTTAAGCTTAGATGTAAAGCAGCTAGTAAGTGACTTATCAATTAGAGCTAAGCATATTTTTTATTTACTAGTTTATTAAATTACATTACTGATAGTTACAACGTTGAAACATTACTTACAATACGAACATTACTCTAACTTTAGTTTACAGTACTAAAATAATCTACAATAGCGACAGTGCTTACAGTACTAAACGTAACTTACAACACTAAATATCAGTTACTATACTTACATTGCAAAATTCAATTCAACACGGAATACTATGGAGAACAGAGAAAAAAGTGACGAAAGCCACATGTCACATGACTTGTCTTTAATACGTTTTAATTCAGTTTAAGGGGTGATTTCGGGGTTTTTTCTGGAACCACTGAGAGAAGATAGGAACCTTGAGAACCCTTCAATCTTATACTCATACTCATACTAATTTTTCTTGGAATTCTGTCCAAGGGGGAAAGGTGCAATGAGGTTATCCCTATGTGAAGCACCAACCCAAGGTCAGCACTAGGGGTGGTCACAGCCAGGGTTCGCTACGTCCCTAGTGGTTCTTTAACGTCCCACAGAATTAATTGTGGAGAGTTGTGAGACGGGACCTCCGGTTTATCGTCCTTATCCGAGAAGACTAGAAAGTCTAACCATTTGTAGATGTCATTGCAAAGGAAGCACTTTCTCCTCAGCTATTTAAAGACCCTGAGTGTCGGTCCGGCCGGGGCTTTGAACCCACGACCTTCCGCACGGTAATCCGGCGCTCTACCAACTGAGCCAACCGGTCGGCGGTCGGCTTAGGAATTGTTTCTCCTATTTTAGAAATCCAGATGTACATATAGTATCTGGCGACTAGAGAATGAAAGTACTGTTGTGTGTTAGAAATGGAGCCTGTTTTTAGGCCAAGGTCTAACGCCGGTGAAGTCGGGCTGTTGGCTTTACGTGACGTGTGACTTTCATCCAGCCAATCTTGAAAAAAATTGCCAGAAAGATCTTATTACCCTACAAGGCCAAAAAACCATGAATAAGAGGTTCCTTTTTGTCCTTACAGCAAGTGCAAAGATCGTCTGAAACTATTTTTTAGAAAAAAAATCTCATTAGTTGACAGTCGTCTATGAAGCAGTTTAAACTGGAAAATAATTTTAAATTTGGATATTTTGGCGAAGCGAAACGGAAAGTTTGTATGTATCGTTCCAGTTGAATTAATTAGAACAGAGCATGTGGCAGTCAGCAAGCCATTATTTTGTTTTGCGCTTTTTTGGGGTTGGTCTGTTTCGAACTGACAAGTTTCTGATAAGCTATTCTATTCGGGATTTTTTAGCTCTCAAACGAAACATCAACAAAGTTGTCGTAGTTTCCTTTTAGCGGGAGGTGGTCTTCTACGGAACATTTTAGCAATTTTAGGGCAGATATAAGGCCATAAAAAAGAGGAGGTTTGGTTTGATGTCGAAACGTTTCTTATATTCAGAAGAGGATAGGAATTTATTTTGATCTACCATCAAGTGCTCAATCTTTTGAATTCCATTAGCAGACCACGCTTTGTAATAGATTGTTTTCTTCCCAATCTTTATAAGAGAATTGTGCCAAAGATTCAATGAAAATCAAAACTGATTTCTCACCATATTTGCAATAATTCAGTCATAAAAGGATCTGTCACATTAACATTTTCAAATAATTCCTCTCTGTTAAGGTTGCTTTTGAAGAAATCTACTCCACCAAATTCTTATAATTCAGAATCAAACAGCAAACTCCATTTTCCGTTCACGCTATCGTTGTTTAAGTATTTTCTCACCCAGGATAACTTGAGTGCTTTGTTAAAGGAGATTAGATCAAGCATCTTTAGACCTCCTTTTCATAGTCCCTAATCATAATACTTCTTTAATTTTTCCCCTTTTCTGTCCCAAAGCAATTTAAAGAACAAAAATTAATCTCGTCCAGCACCTGATGATTTGTTGGTAAGGGGGAGAGAATATAAACAACCTGATTGACTCTTAAGCACAATAACTTAACCCAAGATGATTAATCAACGGTATTTCCAGTAGCTTAAACAATTCCGAATCTTTTCTAATTTTTCACTGTAATTCGCGTTCATACTTATTATGAGTACATCGGACAGACCACCAAAGAGCAAGAGCACCAAAAATCAGTTTTTCTTTGCAAAAAGGAAAACTCCGCTTTGTCGCAACATGCTTGCCAAACCAACCATACAATAGCGTGGGATAATTCCAAAATTATCACCACTAACCGGCGGTACCATCAACGGCTTTGTTTGGAAGCTTGGCACATCAACTCCGCCCACGCTCCTTTAAACCGTGACGACGGCGGCCTTTTACCTGACACCTATTTACACCTCATCAAAACAAAAGGTAGTTAATTAGTAAGCGTATAAAAGGGTCCTTTTTACAACACTAGATCACCCCTGATGAAGACACTAGACAGGAGTGTCGAAACGTTGGGTCGTGAATTGTAACTTTTTAAGTTACATCCATCAATTTTCAAACCAGAGTAGCATCAAACCATGTCAGTAGTAAGGGGGGCCACTTGGGCGCATTCAAAAGAATAAATTAAAAGAACAATGGGGCGAGTATTCCCTAGGAATAGAGAACAATGGGGATATGGTAATTATCACGTGCACAGCACGAGGGCAGGAAGCAGGCTATGACGTCATCATAGGGGTCAAAGTCTAGGATTTCGCAATAGGGTTGACTAGTATCGAGGAATGACATCATCACACAGGCATGTGAAAGAGATTACTCAACTCCATGGCTTGTCACGCATCGTCAGCTCTTTTTTCAAGAAACACTGGCGTGATGAGGTCTTGAAAAATAAAATTGATTCTAATCGAAAAAACTAGCGGGAATGAATGTGTTTATTCAAAGAGATCAGATGAAAATGTAAACAAGAATGTTTAGCGTGAACCAACGAATTATACTAAGTTTGTAATTCGAGTGTGTAGAGTGTATTCTTATCCGAATGATGAAATCAAACGAATGTTTTGCGTGCTTGATCAAAATGAAGTAGTAAAGTCTACATGGAACATGAATTTGTCAAACTTATCACACGGCGTTTTGTCGGCAGAACCACGCGCTTCGCTCTCATTGTGAAATCAGAAGTAAACACGGTTTTTTGATTTCGAGTTTTACCTTGGCTTATTGTAGAAAAACCGAAAACTTGAATCAAAGCGCCAACGGAGAACCATCTTCGATTACGATGGAAAGATTGAAAGCTAATGCAGTTCCAGTTTAGTTCAGTTTATTTATAAAATGTTTAATATTACAGAGACACACAGCGAAATGTGAATATAAATGAATAGACAGCGGCGCAGAGGGACCTCCACGAAAAGAATAGTTCATTAGATGTTATTGTTACATGCAAATTTCAGTCAAACAATTCACCTGCAAAACATGTTATTGTGGTCAGTGAGGCGAGAATACAAACATCTTTTCTAAAAGTTGACCGAAATCATTTTTACCGTAACAGTTTTTTTTATGAAGTTGTATTCGGTTCTTACGGGCATCTCGCTTCCTCGAGGTCTTAAAAGCACCCTTTGGGCCGCCTTAAATTAAAGTGGTTTGATTCAACTCTCAATTATAGATAAACAAGAGTCAGTTTAAGTTGTTTGAAACGATCAATTGAAGGGCACGACCAATGATGATGAATTACACGGACTTGAAAATTAAACACACAATACAGAGACTTAGTAAAATGCAGTGAATTTGAAATGAATAAAAGTCAACCGCATTTCTTTCAATCAGTTTCAAACAATTTATTTCGTTAACAAGAGCCATAACAAAAAGTGCTTGTGCTTCGTAAAGCCCGTTACTTTAATAGACGCATTTGGTAACAACAAAAGCCAGGGCGCACTTTAATAGTGAGAAGCAAACCTTTGCCAGCAATGTACCCACACAAAGCCGAGAAAAGTCGCCCTTGCGTTTTAACAAGGTCGAAAAAAGTCGCCCTGATGTTTTATAATGGTCGAGAAAAGTCGCCCTTGCGTTTTAACAAGGTCGAAAAAAGTCGCCCTGATGTTTTATCATGGTCGAGAAAAGTCACCCTCGCGTTTTAACAAGGTCAAGAAAAGTCGCCCTCATGTTTTAACATGGTCAAGAAAAGTCACCCTCACATTTTAACATGGTCGAATAAAAAGTGGCCCTCGCGTTTTAACATAGTCGAATATAGTCGCCCTGATGTTTTAACAAGGTCGAAGAATCTTTGAATCAATTTTTCACTTTTCTCTTAAAAGAAGAAAAGCAAGGGACCTGTCCTAGGGCTGACTGACTATAAAATAAAACGAGGGAACTAGTCATTTCCAGTTAAGCGTCAACATGGATAGGGTTTACTTCCTCTTGGTTCGCACTTGTGCTCGACGTTGTTTTTCACGATACACATGGCATCCCTTACCTTGTGAAAGTTGGTCAGTTCTTTTGAATGAACTAGATCCCATGAACTTGGGTCGCTTATTGAGTGTTTACTTTTACATGGATCAGTGTAACGCCAAGATCACTGAACAATATGAATTCCATCGAAAGTTAAGGAGTGCCTATCCTACACATTATCCTTCTGTCTGGTGGATGTCGTGGCAGATTATAAAAAGCCTGTGGACGAACATTTTGTAATCATTTGGTTTTCAACTATGGGCAGTGCTGCAAGTCGTCTGTGTGAAAGTTCCACGCCTACCGTTTCTTTAAGTGACATTTGTCAGAGAATGCGATGTTTAGTTGCATGTTGTGGTGGTGAAGTACACATCGAATTGAAAGATGACATCGACAATCACGAAGAGAAAAACACAAAAGAAGAAGATGACCCACAATCAGATGAACCGACTATTAGAGAAACTTTATTATGAAGTGGACCGTCCTTCTGCTTTAGGGGGAGTCGACAAATTGTATCGTGCAGCACGTCGGTATGGATTAAAACGCTCTCAAGTGCTCAGTTGGCTCCAAGGCCAACCCGGTTACACCCTACAGAAACTGGCACGAAAACACTTTCGTCGTAACAGAGTATTAGTGTTTGATATCGATGCTCAGTGGCAGGCGGATTTAGTGGACATGCAAAGTCTGAGTCGATGGAATAAGGGGTACAAGTATTTGCTGACTTGTATCGACATCCTATCCAAGTACGCGTGGGTGATTCCCCTGAAATCAAAGACCGGTTCTTCGTTGGTGGCAGCGTTTAGAAATATCTTCGAGCAAGGTCGAAAACCATTAAAGTTGCAAACCGATGCTGGGACCGAATTTAAGAATAAAGTTTTTCAAACCTTTCTCAAAAATGAGAACGTGCATCATTTCGTGACATACGACGAAACCAAAGCCCAAGTGGTCGAGAGATTCAATCGCACCTTGAAGCAATTAATGTGGCGGATGTTTACCACCACTAGCTCATACCACTATTTGGACAAACTGGACAGGTTAGTCAATGACAATTACAATCAGAGTTTCCACCGAAGTATCAAGATGAAACCTGCCGATGTAACTGTGCACAATGCAAGAGAGGTCTGGAAAACCTTGTATCAGGATCAGCGAAAGCCAGCAAAGTATAAATTCAAAGTAGGAGATCAAGTCAAGATTAGTAAACATAAGCGAATCTTTGAGAAAGGTTACTTACCATCCTGGACGGAAGAGACCTTTACGGTTGCCCAGAGAGTTCCAAGGGATCCACCTGTATACCGTTTAAAGGAAGCAGACGGTGAATTGATTCAAGGCACCTTTTATGAGTTCGAGTTGCAGAAAGTGATAGAAACAGCTCATCACTTGTTTCGCATTGAAAAAGTTTTGAAACGTCGAGGAAAGGGGGCGAACAAAGAAGTGCTAGTGCATTGGAAGGGTTGGCCTAAGAAATACGACAGCTGAATTCCGTATAACCAACTGGTAGCCTTGCAAAAACAGACATGACTGGAGACAACAACTTTTACGTGACACTTCCCATTAACGCTAGTAGCAATCTATTTCTGACCAATTCCAAGTCCTCTTACCGCGTGGCGTTACCTCAGCAAATTCATTTGAAAGACGGAGAAGATTGGGAAGTAGGACTACATCATATCGTGTATCCGTTATCGTGGTTTGACGTTCCTGGTGGTTGTCAACATTCACATGTCTTAGTCCGACGCTCCGGTAACTTCAATCGGTTCACCTTACCCGAGGGCAAGTACCGAACAGCCCTGGATGTTACGGAGGGAATCCTACAGTGTCTGAACAATGATGACTCGCCGTCAAAACCCAAAATAACAGTGGACGAAGAATGGAATGTAACTCTGAACTCTCTGGAGGAAGAGATTATGTTTACCGTTTCAACTGCTCGTGCACTTGGGTGGATAACGGACCAACATACCGTTAAGCCTGGGATCCGTTTAAACAAAGAGGTCTCCCTTATTCCAATAGATAAATTTGGTCACGATTGGTGTGTTATACCACCTCAGACCTCCATCACATTTCCTGGCCTTTTTACCATTCCTTTTTCGTTATCTCTCTGCCCGTGTAAACAGACGCTTTTGCAAGTACAAACCAACCTCGTGGAACCTTGGCAAGTGGGTGACAAGCGTTTACCTCTCTTACATGAAATGGTACCCAATGGTACATTTCGAGAAACAGTTCTCGAAGAGAAAGAACATGTTGTCTACCTACCGTTGCGTACAAAGATATTTCAAACCGTTGAAATCTACTTAACAGGTGGCTGCGGTCAACGGCTTTCATTTCTAGACGGTATCGTCACCGTGGTATTACACTTTCGTCGTCGATCATCATGACAAACAGTTTTTACATGGTGTTGACTAGTGATGCAAGCCTGGATCAGTATCCAGAAAACAAGCCGTCCGAGTTTAAGATGCAATTACCGTCCCAGCTGCACCTAAGTAAAGACTGGGAAGTGGCCATGACCCGCATCATCTACCCATACACGTGGCAAAATGTGAGAAACAATCAACTGTCTTACACTTTGCTTTGTAAGGCAGGGCCTGTTCCTTGGTCAATGTCCATTCACCTCCCAAAGGGTATTTACCGTACGGTCAAAGACGTAATAGATGGTATGTTGATGGGACTTCATAACGCTTTGAAGGACCTTTATCTGAAAAGTGAAGAAACGATTACAAGTTTAGGAGGAAACGAGTGCTTTTACATTCACGAGAAAGCTCAACATTACTTCGAGTTGAGGTTGCCCACTGCTTGGTACGTGACTCTGCCCAAGACATTAGCCCGTGCCCTAGGGAACTTAAATCACAAGAACCAGCTTCCTGCTTTGTACCAAATTCAGAGCTCTCCTCTTGTTGAATTGAAACCCGATCAAAGCATTACACTGTTGAGGACCACAAACACACTTGCCAGAAAAGAAGACTTGGTGTGGGGAATGTTGTCGAGACACTCTTTTCCATGTACCATGTACGTGTATTCAGATCTAATCGAGTCCCAAGTGGTAGGAGACGCCCAAGCTAACATGCTCCGAATACTGGTACCCCGAGGTCAGCCGGGTGACACGGTGACAGAAGACGTCAAGCAACCAACCTATCATTCACTCCGTACATCTGTGTTTTCATCAGTGGCCATCCATATAAGAGGAGACACTGGTCAACCGATAACATTTGTGTCTGGTACTGTACGTGTAACGTTGCATTTTCGACGTCGTGCAATTCTATAACATGTTGTTGCCCATGAACCATCAATTTTACCCGTATCACCAACAAGTTATACCCTTTCCACAACAAGGCAAAGGGGACATAAGTATCTATGGAGGAACGCACCCTTACGGACAAGGGGGCAACGGATTAGGTGGAATGTTTCGTTCCCTATTTCGTACAGCTACACCCTTTCTCAAAACAACAGCGAAGAACGTTGGAAAGCGATTGCTCAACACCGGGTTGGAGACAGGAATGCAAATTGTTCAAGACGTCATGGATGGTCAACCTTTAAAGGCAGCTGCCAAATCGAGAACCAAAGCGGCTGGGAAACGTTTACTAACGGGCACCATTGATGACATTACACAGCAAGGTCGTGGGAAGAGAGCATATAAGCGTACGATAAAAGCCAAACCATTCAGTACTCACCCGATCAAGAAACGGAGAACATCGCATTCGACATTCAAGACTATTTTTGACGAAGTATGGCTTCAGCACACCCTCTCTCAGCCCCTGGTGGGAATTCAAGCTTGGAGTTGTTTCAAGTACCGGTCACAGATGTGTCAATCGTCAGTAGCAAATGGTTGGATTATGAACCAGTTCAAACAGGAACCAATCCCATCGAGTTTGTGATCAAACCCCTAAAGGACTACATTGACATTAACAAGACCGAGTTACGGTTGGTGGTAAAAATTACCAAGCAAGATGGATCGGCCACGGGTGAAGGAAAAAAGTACACTCTGGTGAATAACACTCTCCATTCGATCGTGAAACAGTTTACCATCAAGATCAACGAAACGTTAGTGACGGAACAGTCAGACACTCAAGCTTACAATGCTTACATCAAGACATTATTAAACTTTATAGAACAAGCTAAGAAATCGTACCTTACCAAAGCTCTGTACTACAAAGATACTGCTAGGCACATGGATGAAGTAGACAATACAGCAGACAATAACCAGGGTCTGGTGAAAAGAGCAACATTCACCAACAATGGAGCAGAAGTGGGGCTGGTTGGAGTACCCCTTTGCGACGTGTTCAATATGGGCAAGTTACTCCTGGATGGTTTGGAAATTAAAGTCAAGGTGGATCTGAACAGCGACGCCTTTGTGCTCATGGGGGGTGAGACTCCCAACAACTGTAAACTAAAGATTGTGTCAAGCACCCTTCGCATACACACAGTGCGTGTAGCGGACAGTACGAAACTAGAACATAAAGAGATCATGCAAGGTCAAGAGGGAAGCGCTGCTTTACCAGCCATCTATACGTTAACCAGAACCCCAACGCATGCCAAAATCATTCCTCAAGGGGTGCTAAATCATACAGAGACGGACCTGTTCCATGGACTGATTCCCCAATGCATCATTTTCGGAATGGTGCGAAATGATGCCTATAACGGCAATCTGGGAAGAAATCCTTTCAATTTTCAGTTGTTTGGTCTGCAAGATATTCGCCTGACTGTCAACGGAGAAGAAACGCCCTATTCTGCTCTGGACCTGAGAGGCGGAAAAAAGATCGATGGTTACAACACCCTCTTCTCCGGTAGTGGAGAGATGAATTGCGGTCACGGCCTTGACATTGACAGAGAGGATTGGGAGAACGGTTACGGCTTGTTCCGTTTTGATTTGACGCCAGCGGGAAGTGGACATCCCAGCCATTTGATACCCCATCGAACGGGTAACGTCAACCTGTACCTGAAGTTTGGTACTGCAACTGCTGCAGTTCTCAATTTAATCGTGTACGCGGAATTTCAGAATCAGTTGGAAATTGATCGCAACAGGCGCGTGGTCTACGATTTGTCACAAGGATCTTGATTCAAACGTGATGCATACTACCCTAGAACTATGGCAAGCCTGTCTTTGTGCACCTGTGTTAGCACCACTGATTCGAGGCGTGTTTCCAAGTGACAAATTACCTGTCATCAACACCTACCCAGCCAGTCTCATTGCAAACACGGACCCTCACGACAAACCCGGAACACACTGGGTGGCCATGTACTTTGAATCACCACACGAAAGTGAATTCTTTGACAGTTACGGATTTCCTCCCGAGACATACAACATGGATACTTTCATTCTGAGGCAAGCTACGTACTACAACGACAAACCACTGCAGGGCTTAGACTCAGATGTTTGTGGAGACTATTGTTTGTTTTATTTACTTCATCGCGCACGAAATGTAGATATGAACACCATTCAATCTAAATTTGAGCGATATGATTCACACTGGAACGATGCACAAGTTGCAAAGAGTGTACACACTTATTTTTATTCGATGACCAAAATTAAAAACGAAACGTTTCTTCAAAGTGAACAGCAAGGTTGTAAGTCGTTTCAGTGTTGTCGGAAACAATAAATAAAATAAAAGCTGAAAAAAAGTTATGTATAGGTGTGCAAAAATAAAACGTTCCTTCAAAGTGAACAGTAAGGTTGTAAGTCGTTTCAGTGTTGTCGGAAGCAATCAATAAAATAAAACTGAAAAAGTTATATATAGGTGTGGGTCTATGTCTATTTAAACGATAACGACCCTTTCGTGCCTTTAGAAGTCCATTTGAGTTTCCCTGCGACAACATGTCTCAATTCAAGTGCCCGAGCAGTATTATTATAGCCGGCCCAAGCCAATGTGGTAAAAAAACCTTTACGCGGCAACTACTTCGACATGTGGATTGTTTATTTGAACGCCCCATTCGCAAGATTGTGTATTGCTATGGACATTTGCAAGATTCTTTTAGGGAGATGGGAAACCAAGTGACATTGGTGGAGGGTATTCCTGAAGATATTTCCACTTTATTTCCATCGCACTGTCGCCCAGGCATCATCGTGTTAGATGACCTGATGAAAAACTGCAGCGGCGACGAACGGATCCTGGATTTGTTTACAAAAGTATCTCATCATTGTGACGTCACCTGCATTTATTTGACGCAAAACCTCTTTCCACCTGGAAAGTTTTCCCGCAGTATCTCTCTCAATGCCCACTACATTATTGCGTTTAATAACCCTCGCGATACATTGGGATTCCGAACACTGGCACAACAAGCCTTTGCGGGACAAGTGCCTTACGTATGGGAGAGTTTTCAAGATGCCACTTCGCAACCCTATGGTTATCTCATGCTGGATTTGCATCCGCGAACACCAGTTACTCTACGATTACGTAGCAACATATTGCCTTTGTCCCAAACGTATCCCGTAGTTTACGTCAACAAGAAAACGCATAAAACGAATGACCCATCGGTAGTGGACTGCAGTTAACACGATGACTTCTCACACGTCGTATCGTGCGGCAAGAGAAACGAATCAACGTGGTGGTAACATGGTTTTCCGTTCTGGAAGAACGACCAAACAGAAACGAAAGCTCTCCAATGGTTCCAAAGTCAATCAACATTTACCCTTTCTTTGTACCTGTTTCGATAGCAATGGGAAACAACGTAAAGAGATGATAGCTCACGCTAACAGAGGACAGATAGAGGCGATTGGCGAAATTGCGTTAAACCTACTTAAGGGAAACATTCTCGTACCGAGTTCATCATTTAAACGGTTGAAGCCGCACAAGACAAAGCTCCTCTATAAGTAACCTAGTCTCAAGAAAAAAAAGAAGTCCTTAATCAACAAGGAGGTTTTTTACCAGCTCTCGCCGCTTTGATTGCTCCTTTGGCCGTGGATTTATTGGGTAAAGTGTTGAAATGAAACACGCGCAAAAGATGCTGCTTGTTCCGGAACAATTATTGCAAAGTATCGAAACAGAACACCGATTAACAACTCCTCCGCAGCTTACGACATTAACACGTTTGGATCGAGAGATGAAAAGTATCATGGATTCTTCCTTACCAGAAGACCAAAAAGTGACTTTATTGGATCAACTTTTGCAACGGTATCAAGGGCTATCAAAACAAATGAAGAGCGAATCGATTGTAAAACATACGGTGGTATCACCAACGCCAACGCCTCCCGCAGCAGAGACAACTCCTAAAAAAACGCAACCACCGTTGACATCCCAGGTAAAGATTACAAAACAACCACCAAGAAAACTACCTGTTACACCGGTCGCTACAACGCGGTCAAAAATTCCCGTCAGCATTGAAACACCGCCTTCACCCCAGGAACCAACCGTGCATGAATGGATGATGGAAACACCGCCAGACTCCGTTCGCAAAAGTGTTAAAAGATCCTACAAGGCGAGAACTCCATTAGTGGCAAGATTGAGAAGCAATAGACAGTGGGAACCGTATTAAATCAAACAATGCGTCTATTAAAGTAATGGGCTTTACGAAGCACAAGCACTTTTTGTTATAGCGTCTTGTTAACGAAATAAAGTGTTTGAAATTGCTTGAAAGAAATGACTTTTATTCATTTCAAATTCACTGCATTTTAAGTCTCTGTATTGTGTGTTTAATTGTCAAGTCCGTGTAATTCATCATCATTAGTCGTGCGCTTCAATTGATTGTTTCAAACAACTTAAACCGACTCTTGTTTTAATACCTATAACTGAGAGTTGAATCAAACCACTTTAATTTAAGGCGGCCCAAAGGGTGCTTTTAAGACCTCGAGGAAGCGAGATGCCCGTAAGAACCGAATACAACTTCATAAAAAAAAACTGTTACGGTAAAAATGATTTCGGTCAACTTTTAGAAAAGATGTTTGTATTCTCGCCTCACTGACCACAATAACATGTTTTGCAGGTGAATTGTTTGACTGAAATTTGCATGTAACAATAACATCTAATGAACTATTCTTTTCGTGGAGGTCCCTCTGCGCCGCTGTCTATTCATTTATATTCACATTTCGCTGTGTGTCTCTGTAATATTAAACATTTCATAAATAAACTGAAATAAACTGGAACTGCATTAGCTTTCAATCTTTCCATCGTAATCGAAGATGGTTCTCCGTTGGCGCTTTGATTCAAGTTTTCGGTTTTTCTACAATAAGCCAAGGTAAAACTCGAAATCAAAAAACCGTGTTTACTTCTGATTTCACAATGAGAGCGAAGCGCGTGGTTCTGCCGACAAAACGCCGTGTGATAAGTTTGACAAATTCATCTTCCATGTAGACTTTATAAATTCATTTTGATCAAGCACGCAAAACATTCGTTTGATTTCATCATTCGGATAAGAATACACTCTAGACGCTCGAATTACAAACTTAGTATAATTCGTTGGTTCACGCTAAACATTCTTGTTTACATTTTCATCTGATCTCTTTGAATAAACACATTCATTCCCGCTAGTTTTTTCGATTAGAATCAATTTTATTTTTCAAGACCTCATCACGCCCGTGTTTCTTGAAAAAAGAGCTGACGATGCGTGTCAAGCCATGGAGTTGAGTAATCTCTTTCACATGCCTGTGTGATGATGTCATTCCTTGATACTGGTCAACCCTATTGCGAAATCCTAGACTTTGACCCCAATGATGACGTCATAGCCTGCTTCCTGCCCTCGTGCTGTGCACGTGATAATTACCATATCCCCATTGTTCTCTATCCCTGGGGAATACTCGCCCCATTGTTCTTTTAATTTATTCTTTTGAATGCGCATAAGTGGCCCCCCTTACTACTCATGTCTGATTATAGGATTTGTTGAAATCCGGACTCCTAATGTCTTCACTTTATCTTTAACCCATTTCAAGTTCATTTCTGGTCGGAGCTGGCCTTCGCGACCAGTACAAGAACCAATCTCGAGAGCCTCTGTTTTCTCATTAATGAGCTCCAGTCCTGAAATAGTACTAAAAAGTTATAAATCGTGTAGAGCGGGCGTGAGTTATTTTTTCAGAGCCATTGAGAATAAGCGTAGTGTCATCTGCGTACTGGCTGATCTTAATTTCGCACTCATAAGCATAAATTAGAAATGTGGGTTAAGGTAGGAGCAATAATCGCTTAATTAATTTAATTATTCGATCGACAGATCCTCTCAACAATCAACCTTCTGAAAAACCTTTCAAAAACTGACAACGGTTACCTGTAACTTAATTGCAGCAGCAAAAGGATGATCGAGGCGGGTATACCGCACCTTATAGGAACACGATATTATAGATGTGGAAGGAATGGGACATTCAGAAGGCAGTTTTTATATCGTTGGATTAGTGATATTAAAATATGAATATTTGACCGTATTTTTTTCTTTAAAACCAGATTTCAAAAACAGTAGTGGCGAAATTCAAATTCATACAACCTGAGAGCCTTGAGATGTCACGCATCGTCTTAACAGTGATTAGAACGGCTACGGTCAAGCAAGCAGAAGAACCATGTGAAAACTGCGGAGACACAATGGTAATAAGACTCGTTCTTGCTTTATCTCATCGTCACGGAATAGAAGGAATAGAAAGGAAATAAAGGTTAATTGAGCGTTCCAACCAGTCAGCTAAGTGAGTTGTGGGTTGCTTACCAACTCACTACCTAAACAAATCACAAAGCGATCCACTATTGTACTGATTGACCAAACAAAATTAGTTATGGTCAACGAATTATGGCAATGTCCAAATCATGGAGCTTTCAATTTTAGTCGTAGGCAGTCAACACAGGGACATCCTGCGATCAGTACGTAAGCTTGTTTGTCGCGAAGAAAAATAGCAGCTTTTTCCAGCTCCTTTAGAACAAATTCAGTGAATTGTTAATTATTAGCAGTGTCTTGAAAGATAAAACAATTGTCGTGGTCGTTCTTGCGGAAAACTCCCCCCAACCCCCCCCCCCCCCCTACCCTTCACCTTAACCCCTCTTATTTTATCATACGATTGAACAGCTCAGAGGCTAACCCAATCGTTTGGCTTATAAGACAAGAGACTTGCTATTTGAAAAACTTTGAGAAGATTTGTGGCGCTTTACCAGTTCTGCTTCGTATTGCTATCAAACGTATTAGCTCAATTTGACAGGCTGGCCACTGATGTCTCTTACGTATTTTTACCTCCTCGTAGATTTCGACGGTACAAATGACAGACACCGTAATAGATCTTCTTGCGTATACTCTGAACGACCCAGAAGAACCTTTTACGGATGAACTAGGTGAAACAGGTACAATTGTAGCAGGATGCCTCTCCAATGTTCTTAAGTCGTCATCCGGTAGCAGTCAAAGAAACGTTTCTTCACAGGTACGTGAGAACGTTACAACTTTGTCGGTGAGATAGATTTCATTTGGTTTGTTCTAACGTGACTCTTTCTGTAGCCTTAGTCTGGAGAAAATTAATAGAAACGGGGCATTTCGTTGAGGGTACTTAAAGACGCTAAGAACCCTTTAATATAAGGTTAACAAAATCTAAGAGAATTATAAGAAACCACCCTATGAGGGATTTATTTCAAGCGGATAAGTGTTTTGATTGCCCCTGTTGTAATCGTTTTTGTCACTCACCTGGTTACTCTAGTATACACTTTGAATGCAGTTTTGGCTAAACAGTCACTTTACATTCAATGGCTTATTTCCGACTTTCGTTGGCTTCAGGAGAACGTGCAAAGTGCTTTTGGAAAGGTCCAGGGCATGAGTGATGCATTTCTTGATCGCCTGGTGACGGGTGAGAACTTTGCCATTAGGACAACTGAGCTAAAGATAGCACTAAAAAAGGTCTCTCCTGACGATGCTAGGGGACTTAACATGGCGGAAGGAGGCACAAGTTTCCAGCTACCAGGAGATCTTGAGAGTTTAGGAAATGGAAGCGTGAATGCCAAGGTGAGAATAATATTTTGAGGTTACTGCATTTCCTTATGCAATATGGGGCCTTAAAAACAAAAAGTGGCCACCTATTTTGCTGCAGTATTTAGAGAGGTTTGGTGGAAAATAGTGTAATTATATGACCTGCTCTTGGTAAGTGGATTCACCTCAAATTAACCCTATATAAAATGAATGTAATGCGGAGATGTAAATAATCATTGTGATTATAATGGACTAAATATGTAAACCCCGAAAAAATCCAAGCTTGTGCTGGAGTCGAACCCATCACCCACAGTTCAAATATATTCATATTCATATTCACCTTAGTGTTATGTGCACATTACGGTGTAGAGGGCATTAAACGAAGTAGGTCAAGAGGTGGCAATGACAGAGGACTTTCTTTTACTTTTGAGTCTAGGTAGCAAAGGCTTCCCTAGTAGAGCAACGTTAACAACCAATAACAGATGGTTTCTGAATCCTTAAGGCTTTTTTAGGGGGCGGCGGTTTGATAGTACACGTAAAACACTAACTTAAATACTAACATATCATGGTCTGGTTTTCCCGTAGATGACAGCTGTCAATTTCAATCCTTTTGCTTTTGACAACAGCAGCAAGGCCATCCAATCAAGTGTCACCAGTCTAGAGCTTGAAAACAGAAACTCTGGGAAAATTAACGTATCTAACCTGAATGAAGATATTGTCTTGATAATTCCAATCCACAGTGCTTCTTCTAATTATACCCACGGCATTAATGTTGAGCAACATTCTTTTTTGAAGCCACACAAATTGTCATATCGTAGATACAATGCAGAACTTGCGGATGTACCCGTTACCATTAAAATTGGCGTAGACGTTAGAGTTACCCTGGAAATGTTGGTTAAATTTGGATCGAGGCCAACAGTTGAGAACTTTGATCATAATTTCACAATTACGTTCGATTCAACTTGTGAAAGACGAAATAAAGAGAAACAGAATGTGACCTCATGTGTTCTCGAAACCTCTACTGTAGTATTGCCACTAAAGCCAGGTCCTATTTATGTCGGGCTTTTATACCTTGGAGCTACAAATTCCACAGGGCATTTAAGGAAAAAGAGGTCCTGTTTTGGTCATGGTCGACAAAGAAGAGCGTGTGTTGGCTTCAAGGATCCTCCGCCCAAAGGAGCCCTCAAAACAGAAGTTCCTCAGTATGACCAATCTACAGACCTCAACTATACGCTTGTTATTATACAGTCAGCTTGTATGTATTGGTCTGAAAACAAAAGCAAGTGGGCCTCAGATGGCTGCAAGGTAATCTTCAGGACAGTTTATAATTGAAAACAATCTTATGAAGTGGCAGGGGGTTAAAGCTTAGGGTTTTGAATCTTTTGTAAAAGCTTTAACTTTTGAAGTATTTTGAAAGTAACTTTACTTGGCTTTTATCTGTCGGTTACTTTAAAAATAATATCAGATGATTATTGATTAAGGAAACCGTTCAAGTCTTAATTTTTTTTTATTATTTTCTGAATACATGTTTATTGTTTAATGGGAAAAAATGAAGGTCACGTGACCAGACTTGTGCCACCATCACATCGCAGGTTAGAGATAGGATTGCAGGACCTAAGATAAGATCCAGGGTTATGGTGATGTTCTGTGTGAGGGGTAGAGTTTGGACTGTGGTACTATGGGATAAATGCTTGCTGTCCTCCAGCTATCATAAGCCTAAAATGATTTTTCAATTAACTCTGAATTGTAAGATAACCACCTGTCTAGCACTGGTTTTGTCCTTTCTTACAATGTCAGGTGTTTTAGGGGGTCATGTGAGCTACCCTTCCCCTGTAGCTATAATTTTCTAAAATCAGATCTGTATAAAACTTTGCAAAACTACTAATAGCCATCGATTGGCATGGTTCTCGAGTTGAGATTAACAAATGGTTCACTAACAGTATTTTTGCTAAATGTCCTTGTATTTATTTAACACAGCAAATATGGCGTAGCTTCTTACGGTAAAAGACTAAAAAAAACAACAACAACAAAAAAAAACCTTATATTTTCTTGTAGGTCGACCGCAGGTCAAACTTCACTCACCTTGTCTGCCGCTGCAATCATTTGACGTCCTTTGGTGGAAACTTCATCCAGGCTCCAAACCCTATAGACTTCGACAAAGTGTTCGCTGAGTTTGGAAACCTTAGTGAAAGCGGCAACGTTGCAGTACTGGTCACTATTGTTGTATTTTTCCTTCTTTACCTTGTTGTGATAGTTTTCGCTCGAAGAGCAGACAGAAGAGATGAAGACCAGGTCAGTACCATGCTTATTATTACTATCTTTTCCCTTGTTTTGACAACATTAATCGTAAGCGGAGCCTGGGTAGGTCCAATTTAAAAAGAAAATGTCTCTAAGCTAGTTGCCATCAACATCTTCATTGTGGTTTGCAATTCTTAATTAGTCAAAGCATGGTAAACTGAGACGTTGGTTCGTTTTCAACAGTAAGTTGATAGCAAAGGTTGGGAATGGTAAAGAGATTCAACAGCTGTTTGTTCAGCAGCTGTTTTTGAGCCGCATCCACACGAGCAAAGTTTTCTGTGACGACTTTATTTGCGGTTATTTGCTCGTGTACATGATAAAAGTTGCCGAATTTTATGTGACAAATTCATTTGCTAAAAAACTGACGAGCCAGTTTTTCAGCAAATGAAATTGTACTTTCACGGGCGATGAAACATGCATTGTTATTGGACGGCACTCAAACCTGTCCGATTCTTTGGATAACATTGTCTATAAAGTTTTACATCAGAGGTAACCGGATTGTCTAACATTAACCCTCCAAAATTTCTACCATTCTGACAATTACAGGCGTGTGGTCCGTTCACGTTTTTAGTGTCTGAAGGATTTGAAACCTCTGATTTGATCGGCATCGTGGACGCGATCGAATGTCGAAGAAAGCCGCTTTACAGGAAGCGAGACGTGGGATAAGAAAAAATAAATAGGTCTTATTGCACTGCAAATCCACTTGTAAAAGCAAGCAGAACGATGGTACTGCCTGTGATCGCTTTTTCCACGAGGCCAATATAACATAAATAAATATAAGAAATGCAAATGCGGGACTGTGCAAAAACAGTGTGCGAACGAGAGAACATATTCTTGGCTTATAAATGGAAGAGGCTATGTTTCCCTGTTCTACTTGTAATAGAAAACAACTTCTACCAAAAGATTCATGGTTTTTGGCTTTATTGATATTATTATTACGGCATTAGAAGCGTCAAACGGCGCCCAGCCGAAGAAACTCAAAATAACATGTTCAAGAGTACTAGCCACGAATTATCACACTTACTTGCAGTATACAACTGAGTATAATAACTATATTTGGATGAACTCGCTGTTGCTGTGCTTTAAGAATCCGTGTAAAGCTTTGTTTGCTCATCCACTGTCCTTGAACAGGTTGTCTCAAGTAAGCCTCTTGTATTCTTTCTTGCTCTTCCACTGCGGTTCTTCGTACCGGGCGCCATAGCAAACTTATGTGTTATGTATCGCTTCTTGCTTAACTTCCAAATATCTAATAGACGACCGATGCAGAACAAGATATCAGTCCTGATCTTAATTATATAAGATAGTTAAACTTCTTATATAAACAATAAATGCTGAATAAACTGGATAGATGTCTTAGATTTTGAGGGATTGAACACCGAGACAAACTAATAAGTCAACATCTGGAGGTTTCGTGGTCCACGAAACTTAAGATGGAGCGCGCAATGTATGCCAGTAGACAGAGAGTCTTTAACCCTGGCCAGTAATAGTGTGCTCTGGTCGATGCAAGTGTCTTGTTCCCGCCGCGATGACTAGCAGTAGGGTGGTCTTTAAGGGCAGTTTCTCGTAAGTTCCGTGAGGTTTGATTTGATACTTCACTCTGTTACAACCTCCTTCCTCCCATCTCCTGCACAGTAGCCGATCATGAATTTCCACTTGATCCCATTGGGCCCAGAGTGACTTCACAGTGCGGTCATAGGACACGTCCGCCCATCTTGGTCTGATAGCCATCGTTTCCTTTAACTAAAATATCGTCTTCAGACTGGGATCTGCTACATATACTTGTTGCTCCCAGAGGTAACCTCAGGTTGGCTCTAATTTGATAGTATTGCACCAGGGGCTGGGTGAATTAACAACAAAAACATATCATTTATTTAAACACAATAAAAATTACAGCGGAGCTGATGTGGTCGTGTATTTAAGAAGTTAAAAGTACTATTTACAAATAAAATTAATATATATATATATATATATATATATATATATAAGTAGAATAAACAGAAGAAGATGCGAACTTTTCTCTTTGTGGTCTTTAATAAATGGACGTTTCGCCCGTTCGGGCTTCTTCAGCACTTACAAAATCGATACTTGGAATAAAATATACAAAAAGTGAAGGGGCCTTAAATAAGTTTAAAAACAATAGTTTACAAAGAAAACAAAGAAAATACAATAATTTACATAAAATTACATAAGAATTACGTAAAGATTGTATAAAAATACTAAAACCACCCGCTAAAACGTAAATAAAATACAATAAAATGAAATATAGCAGCAAAATGGTGTTAATTGTAACGAATCCTATTCCTGGAATTAAACTCGCACCTTTTGTTAAGTCCATGCGGTTTCATTGTGCATAATTGAGCACACCAAAAGGCCTCTCTTGTGAGCAGACGGTCATCAATACTATTGTTGTTAACATTGAGGTTACATAACTGTTCAATAATAACAAATTCAAAATGAGCTAAAGTATGAGGTTCTTTGTTGAAGTGAATGGCAACTTCACAAGAACGTTTGTTAGTGACCATAGAAGACTTGTGGTTGCGAAAACGAATTTTAAATTCATTAGTTGTCGAACCGACATACTGCATATTGCACTTCTTACATGTAACCAAGTAGATAACATTTTTGGACCTACAACCGAGAATCTGCTTAATAGGATACGTCCTGCTAGTTCTAGTGCTAGTAAAGCAATTGGTGTCTTTGAGATAATTGCGACACAGATCACATTTGGCTGTGCACTTAAAACAGCCCCGCTGATTGTCAGGGGCACGATGTTGATCACGAGGCTTGCTGCTTAAGATTTCCTTGATGTTTTTGCTTCTACGAAAAGCAGGAATGATGGAACCTACAGGAAAAATTTCTTTATTCCAGGAATAGGATTCGTTACAATTAACACCATTTTGCTGCTATATTTCATTTTATTGTATTTTATTTACGTTTTAGCGGGTGGTTTTAGTATTTTTATACAATCTTTACGTAATTCTTATGTAATTTTATGTAAATTATTGTATTTTCTTTGTTTTCTTTGTAAACTATTGTTTTTAAACTTATTTAAGGCCCCTTCACTTTTTGTATATTTTATTCCAAGTATCGATTTTGTAAGTGCTGAAGAAGCCCGAACGGGCGAAACGTCCATTTATTAAAGACCACAAAGAGAAAAGTTCGCATCTTCTTCTGTTTATTCTACTTATGATTATTTAAAGAAGAAGCGTTCTGTATCCACTGGATCCTTTTCTCCAAGGCTTCATCGTTGGTGAACCAACATCGTTTATACATCTATATATATATATATATATATATATAGTAGTTGAATGAAGAAAGTAACAACAGCGAACTACTAACTGATCCTTCTTGAATGAAAAAACATTTATGCCGTGAGTGGGAATCGAACCCGCGTCCCCCTGGTTACCAGTCGGGTGTGCTAACCACTGCAACATCACGACAACCCTGCTGGCAACAGAGCGATCAGTGAGGTTACTGGTCAGCCGCGGGGTTCCCCGGCGTTTAAACATTCAGGAACAGGACATACATCGGATCATCCGAGGATGATTCACAGGCTACCAGCAAATTATATTAATATTATGAATGAAGAAGCTGGAAATCCAACGATGCAGTCACAAGTTAGTAGGATCCAAAGGATACACAACGCCTTGCTACTCAAATATTATAAAGTAGTTCGATTCTCACTCACGGCATAAATGTTTTTTCATTCAAGAAGGATCAGTTAGTAGTTCGCTGTTGTTACTTTCTTCATTCAACTACTTCATAATATTTGAGTAGCAAGGAACTAAATCCTTTCCTGCATATTTGAGTAACTTTGGAGAAACATCAGGTCCGCAAGCTTTGTTTGCCTTCATCTTATCGATGCTCTCGGCTACACTCACGTGCGATATGGAAACGTTCATTATGCAGGGAGTAACGCGGTTGATTTAAGTCTTGTTATTCACTTGGCTTCAGACGGGAAGATCACTTGCCAACTTTTCACCAACAGTAGAAAAGTATTCATTTAGGATCTGGGCTTTCTTGTAATTAGATGTTTCTATTGACACGTGTGATGTCTTTAAACCGAATACAGGCTGTGACGCTGACCCGTAAGTAGCTTTTTTAACCAAGTTCCAATATGACTTACATTCTTTTACTTCGTCAAATAGATCCACATAGAACCTGCTTTTAGCCACTCTGACTTCATGCGTAACCCTGTTTCTTAAAGAGCGATATTCTGCCCACAGCTCTTGATTGTTTGACTTTTTTGCTCTAAGAAGAGTTTTGTAACGTACATTCATCAAATGGCGTATTTTTGGAGAATCCAAGGTAAGGACTGACGTCTAACCTTGATCTCGTGGAAGGGCGCATGTTTGTTACATATTTACCAAAGATGTGTTTCCGCGCCCAAAAACAATCATCCAGATGGTCGAATACTTCGCATACGGACCAAGGGGCCTCCACAATGTCCTTAGAAAATTTGGCCTGGTCAAAATTTTTATAAGAACGGGCTTTAATTATTTTTAGGAGGAGGCCGCTTGATCTTTGTTTGGACGGACGCATGTACAAGCATGTGATCCGATATTCCAAGCTCGACTGTTCTGGTATTTTTGATCAGATTACGATTGCTACTTATTACCAGGTCAATCAAAGTTGAAGTATCCTTAGTTACCCTGGTAGGCTTGTCGTTGATAACCATGTAGTCGAATTGAAGAAGCAAACTCTGTAATTTTTGGCCAGAAATTGAGGTAATTGAGCGGTCAGTTGAACGAGTCCAATCACAGTTTAAATCGCCAACAATAACCACATTGCGGCGATTGATCCAAAGTTTCTCCAGTAAATCCTGAAATCGTTCAAAAAATAAAGAATCTGAATAAGGTGGTCTATAAACTGTTCATATGATAAAAACGGACGAATTTACCATGATCTTAAGCCATATCGCCTCGATATCGGATGATTCTAGGGATCTTAGCCGAGTTGAGCATATGTGGCTGGCGATGTAGAACAAACATCCACTGCCGATGGTGTTAGCGTCTCTGTCCCTTCGGATAATCTTATAGTTGTCAATTTCGAGCTGACTGTTGGAAATTTTTCGATCCAGGTGGGTTTCCGTAATTGCAAGAATGTCAAACCGACATACATGCAGTAACACTTTAACCTCGTCGACCTTATTTCTAAGGCTACGAATACTAATGCGTGCAACAATCAAGTTTGATCCCTGATTAGAAGTTCTTGCAAAGTCCTATAGATAGTCTCCATCCATGTCAATCACGCCTTGCTATCCAGGATTGGTTTCCACATCACCAGAGAGAAGCAAGAGCTGTCTGGTCGCCACGGTATTCGCGTAATACAAAATTCGGCATTTTGATAGCTTTCGCTTGCACTTGCCATTGTTTGAGGTGGTGAGGACCTTTGTTCTTGTTGAGTAAAGCAATACTGGACTCAATTGTTTGACAGGCAATGTTTAGTAGTAGCTGAAGACGATTCTACTTCATTTTGCTCAACCTGAAGACTTCCTGTTTGCCCTCCCATAAACTCACCAGGCCTAGCCATTGAAACTTCAGTCTGAACGGCAACACTAATCCTTTTTTCAGCTTTCTTCCAATCTTTGCAGCATTTGCAACCTTCACCACAAGGTCTTCGTGCATCTGCATTATGATGTCGCTGGTCTTCCCAGCATTCGATCTGATATTCAAATGGGCTCAGGACCTCTATCCTCTGGTTCTTTGCTTTTCAGAACTGAACGAAAAGGTGCGTGGTCGGTTCTAATGCGAAACTTGGGTCACAGTAAGTAATGACGAAACTGCCTCACAAATTCCACAATTGCGAGCAATTGTTTTCGTGGGACGCAATAGTTCCTCTCCGCTTTAGTTGAGGTTCGGCTAGCAAAAGCAACAGGGTGTTTAACTCCATCCTTTATCTGACTGAGAACGGCTCCAATACCATGATTGCAAGCGTCTGTGTCCAGTATGAACTCGACAGTAAAGTCAGGGTAAGACAAGACAGGGGCGGTTGACAACAAGTTCTTTAACGTGTCAAATGAGGACTGGCAGCCTGATGTCCAAGAAAACTCAACGTTTGCTTCGGTCAGCTTTTTAAGAGGTCCGGCCACACTTGCAAAATTGGACACAGTTCGCCTGTAATAACTTGCAAGCCCCAAAAATAATTTCACTTCCGTTACATTCTTAGGTACTGGCCACTTCGTTGCCATTCTCTGATACAATATGATCCAGGTAGGTAACACTCGTCTGAAACAACACACACTTGCCGGGCTTCAATTTAAGACCGGCTGAAGCAAAGCGCTTGAATACCTCCTCTATGTGCTTTAGTTCCTACCCAAATGATCTCCCATACACAATAACATCATCCAAGTAGATTAAGCAAGTTTCAAACCTTAGTCCAACTAAGATCAGTTCCATTAATCGCTCGAACATACTTGTGGAGGAAGTCAGACCAACAGGCATGAAAGTCCACTCATAAAGGCCAGAGGTTGTTGCAAAGGCAGCCTTCCACTACTTGCTGGGTGAATGGGAATCTGCCAATACCCAGAAGTTACAGTACAGCCCAAAAATAACGCACGCGCAAGAAGTGCCGCAAGAACTTCTTGCGCCGTAAGAACACGCAATCTGCCGCAAGAAGTAAAAATGTCGTGTTTTTGCGGTTTGCCCGCAAGAACTTTCGAAACGCAAGAAGTTCAAACTCTAACCGCAAGAAGCCGCAAGAAGTTGAAAATCTAACCGCAAGAACCTATGATTCTTACCGCAAGCCGCAAGAACGGGCAAGAAGTTACTGCAGGTCAAACCGTCAAGATCTGTTTGTAATGCCGGGTTGGTGGTCGAAATGCTCAGCGCTTGCTTGCAAATTTGTCCATTAGATAAGAAACTGCAAGTGTAATGTCTAACTTTGAGAACCATTTTGCTCCAGAAAGGGCAGAAAGAGAGTCATTAATGCGGGGAACGGGGTAGGCATCTTTCACCGTGACTGCATTGACCTGTCTGTAGTCCACGCAGAATCTCTGGGTGCCATCCTTCTTAGTTACGTATACTACCGGAGATTTCGATTTCAGCATGCTTTGATGGCGATGTTCGTCAGGGTTGCTGTTTGACGGGTTTAGCAGTCCCCGTATCTATGTCGTACGTCACCAAGTTAGTCCTCCCAGTATCTTTCTCTGCCAATGAGAAGACACCTTTATATCGGTGAAGAAGAACTGCAACTTCCCTGCGTTGGGGTTCATCCAGCTCATTAGTGCTATTGTACCAGAGGTCTCTGAGTGGATCTGGTAATGTGTCTTCATTGAACTCCTTACTCATCTGGGAACGCTTCACTTCACAAGGGACGCACTCTGAGTCAGAGTTTGAAAGTTCAAGCTCTGCCACACTGGCTACAGGCTTAGCCACAGCTATAACCGTTTGAGCACCAATAGTTTGTGTCTTATCTGTAGTGTTCAAGATCCTCACGGGCACAGGGCAGTCTCCCCTACAGAGACCAGAGTTCGTCCAACGTACAAACCTTTCTCTTTTAAACGAGCGCCACAAGGTTCTAAGAGGCGTAATCCTTTATTAGCGCTTGGGGACTTGCCTGCTGTTTGGCGACGGATAAGGTGCACTTGTATTATTGTCTCAAAATGCGGTTCAATTGCCACCACGCGACGTGTCACACACCTGAGAGTCAGGTGTTGGGTACTCTCACTGCAACAGTCGATCTCTTCTCCGTTGATGACAAGTTGCTGCTGAACTAAATCAATTTTTGCATCCACTTCTGACAAGAATTCCAAACATAATATGGCCGAGTCCTCGATATCGGCAACCGACACACTCAAACTGATATCCTGACTTCCGATTCTTACAGTTCGATCCCCTGTACCATACATATTTGCTCTCCGTCCATCTGCAACAAATATTTGGGAACCATCTGCATGCAAAGGGAACTTTGAATTATCTGGTAATCGTGTGTAGCAATCGTACGAGAGGATATTCCTCACAGCTCCGGTATCAATCAGCCAAATTACCTTGGACTGCCCAATAAATCCTGAAACATACAGTCCACATGGGTGGCATTTCGTACTCCGTAAAGTCACATGCCGCGTTTTTTCATCCTTGCAATCAACGTGATCAAAATATTCAGGACCTTGCGTACAATGTACTGGGTATCCCAATGGGCCCTCCCGGACACCCTGTTTTCGTTTCCCGAAGCCTGGCGCGTTCCCTGGGTTGCTCTGGGACGTCGAAATTCGCTCCAGAAGTGTCCCCTTTGTCTACAGGTCCAACATTCCCCTCCCCTTCTGATGTTCCCCTGTAGCCCGAGAGCTCTACGGCCATAGGTACCCTATGGTTGCTCGACTCTAACCAGAAACTCATTTAATTGTTTAATAGTGTGCTCTTGACACCTAAGCCCATCCACTTGCGTCTCTAATGTTGCTCGTTCTGTGTCTAGGGTTCTAACTCTACTACCTGCCCGTCTGAAGGAACTATTGCTGTCTATAAGGCGAACAGAGTCTAATTCTCGTGAAAGTGAAAGGGCCTGGTCGAGGGTCGCGGGTTTCTCCCACCTAACAAACAATCTATCATCCTTATCACTCAATGCATCAGTAAAATGTTGCCCAGAAAAGCGTTCCTGTGCGGCCGTTCCCAGATCCTGGTAAGCAAGATTTACCATTGAACGAATATCTGTGGCTAACACCTGTAAGCTCTCACCTTCAAGCTATCGGCGATTCAGCAGCCTCGCTTGATGTAACTCCGCTTTTTTCTCCACGCTAAATTGCAATTGCAGCGTTTCCACAATTTTCTCGTAGCTCCGACATTCCGCGTCTGTCAATCCACTTAATAATTTCCTGCTGTCGCCTCGAAGACTGGCTGTCAGAAGCATAGCTTTTTCTTCATTATCCCAACCATTAATGATTGAAAAGCGCTCGAAATGCATCAAGTACTCTTTAAAAGGCTGTTTGTCATCGAAATCGTCCGGCACCTTGATCGGCTTCGTGACTTTTCGTTCAGCAGTCTGGTCTGGGCTTTTGACAAAAGTGCAAAGGTCGCTTTCATGGCGGAACGGATTTCTACCCTTCGCCTCGAGTGTCGAGCTTCTCAGGGACGAAAAATTTCCCCCTGATCGTGAGTTGAGGGAATTAGCCCGCTTCTTGAGTGGTGTAGAGGTGATGGGCTGCTCTGGTGTCTGGGAGCGAGTGTAACCGTCGGTTTCATTGCAGAATGGATTTGCAGATTTTGCACGTGGCGTTTCGCTTTCCGGCCAAGTAGAATCTCGACCTCAGATCACATCAAAACGGACTGATTGACTCCGAATCTTCTTTAAACGGGTTCACAGACTTAGGTGGAGTTAACCACCGCTGCCAACCATGTGACGACTCTATTTGGGGACTATAATCACTGACCAAACACACTAATCCGGCAAATAACGTAGATGTTTATTCCCACACCGATCGACCGCTCCAACAACCGCTTCTACGGACTGTTAACCAGTTAAGAACATCTCTCAAGGGGAGAGGGATGGGAAAGGGATTTCTGGTTTAGTTAAATGTCCCTCGGAATATGTAATAATTCCCCTCATGCTAAACCCTCGGACATAAATCTTTGAATTTTAATGAGTTTAATTACATACATATATAAATGACATGGTTATTTCTCATTTGATGTGGTTTTCAACGACAAAAAAAGGATGAATTCTCTGGAATTTGTTAAATGTTACAACGTGTAAGTATTTTGGTTATGAGCTGATGTTTTGTGGAAGACATGAGTGGGTGCGAACAAGAATTGTGTTTAAACCGCAGCAGTTTTTCCGGCTTTGGGGAAAATGTTGTTGCGGCAAGTAAATGCTAGTTCGAAGAAGTTGTGGGCGAGAGACTGAATGTAAAACTACCGAAGAAGAAGTTAGTAAAACGAACAGTGTTTAACATACGAAAGGCCAGGAAAGTTTCTTTCACAAGTCTAATTCCATAGGTCACAAGTCACCGCGTGATCGGTAACTGTTTGGAATGACTGGCAAATGAGACGAATTCGAATCCCCAGAAGAGCGAATGCGGCCATTTCGTTCTCAGTATCATACCTTGCTTTTGGCTAAGTAAAGTTACTCATGCTAATTAAAGGGCATTACGTTAAGGGAAATATGTCGGCGGGAATCCATGATGGCTTTACCATTGTTATCAGTTATTGTTTTAGCTCCGCACTGCCCTTTTGCAATTAAAGCCGAGAGCAAAAGTGTCAGACAGTATATAGAAATCAGGGTCTACGTAGTATATCCCCCTAAAAAGAACATGCTACGGAAATCGAGCCAAGTGACAAAAAAAATACCAAATACACCTGCAAGAGTTACAGAGACCGATTGCATTCAGTACACTTGCTTTACATAAGCTGCTCTTCCTCCCCGTTATTAGTTTTTAGATATTCCTTCTAACCCGTTAATTCCTTCTAAATCTTTGTGACCTTATCTATCATTACACTTTCTCGTATTTCTTATTTGATCGTTTGTTTGATTGTTTTTACGTTTTGGGATTCGTAGTTTTTGGTATATTGCCAGCTTTATCGGTGATTTCGCAAAAAGTATCAAATGCATCTCGCGAATGCTATTAGATAAAGCCCGCCTGAGAAAAACAGCCAAGCTGCGTTATTGCAGTGCCGTTTTAGCTGAAGTGAAAATGCACGCTTTCCCAAAATGACTGTTTAAATGTTAAAATTTTATTATTGCAGATACGCCCTGCACAGCAGGTGACTATCGTCGACAAAGGAAACTATTTCTACGATATGGTGATCGCTACTGGTGTTTGGAAAAATTCGGGGACCACAGCCAATGTAACTATCAGTATCAAAGGAGAAATGAATGAACTCAACCAAATTTCACTGCAAAGCATGAAAGATTCAAGTCCAATGTTTGCGCGGGGAAGCATTAATGGTTTTTACCTCATCACCGACAAATCGCTGGGACCAGTAACTGAGATAAGTTTAGAGCATGATAATTTTGGAGAGAATCCTTCTTGGTTCGTAGAGACGGTTACAATCAGAGATCGTCAGACTAAGGACCAGTGGGAGTTCCCAATAAATCGATGGGTGGCAGTCGAAAAGGGTGATGGGGAGATTGAAGTTACTGTAGATCACAACACTCCTGTTTCATTTTCCAGTCAAGTACGTTCACGGTTTGGAAGAAAGCTTGCCGACGGTCACCTTTGGATGTCCGTTTTTGGGAAAGCACGCAGCAGCAGATTCACACGAGTTCAAAGAGCTTCGTGTTGCCTGTCAGTTTTGTTTAGCGCCATGATTGCTAATGCCATGTTCTATAACATTGGTGGTGAATCAGAAGGAGCTATACAAGTTGGGCCATTCAAGTTCTCATGGAGACAGATAGTGATTGGTGTTCAAAGTGGGCTTATAATTGCACCAGTGAACATTTTAATTGTTTTCCTATTTAAGTCCAGCAAACCGAAAAGCAAGAAAGCAGACAGATATAAAGATGTTGATCACAGCCAACAACTAGTTGACCAAGTTATGGACACTGGATGCATGCTTCCCCATTTTTTCGTATATTTTGCCTGGTTTCTTTGCTTCGTGACGACGCTAACTGCAGCAACCTTTACTCTGTTCTACAGCCTATTATGGGGAAAGGAAGTCTCTGAGCAGTGGCTTTCCTCCATTTTGATTTCAAATGGTCAGGACATTTTCGTTGTGCAGCCAACGAAAGTTATGCTAGCAGTTGTTATGGTTGCACTGCTTTTGACCAGGACCAAAGGCAGTAAGGACGCGACAGAGGATAGCGATAGAACAGATACACCCGAAGACGAATTCGAAACTGATTTTCTTTGTGATAACCCTAAGGAACGCTTTAAGAGATTAAAATTGGAGGCGATTCGAAAAAGAACTAAAAAAGAAGTTAAGTTGGTAGGCATTGGAAAGGACATAGTTCTTCATTTAACATTTGTTTTTCTCCTTTCAATCGTTTGCTATGGCAACAAAAACAGTTATCGCTACATTATGACTTCAACACTGCTTAATCCATTTTCAAAGTTTGGAAAGGTAAGGATATACCTTCTAAGGTGCATTTTGATAGTATTTTGATAATTTTTGTGGGGGCAATGTTTTAGCACTATTGATGGATGAAATTAACGGAAAATAGCGGAAGTTCGAAAAGCGCAAAGAAAGATGTGTTTGCTGCTGCTTTGAGCTAATATGCGTGACGGTTGGCTTACACTGGGCCTACTTGGATTGGATGACTGTACTTTCTACTGGGGAAAGGCATCGAGAATCATAGTTACAAACGTCGCACTCTGCTTGTGAATTCACTGGCTTACACACCCGAATATCTCCGCCTGGAATACAAACGAGTACATGATTTCCGAACACTTGTCTTTGTTATTGCAGTTTTAGGAAGAACATAGTGCAAAGATATAAATATCTTAAGAGCCGTTGTCAGTAATTATCGAGAATCCGTGGCCAGTTGCAAAAATTCGATTTTTTTTTCTTTTACCAAAAAATCCCTTTTGGTAAGCTATTTTCAAAAACAATATTCAAAGGTTCCAGCGAGTCTCCGGTTTAGCGAAAAATTGAAAAGTTTGAAATTCGAGTGAACATGGCCGAAAGGCGGGTGAAAATTATGGCCATTTTCAAAACGTTCGTACAAAGCAACGGAAGCTTGTTTCTACCTAAAGTTTACAAGCTTTGTTACACATTTCTTAAAGTGTCCTTCAACCTACATTATATTTACATCTACGCTTTCTTTCCATTCTTTCTACCCGCGAACAGAAGGCAATGTTTCGTACTTTGTTGACACCGTGAATTTTACAGTATTTTAGAAGGCTGTAACATTGGAGGCATATAAAATTAGCGCTTGTAAGAGGTTTTTTTTAAAGCAACTCTTTCTATTTGTCATACTGATTTTTATTTTCTTGTCGCGCTAAAACCGAATGTGCAAGATAATAATTTATGCGGTGACCTCTGACACAGTTTGTAATTTTAACCGCTGTTTACTTACATGGATAGCGCAATGCATTTAGTCAAAATTCAACTTTTTCGTGTCAAATGCTGCTTTTATTCACTTATAAACTGACTATTCTTTAGCATAATAAGGTTCCTGTCGTACGTTTTCACGTTTTAAGCAACCTAAACGGCACTAAAGTGTTAAATTAAGGTTGAACAACAAGGTTATAAAAATTTCGGCGACATCAGATGAGGAGCGAGGAAAGCCTAAACGATTCGATAAAGTTTAATATTTACCCAGTAGATCGCCAATAATGTCTCCTATCAACGTTCCTACTGGAAAAATTGGTTTAAAGAGACATAACGTTAACATCATTGTGTTAAAAAAGTTTGCACAATTTTCTGTATAGTACGAACTAAATGACGGGCGACAATAGCGTAGCAAATCGTATTTATGGGAATTCAGATTTATAGAAACCCGTAGCTTGTGTTACTTCGGCCGAGTTACCGATGACCGAATGATCTATGCTGCAAAATGTAGAAAAAAAGTTGTTAATTGTTTGCATTCACAATATTTCAGGCAATTTGCATCTATTTCCATCAAAATGTTTTCGTGTTCTCGTTGCGTGACATACTGCATGCAGGACTGGTGCAAGCTGGGAGAAAAGAAAGGCGCTTAAGTTAAATTTAAAGAGAACAAGGTTTATTTAAAAAAAAGGTCAAATGGCCAAAATAATTGCTACTGAATTTAGGTTTGATATCTTTGACCCGATAGAATGTTGCTTGGTACGTATTTGTGAGTAAATCCGACTTTCTCGGTTTGTGTAAGGGCGCGCGGCCATTATCACATTACAATTTAACAGATGCAGACTAAAATATGGTTTACTATTCCTATTGTTCTTATCTAGCTGCCAAAAAAAAATCAAGCAGTTGTCATATTATCAGTATAGTAATCGTAACAGATGTTCATATCTAAGCTTTATGCAGCTTCGTAATCATTTCTCCACAAGGTCTAGTTTCACCTCGTTACGCTTGCGTCCTCTTACTCTCTTAATGACTACGGGAACAGCCAGTGGCAAGATCAGCCAGGGCATCTATGTACGAAGCTTTCTTCCTGCGGTCTGTGATGGAGCCTTGCAGGTTAAATCTCTTGCATAAATTTCTCCATGTTGCCACGAACCACATCACAGATGTTGTACTGATCAAATACAATGGGGTGTTCCAAGTTCATAGCTAGAAGAATATCTTCTCTTGCCTTGTGAAAGTTTGCCTCCTCCGCCGCCGCGCAAACATACTCTTCAGCAGTTACTATTCGTTGGCGAACCTTTGCAGACAGCCTGGAAAAATAGGACTTGATCTGCTGTACTGTCAGGAATTCTAACGACTTGAAAAGACGTCTGCCGTCAGGACCCAAAGCATGCCTCATCTTCTTGACAACGATTTCTGCATCGAGTTTTCTACCTGTTGTTTGGCCAATGCTGAATTTTGCCTCAAGGTAGCTTCTTTGTTTTTCATTGAAACGGTAAACTTTTTTAGTTTCTTTTAAGGCCCAACCCTCTTGTGGTACCGGTGTGAAAGCGGTGAAGGTTGATGTCGTTGGCAGTAAGCCTGACATGGCCACTGTGCCTTCATAAAGGAGAAATGCATACCCCATTTTCGACAGGTGTCGTTCAAGGTTTGATAATCTTTGAAACAACCGGACGCATCCATCTTGTGGGCAGGGAAAGACACCTCCTCCCTGTCTTCCGGGAATAGCCTCTTCACTTGGTCCCTCCTCAGCCTTTCCTTTGCTTTGAG
>OX419342.1:17791620-17864120 GCA_948470475.1 Galaxea fascicularis
AAAATCAAGAAAAATGTCCGTTTAATATCTTGGTGTGAGTTTGGTGTGGTTTTTCGTGGACTCCTAACTTCTAAGTCAAACAGCAGATAATCTAAGAATGTGTTTACCTGTGCGTACCCGCTGTCACTTTGACTTATATGTAGGTGAAAAATACAAGAAATGCTTATTGGCAGATTTCTTCGATTATAATCGATGATCGATCGGTTGTGAAATCTCAACCGATTCCCACCACTACTTTGTGGCACAGGAACTATATGATTATGATGAGCAAAAACGATTAACAAACTTTTCTTCATCACAGTTTAATTACATCTGATTACATTTTGATACAAGTGGTAAAAATCACTTAACTAGGTTAACAGTTCTAGTGTCCCACTATTAAACCAACTTCACAATCGACATGTATCGGTGACATTTTAATCTATCAAAAAATATTTTACAGCGAAAGTGCGATAAAACCTCAAAGTGAGCTCTCTTCGACACCGCCCATAAAAGAACAAAAGTACTTTGCTCGCCTTGTTTTGAACATTTTATTGTGTTATTCTTGTGATCTATTACAGTAAAGACGAAAGAAAGTGCCGTCGATGTCCTTTTTACAATAAAATGGAAAAACGTTGAGCGAAATCGACTTTACTTTTCATTGAGAAAAGTGACTGCGACAGACTGATCGAGCATACTATTTTAGCCATGAATCAACTCAGGTGATCAACTGCAATTATCGAGTGATGTTGAGAATCGTTTTTTTCTTGACTTCGATCAATTACAAATATTGCAAACAACAAACCTTGACTACAAGTCGTGGGTGGTATTATTTTTGACATCACTGTTAATGATAACATCTGACTCAGGATTTCTGAAAAACATTTTTCAGCCGTAAACATTGAACAAAGGACGAAGTTTACTGCAATAGCCTTAAAAATCTGGGATTTTTTAACTAACAACGAGAATTGCTTTTGAAGGACAACATATTGCTGGCATTTCCAATGTTGTAGCTGTTAAAAATCGTGTTTATATTTGGCAATGAGTTGTTGATTACTCTTTTGCGAGTTTCCAATAATGTCAAGAAAGCGAAGCCGAGGATATAAACCGTCCGGACTTCGCTTGGCTTTACTTCAACCAATTCTTTACCCAAAAAAATGAGCGGCAGCAGGGAAAACGAAGAGTTTTAGGCTCCAAAATGAAATATTGGAGCGAAAATATGCATTTGGAAAAAAGACGAGCGTTTTTAGTCCAAACAGCATGAAAACAACAAAAGGTAAGAAAACAAAGAACGATGCCCGCGAATGTTTCTTCGGCGTTCCTTGTAGAAATTGGAAAACTAAGACAAGTAACAAACATAACTCGTAGTCACAGAGACAAATCACCATATGTGATATAAAAGACAAAACAGGAGTACTAACCTGCAGACAGTAAGTGAGTTTAAGTCAGTCAACAATCACTCCGAACGCAGAGCTAAAGCAGAAGCCGTCAGTTCACACAAAAGTATACGTATTCATTTGCTAAACAGATACAAATCCTCATCGGGCCTTGAAGTTTTTCACCGTCACTTTGTTTTACTTCCCATGTCTACCAAGGAAGCTTCTTCAATTAAGGATTTTTAGCGGCAAAACCATCCAGTTTAATCCACAGCAAAAGTGAGCAATCGAAGACAGCGCCTGCATGATTAAAACCCTGCCAAACCACACGATCTTTTTTCTTGCAGATCCGTAAACTATAAAATAGCAAAGCCAGGCAATCCAATTTGCTGCTCTTAACATCCAAAGGCTGATTCTCATCGGTTTAAACAAAAAACGAACTGAGAAGTAGGCAACGTAGGCGGCGAATTGTTTACTGGACGGAGATCTGTTGATCCTGGCGAAAACTTAAGCCTCGTTTTGGCTTGGCTTGAGCCTGCGATCCAATTGAAAACCAGTACCTGGTCAGCGGTCAACTTCAAAAAAACAGCTGACCTCGACAGCTCATAACTTGAGCCCGCAATATGGTCACGTGATACTGGTCAGCGGATACGTTGTTTTGACAGGTGTCAATTGACATTGACATGGATGTCTAATATCAAAGATGTCCGCTGTAAACTAGGTGATCAGCTGGAGTATGGCCGCCATGTTGGATTATTATTATTATTATTAGGGTATTATTAATTATTGTGCGAGGTCGTCGTCGTCGTCGTCGTCGTCGTCGTCGTCGTCGTCGTCGTCGTCGTCGTCGTCGTCGTCGGTCGCGCCCACGAGCAAAACCGCTAGCCAAGATTACCATGAGAAAAGCAGTTGACGGGTTTCTATAGGTATGGGGCTCCGCTTTGCGGCCCTTCGGGCCGCTGGAGCTCCGCTAAAATAAACGAAGATTCTCTGCTGTTCAATCCCCGATCGCCCTTAGTCTTAGGGTTTTTATGTCCCGCCACTTCAATTGGCACGCAACAGCTTACTTTTCCACTTCTCCACCGAAGACCATATATTTCTCGGTGGTGAGGGCATATGGTCAAGTGACAACTCTGATCGGCTGTAAATATTCCAGAAACATTCAATAGATACACATAGTTCATTTTAAAAACACAAATGTTAAAAGTGATAGACCAGAACAATAATGAATTATTACTGCACCTGCTCTTGCCAGAAGTAACGTCTTTTCATCATTGATTGTATCGGGTCCGATGTTAAATTTCCTCAGATGTGTGGTAACATCTTTATTGCACTCGTTAAGTGCGAAACTGACTGTACATCTTGTGGATCTCGTGAGCTTGATCCACACGGTGAAGTTACGTGAGCTAACGATGCAAAGCTACAAGTTGTCTTGAAGATTTTTTACATGCTTACACGTTGTCGCCTTTCACCAGAAAAATGATACGTCGTGATAGAGAAATGCAACGTCGAAATTTCGAAACTGCTTTGGTCTATTTATGTATCATTAAGCCGGTTTTGTTTCAGTAGTAAATTTTAGTTACGAAACAGCCATAACGCCAAAACAGATTCAAAGTAACTGACAGGGGAAGTGGAACAACTTATGCAACAACGTTAACTTTTTCAACTAAACGGGATAGCCTGTCCTCGTGAAAATGTCATATTAAGCAACCAAACAAGTGCTATGCGTACTCCCATCATAAGTAGTAAATGCTGTTTGGTTTGGAGACTTAATTGAATGAACTAGCATGATCACAAGTTTTATATGCACACCGGATTACCTGGCAGATTTTGCAGTTTTATCTTCATCGGGTAAAAGGAATTTTGAGATATATCGGCTTGCATGTTTCCAGCTCGGTAGCCCACTTTGTTTGGAAAATAAAGCAGTTTGAATTTCACATTTTTTTCACAGTGCGTGACATAAAGGCGACTGCTGAGAATCATATCACGTACATGAAAAAAAAAACATCGATTCACCTTGTGTTTTTGAGGTCTGAACAACCGATATGTAAAGAAAAGTGTGAATAAGTGCAAGTTCAGAGAGACGAAAGGTTTCGACATAGTCTTCGACAAAATAAACTCCGTCCGCGACGGGGCTACCAATGTGGTCGCTCTATACTAAACGGTGTAGTTTTGAGTGGTACATTTTGCTAAATAACTCAAGTACGGGATATCTCACATCCCTGAGACTTTGACAAGTCGTTTATTTATTCCTTTTGTACAAGACGCAATTTATTGACCTTTTTGAATGAGGCAGTTTTGTTACTTTACTAGCGTGATGTGTAAACTGAACAACACAACACTGAATTCAAGTTTCCTCGGGCAGCCGAACAGTAGAGGGTCGATTTGTTTTTTGAATGTATGCAAAACTGATTTTTTAATAATAGGCTGACGAAAAGTGTATAAAAAAAGCAGTAGTGAAAATCAAGACCAAGGTTTTGGGTAAAATTGTTTGAATCGGGTCTGGTATTATTAGAACAGCGAAAAAAAGGGAAAACATGTGAAATTGCACTTACTAGTTTTGCTCTAGCGCGCTCGCTTTTAGCAAATAGGAAGAGATGCTCTTTAAAATGAGCCGTCTTAAAAGGGCTTAATTTATATGCCTCCGATGTTACAGCCTTCTCATATACTGTAAAATTCACAGTGTCAACACAATACGAACATTGCCTTCTGTTCGCGGGTAGAAAGAATAGAAAGAAAGCGTAGATCTAGATAAAATGTAGGTTGAAAGTAACTTTAAGAAATGTGTAACAAATCTTGTAAACTTAAGGTAAAAATAAGCTTCCGTTGTTTTGTACGAGTGTTTTAAAAATGGCCTAATTTTCATAATTTTCACCCAATTTTCAATTTTTTTTTTCGCTAAGCCGGAGACTCGTTGGAACGTTTGAATATTGCTTTTGAAAATAGTTTACCAGAAGGGATTTTTTGGTAAAAGAAAAAAAAATCGAATTTTTGCAACTGGCCACGGATTCCCGATAACTACTGACAACGGCTCTTAATATCTTGAACTGAGTGCCGCCGAGGCTATCATCTTTAAATATGTTCTTTTTTACTACCAGCTCCCCAAAAGATGACCAACTCTAAGTAACAATAGCATTACACTAGTAACAAAGAGACCATGGGTTGGGATCTCTCTCAAACTTACGCTCAGATTTCAGTATTTGTATTGACGTTAGTAGTGCACGTAGCTCAAACGACCCTTCGTATATATTGTCTCTCATTTTCACTGTCTGATCATTGTACATGTTCACTCCACTGTCTCATGTAAGTTAGTCTTAATATATATATTTAGGCAAACCTAAAAGCGGAGCTCCACAGTTCTTTTTTTATTGTATGGCATTTACCGATAAAATAAAATCAATGCCAGGACTCGAGCCAGGACTCTAGTAAGGACTTCTGCATTGTGATTTTAGTTTTTACTGTTTTGCTGCAGAGCCACAGCCACCATTCAAACATGTGCTAACGTACATTTTCGATTTATCATCGGCCTTTGCCACGTTGGATCAAGGGACTACATAACCAGAGCATAAACGATTTTACTTCATCACAGTTTAATTACATCCGATTACATTTCAATACAAATGGTGTAAATCTCTAAACTATCGATTAACAGTCCCAGTGTCTCACTTTTAAATCCAACATCACAACCGGTTATATGCTTTGGCTAAGTCACAAATTTTCTAATATGTATCGTTGACATTTTGACCTCAACAAACCGAAATATTCAACAACAAAACAAAATGGTAAAACCCCAAAGTGGGTACTCTTCGACACCACCCAAAAAAGAAGAAAAGTACTTTGTTCGCCTTGTTTTGACTATTTTATGGCGTCATTTTTTGTGAGCTATAAAGACGATAGAAAGGTGCTGTCTGTGTCCTTTGTACAATAGCACCAAAAACATTAACCGAAAAAGACTTTAACTTAACTTTTCGTTCTGAAAAGTGGCTGCGGCACAATAAGCCATGAATCAACTGAGGTGATCAACTACAAATGGTTGAGAATGGTTTTATTCTTGACTTCGATCAACTACAAATATTGCAAACTACAAACGTTGACTACGAGTCGTGGGCGGTATTATTTTTTACATCATTGTTAATAATAACATCTGATTGGCAATGACAACAGACAAACAAATCGGTTTCAGAAAAACATTTGTCAATAAACATTGAATTAAAGACGAAGTTTTTACTGCAATTAGCCCATTAAGTCTACGATTTTTTAACTTACAACGAGAATTGCTGTGAAGGACAACATGTTGCTGGCATTTCGACTGCTAAAGCTGTTAAAAATCGTGTTTACTTCTGGCAAGGAGTTGTCGCTCTTTGCGAGAGTTTTCCAAATGCCAATCCGGCTCTTGTTCCTAACAAAGCGGAGCCGAGGATTTAAACCGTCCGAACTTCGTTTGGCTTTTCTTCAACCAATTTTGTGCCCAAAAATGAGCGACAGCAGGGAAAACGAAGACTTTTAGGATCCACTAATGAAATATTGAATAGAAAACATTTGGAAAAAACACGAGCATTTTTTAGTCCAAACCATATTTGAGATAAAAGCGTGAAAACAACAAAACGTAAAAAAACAAAAAACGATACGAATGTTTCTTCGGCGTTTTGGCGTTTCTTGGAAAAATAAGACAAGCAACAAACATAACTTGTGGGCAACCTAGGCAAATCGCTAGTCCGAGTGTTCTTGACATAAGTCTCCGTATAAAAGACAAAACAGGAATACTAAACCTACGGATGCGGACAGTTTAGGTTAGTCAATAATCACTCCGAACGCAGAGCTGACATAATAGCCGTCATTTCACACAAAATCATTGCTTTGCTAAGAATTGCGGCGAGGGACAATATACTGCCGGCATTTCCGATGCTGCAACTGTTAAAAATTGCATTTACTTTTGGCATGGAGTTGTTGTTCTTTCGGCGAGAGTTTTCCAAATGTCAAACTTACCAAGCGGCGCCGAGGTTATAAACCGTCGGACTTCGCTTGGCTTTTCTTCAACAAATTTTGTGCCCTAAAACGAAACGTTTTAGGATCCAAGATGAAATATTGGGTAGAAAACATTTGGAAAAAACAAGAGTCCAAACCAATTTGAGATGGAAGCGTGAAAACAACAAAACGTAAGAAAAAAGAAACCGATGCGAATGTCTATTCGACGTTTCTCGTACAAATCGGAAAAAAATAAGACAAGTAACAAATTGAGACAAATCGCTATTCAATTTTCTTGGCATAAATGTACATATAAAAGACAAAACAGGAGTACTAACCTGCGCACAGTTTAAGTCAGTCAACAATCACTCCGAACGCAGAGCTTAAGCAGAAGCGGTCATTTCACACAAAAGTAAGTCTTATTACTTCTCATGCCTGTCGAGGAAGCTTGTTCAATTAAGGATTTTAGCGGCAAAACCGTCCAGTTTAATACACAGCAAGGTCCGAAGACAGTGCATAATTACTGAAACCTTGCCAGACCACACCGGCGATCTTTTCTCTTCGTGCAAGCTTATGCGGGCAAACACGGGGAAAAGCTGAAATTTCCTGACACTTGAATTGGTAATGTTTTTACAGCTTGACAAGAGACACTCTCTTTTTCGCTGTTCCTCACTATAATTTCGTCTCTTTTCTCGAGCTTTTTGTTGTTCTTTCTCCCGTTGCTCCCAGTACGATTCAGCCTGTTTACTTGAGCTCTTTCTTATTCTTTCTCCCGTTGCTCGACAATACAATTCAGCCAGTTTGCTCGTGCTTTTTCTCCCGCTGTTTGTCACTGATATTCCGCCAACGAATAGACAAAACTGACTTTGTTTTAAATCTGTCTTCAAAATTTGGCTATGCAGTTTCCCGCCACAGAAACGCGGGTTGAGAACTGCGTGTATGGGCAACTGATCTTTCCAAAAACAGTCCATATGGAAGCGTGCCTACATGCGAGCTTGCACACGAAAGGGTTAACTGGAGTATCACATTTGACTTTGGCTTACATGATGGGGTGGACGTACGTACGGTCGGTCGGTCGGACGGTCGGACGGTCGGACGGTCGGTCGGTCGGTCGGTCGGACGGTCGTACGATGACGTCGTAACCAAAATTTCTCGGATGGATGGGTTACCATATTTTCTTAGCAATGGTGCTCCGCGCGCGCGCGCCTTCGGCGCGTGCGGAGCTCCGCTATCAATAGAGAGGGTTTGAGAATTTGTCTAGAAGCATCACACGTTGCACTAGGGGGGGAGGGGGGGTGGGGGCGGTGCGGTAGCAAATTAACTTCTTTTTCAAATAACACTTTCCACTATGACTCTGTCGTAAATGTAACTGTAAGGATTAAAACTTATACGAGTACCAGATGAATACTTTATCATTTCGGTAATCTAAATCAGACCGAAGTCTAGGACTCTGCATGATGTTACCTTTAAACGTCCATACTCTTATCTACCAGGTTACCGAAAGACAGGGACTCTTGGGGTGGATGAGGCTTGTGCTTCTACCGAACATCTACAACCAACCATGGTACAATGGACGAGATGAGAAAGAAGACATTTATGTTGAAAATAAGATGTCCGTTTTGGTAGGCATGCCTTGGATGAGACAGTTAAGGATCAAAAAGGGTAAGTGCAAGAGAACACAAGCTATTTATTTGCTTCTTTCATTTATAATAATAAATTATTGTACGTAAGAACAAATGAATTAATCTTGGTGGATGGTTCGTATGAAAAGTTATATAGCAAAATACTTCGGACTGTTCATTGACAATTTAAATTAAATTATTGTGTTGGTATTTTTCTATTGAAGTCAAGGAAAGTGCTAAGTAATCACTGTAGTTTTGAAAAATTTCATAGGGAACACGGCGCACGCAAAACGTGCAGCTTTTTTAATGGACAACGGCAGTTGTTAACGCTGATAAAACAGGCATCCAAGAAAGAACAAACAACGTTACTGCCATATTTTTTAACAGTTTCCTTGGAAACAGTGCTCTCAACCTGTAAAATGTGAGCGACATATTAAACAGCTTAAAAGCTCTCTTTATTTTAGTATGTACTAAAAAGAATTTCTCACCTCAGTGTCGGTAACTGGTGTTCACTACTAGCCACCTCCACCTCGGTGAATAATTGTTAAATATTGCCCAGAATCTGATCGGCTAATCACATTACGGGAAAACATTATTCGAAACTGATCTTGCATTTGTCGATCATTTACCTTACATTTACCAGCCTTCATGGGGCAAATAGTAGCTATTTGATAAAAATAGTGCGTATTGTGTTTCGCGCCATGTTACGTAAATTAAATTTATTTTTGCTGATCTAATTTCCAAGGTTCCTGTAAGGTGTTGCCAAGTTTCGTTGCAGAGTGTCATTACGATTATTCCAGTGGAATGGAGGATACGACGACATTGAGCCTTCCGGGCTGGAAACCACTTCCTTACAATACTTCGTGGCCAACGGCTCTTAGACTTTGCCCCAAACCTTGGCGCTACCAGACAGCTGAAGAACTTGATAGTTATCCAGTGACAGGGATGTTTAATTCTTATGAAGGTGGAGGCTATGTAGCAGTCATGGGTTATGACCAAAACACTGCCTCCGGTGTCCTAGGTGAAACGCTTGGTTATGGATGGGTTGATCACCAGACACGAGCCGTGATATTAGAGTTTGCAGTATTTAACGCCAACACAAATCTCCTTAGTATTGCTTCTTACTTCTACGAGGTCCTGGCGTCTGGTGCTGCTTTCACGACACGAAGAGTACAAACATTGGAGCTGTACAGAACGGAGTCAGGAGCTCTGATGTTTTACCTCATTTGTCAGTTATTGTTTATGGCTACGGTGCTTTATTACTTGATAATGTTGCTAGTCCATCTTTACCGTCAGCGACTCGCATTTTTCAGATCAGTTTGGAATATGGTTGACTTCTTTATGATCGTATTTTCAGTTTTGTCAGTGGCATTCTACATGATCAGAGCAAGGAGTATCTTGAAAAGCGTGAAAGCCATTCAAAACAATCCTTATGGCATTGTACATTTCCACACAGCCATAAACTGGTTTAACTTAGAGAATGTAGCCATCGCTCTCGCAGTTTTTATGGTAACTCTCAAGTTCTTAAACCTAATTCGCTTCAATCCATACGTCATTTATTTGTTCTCATCTTTTCGTCAGTCCTTTGGCTATCAAATCTCGTATGTCGTTTTCTTTTTGCTGACATTCCATGCCTTTCTCATATCAGGACATCTCATTTTTGGGCCCACCGTTCTTGAGTACTCCAGCTACACGAAAGCAGTGATCTCTCAGTTTCAATTTCTCTTAGGCAAGGCTATACCATTAGATGCTGTAAGAAGAGAAAACAGGTTTCTAGGTCCTTCATTTGCTTTGGCTTACAATATCGCAATGACTATTGTACTCATAAACATGCTAGTTTCAGTCCTAAACGAATCATACACCGATGCTAGGACACAGGCAGAAGATAGCGCTGAGGAGCTTGAAATGGGGCGGTTTATTGGTACGTATTTCATGGGGTTATTCAAAATAAGCCAAAAGGAGAATGACATTAAATTGTACTGTGATGAATCAACTTTCGTCAATATGTGCTGCTCTGATGTGGAGCCCTTTTGTTTAAATTCGCAAAGTATTAAGCAATGCAGCAAAGACAGACATGCAAAACTCGAGATGAGACTCTCTGCTCTTTCTCGACGTACAGTAAACATAGAGATTGACTGTAGGCGAGAGGAAGACGAGTTCTTAGTTGTCCTGTTTGCATGGCTAAAGAAATCTCATGACGGACATACCACTAGCTTCTAATTAACATAATTTGCCGATTTTCGGCCTCGTAAAACGTGGGTTTTTGTGCGCAAGTACATTAAAAGCGAATTAAGCACCGAAAGATTAAGAATAACTTTAGAGTCGCTCAATTTACTTGTTCAAGTCATTTTTTTATCCTACTGGAAGGAGTAAGTAAAGAAAAGAAGTCATGAGGAATACAAACTTGCACCCTGATGAAAACGTCCTGTGACGTTTGATAAATTAGGTACATAGATTCTACTTCTGAAGTAACTACAATAAAATCTACCCAATTAAGCTGCATCTGATATGAGCTTTTTTTTTGCCATACCTTGTATGGCCATGTGTGGAAAATTTAGTAGCTAATATTGATATTATAGCTTCTGTCACTATTACACAAATTAATGGAGGTGCTTTGTAAAATAGCTTTAGCTCTAGCTTTATGATACTTATTGTCGTTGTATTAACTGTTAATGCAATCCTTTACTACGACTGCATCACGCAGTCACATAGTCCAATTTAACCATATATGACTCCTAACTGCATCGCGCAGTCACATTGAAGCATATCAACCATACATGACTCTTACCTGCATCGCGCAGTCACATTAAAACATGTCAGAGATGCAACCAACCAACCACCCAAGCGAGTCGTACAAGAAATGAAAAGAAAGATATTGTTCATCTTATGGGCACTCGGCGCGATGCAGTTAAGAGTCATGTATGGTTGAGAGCATCCGTACTAGATCTCGGAGGGTCGTGGGTTCAAATGCCATCTGGGGCTCGGATTTTTTCCGAGTTCCCATAAGATGCAAAATATTTTTCTTTTCATTTCTTGTACGACTCGCTTGGGTAGCATTCGAAATGCCAGCAATATGTTGTCCTTCGCAGCGATTCTCGTTGTTAGTTAACAAATAGCAGACTAGACTTAAAAGGCTAATTGCAGTAAAAACTTCGTCTTTAATTCAATGTTTATCTGTTGTCATTGCCAATCAGATGTTATCATTAATAGTGATGTAAAGAATAATACCGTCTTCGACCTGTAGTCAAGGTTTGTAGTTTGCAATAATTGTAATTTATCGAAGTCAAGAATAAAACCATTCTCAACCATTTGCAGTTGATCACCTGAGTTGACTCATGGCTTATCGTGTCGCAGTCACTTTTCACAACGAAAAGTTAAAGTCATTTTCGCTTAGTGTTTTTCGGTGCTATTGTAAAAAGAATACCGGCGGCATTTTTCTATCGTCTTTACTCTTATAGATCACAAAAAGGACGCCATAAAATAGTAAAAACAAGGCGAACAAAAGACTGTTCTTCTTTTTTGGGTGATGTCGAAGAGTACTCACTTTGGGGTTTTACCATTTTGTTTTGTTGTGGAATATTTCGGTTTGTTGAGGTTAAAATTTCAACGATATATGTTAGAAAATTGAGACTCAGCTAATGCACATAACCGGTTGTGAGGTTGGATTTAAAGTGAGACACTGGGACTGTTAACGTAGTTCCTTTGAATTAAAACTGGCAATAGATTTTTGTTCAAACTTTGCCACATATGAGAACTTCAATTTTGAAATAATAAAAGTGGGTGCCAGTGCTCACTAAAGAGCAGCGGGGCGTTGAAAATGCCCCATTTTGGCACTATTTAATGCTTATTATAAGAACGCATTCTAAGTTATTGTAAAATCTTTGTGTGCCCAAACTGATGAAAACACGCCTTAAAACTTAAGTCAATACATTGTCTCGGATACAAATAAACTTTTTAAGCTGGACTGAAAGCTGAATCCTTGATTAAAAATTCAGTTGAACCAAATTGCTTGCCATGGTTATCACACTGCAAAAAAGGAAGACCATAGAGTAGCCGCTATTTTCCTTATTTATTAAATGTTTAACAATGGAAATCAGATCAGTCTTTTCTCGCGCAAAGCTTATGATTAGTGGATTTAAATGATGGGAAAAATGTGGGGTGCCCGTTCTCGTTAGTGAGTTGTAGCCATTTTTCCACTGACAGAGCTCAATATTAAGGCAAATCCGCCATGTTTTCAATGTGCACGTGCACGAACGCGTGTTAATGACGCCATAAATTATGCGCAGTAGGGATGCGCCATGCAAATGTGAGGAATCACCTTAATCTATAGTTTAGAGATTTACACCATTTGTACTGAAATGTAATCGGATGTAATTAAACTGTGATCATGCAAAATCGTTTATGCTCATATTTATGTAGTCCCTTGATCCAACGTGGCAAAGGCAGATGATAAATCGAAAATTTACGTCAGCACATGTTTGAATGGTGGCTGTGGGACTTGCAGCAAAACCGTATACCTTCTTTCAATTTGGATTTTTGGCTTCAGTAAAGTAGCGGTCGAAGTAAGATCTTTAAGTTACAAACAAATTACCAAAAAGAAAACTAAATATTGGTGGACGAATCGCGGTTTTACGTTTTGGCGCAAATAAAAGTAAGTTCGCCTTTGACGTTCTTAGCACTGTTATCCCGACATTAATTTTTTACTTTAATAGACACTTTAAAAAACTAAAAGTCAAAAGGAATTTGTTCATTTGCCCTCAACTTTGCACAATAGCTTGTTTAATATATACATAGCAAAATTGTTCTGCGAATTTTTTATTTCAAGAGATATTTTCTCTTTTTTAATACTATTTCGAAAATGTTCTCTTACTTTTTAAATTCTTTTTAAGCGCTTGTGGTCTGTAAACTAAAAAACAAATTAAATTAGCGAATACACTCTATTCCAAGATGGCGGCCGTGCGGCAAACAGTGGTACGAGTCGCATGAAAGCGAAGCTACGAGGACGAACTTTTGGATAACTACATATTTCCGAAGTTTGTTTGTGTAAGCATAAGATGCCTCAAAATTGTTGTGTTCCCTATTGCCTCAAAAAGGTTCATCGCGAAAATGGTTACAAGTTGTCATACTTTACATTTCTCGAGGATAAAGCAATAGTTAATCCACGGGTCTGTGCAAAATGCCCAGAAAAGAAATGTAACAAACTAAAAACAAAAACAGAACTTGAAACAGCGAAAGACAGTAATACACCGTCGGCCTCCTCGCGAGAAATCAGTGAAAAAGACCCGAGGAGAAACTGTGACAAACGAAAGTCTTTCCAAAGTTAAAGAAATAAACGAAAAGCTTAAACAGGAATTGCAGAGACTGCCAATGCTTTGGACGCAGAAAATAAAAGCATTGCAAAGCGAGCTGAATGAAACGAAGGAACACCTGCCAAGACAACGAGTGCTTCACCCCATGGAAGAATAAGCCATTTCCGAATTACCTCAGGCCTCTTTTTCAAAGCGAGTTTAGGTGCTCATCCTTTCATGTGCAAATCAATTTTCATTCACCCGCAAGTAAGCTCGTTTTTATGTCAATAAAAATTGTTTTGTATGTGGAAGGATGAGCGCCTAGACTCGCTTTGAAAAAGAGGCCTAAGGTAATTCTGAAATAGCCTATTATTTATTACTCTATGTAGACTTAGACAGGGCCTCGTAGAGGACCACCTAGCCTATTTGTATGGTATATCGCAAGCCACAGTAAGCATGATTGTTATTTCTCTGGTGAACGTTTTGTATTTGAGGTTGAAGGATGCACCCTTTAAGTATCACCCCACGAATGGACTAATGCAAATCCCGCATTTTGATTGGCTACGCGCTACTAGAGGACTCGAGTAGCAATCGAGCCTGACGCTTTCTTTCGTTTTATTAGCAAATAAATATTTCTTCAACTTGCATTTGCTAACTTTATTATTGCCTTTTCTGTCTGACTATTTGGGCGATGCTAAATCAGTATACCCTTCTCCACCAAGGGCCAGGGGTCAATAGCCCATTCGGCCTGGCCTAACACTAGACGGGGCTTTTTCCTTTATAAGCCAGCTTTATACAGGTCATAACTCATACAGAGAAATATTAAAGCGTACTGGCCTTTTGGATAAAAGATTTGACAATGGTGATAGTATCATGACCGATAGAGCCTTCACAATAGAAGACCTGCTTCCCCCTGGAATCAAATTAAACATTCCAGGTACCATTTCTTGAATCTCAGGGACAAATGATCCCTGATGGTGTTGTGAAAACACAGACAATTGCATCACTGAGAGTGCATGTGGAAAGGGCCATTAACAAAGTGAAAAAATTTCTCATTTAGGATAATGTTCTCCCCCTAAACCTGATTGTTGTTGTAAACCAAATGTGGACAGTATGTTGCGTTTTCTGTAATTTGTAAAAGCCTATTATCAGTGTGTAACGATCAAGTCCCAGTTAGCGTAAAAAGGCTAGTTGGTATCTTCCTGTTTGTTACAGTTTCATTTAAAAGAAGCAATTCTAGGATGTTAAGACTCTTCATCATATCATACATTTAAGAAATGGTGAACGTGCAGCGTGCAGTTATCGAGTTATATATGCATGCGGGAGGTTGCTAAGCACGAGAGAAGCGTAAGAGTCGTACAAGGCGATAGCTGAGTGCGACTCTAGCTTCTTGAGTGCTTAGCAAACCTCCCAAGTGCATATATAACTCGATAACCGCACGCTGCACGCTGCACGCTGCACGCTGCACGCTGCACGCTGCACGCTCACCATTTCTTTTATAACATAGAGATTTTTCAAAAACATTTTTTATTGAATCTCGCAATGTTTACATGAAGTCAAAAGCACGATAAACCTCAGTTTAACCTAAATACCGAACTAACAACAAACAGAAATGACTATCGGAAGAAGCGTTTTTTTTTTTAGAAAAGTTAGTTCAATTTGATCGGTTTTCCGAAGAATTAATACTTGAAGACAAACTGCACATTTTCAATAGCGCAACGCTGGAAAAATGGTGCCACTTCTCTTGCGACTTGTGAAGTATGTATTTTTTCATGTGAACCACTTCTCGCTCGGACTCTGGATTGCACCACTGGCGAATCCGTAGATAGACAACCAGAACTTGGGGCCGTAAGCGCCCTTGACAGCACATCACTGCAATTTTGAAGCTGTGAAACGGATGGTCGAGAGTTGTAATGTGCAAGGGACTGCTCGTTTCGATGGCCTGAAATGGACATGATATGTCGATTAGGAACGCCGGCATTGGACCACAGTGTTATGGCCGTCGCTCTGATGCTGTGGTTTGTGTATATTCTGGAAAGGCCGGCCGCTTTGCTGATTTTTTTCATCATGTTTGCAAGAGTGTTGACGCCAAGTGGCCTTTGCTCGAACCACACGTCATCTTCAGGACTGAAATTTGCCTTCGGATACTGGAAAAAGGCACTGCAATTCGGTTCGATCTTTTCAAGGTGGAGATTCAGAGCCTTGTAGCCATCGTTTTGGTCTTCCGTTTCGTAGATTCTTACTTCTTTTTCGTACCTGGGTTTGTCATTGACACCACCTTGATAGTTTTTGGAAGCTTCATCGTGGGCCATGGTTGCAAACTTTCGCCCGGCTGCATCAACAGCGAAGTTGAAGCTTTTAGTGGTCAGAGCTCTTTGTCCTTCGCGGGCTCTTCGGCAAAAGAAAAGAACTATATGAAACCACACATTTCGTAACAGCGAGAGAGGGGAAGAAAGCGAAAAAACATCACTGGCTTTGAGCTGTTGGAGATGGTCTTCTTAATTGCAGGTTTGTGGGTCACGTTTTCTTTTCCACTTCGTTTTAAATTGATAAGTTGCGCGTCTAACATCTGGTTTGACCGCAAAAATCTCGGATTATTTGCTAACTGCAGCCCTTTGTTGTGAGGAGGAGACTTCAAATATCTTTCGATTCCGTGCCTGAATCCGAGCAAGGTGGATTTCCTGTATGGCTCCCCTTTTTGTGTTCTTGCCAAGGCGTAAAATCGTCTCAGGTTCTGGTCCAGCTGACCGATCGTCATGTTTTCAAGCGGTGTTGTTATAGCTTTCTCTGAGCACCAGGCTGACATTGAATACGTGGAATGGCTCAACAAAAATTGATCCCCACTTCTTTAAATTATTTTATTGATAAAATAAAATACAGAAAACTGAGGCTTCAAGGGAAATGCTAGAGTTGTAAGCTTAAGCTTATATTTGTGCACGATGCAGTCGCTCCTTGAAGTGGCGCTCACAGTTCTTCGATCGAGCAAGACTGAAAAAATATCAGAGGCTATAAATATTTTGTTTAAACTTGCCTTTTTGCTTCCTGCTCAGTAAAATTATTAACTTAAATGTTTTCGGAACAAAAAGATTAAATTGGTAAGGTCCACAGAAATTTGTTAAAAGTTGCACGTTTTTGGACAAGTTTGCTTGCCGAAAGCATTTAAATGGGTTTCGATGCCACAAAAGTTTTGCAATGAAAGCTTGTACGGATTTCATTGTCGCCAAATTAATCGCTGAAATTTCTCTCTAAAATAGCTACTATGCATTGCTTACCTCGAAATGTAGTCACAGACCAATTTGTAGATTTTTTTTGGTGTTTTGTGAGTGTCTTTGATCAAGTAGGTGACTCTGTTTCTTCTCGCTTAAATTAGGGAATCTCTTAGACTTAGCTGGAGGCTCGTCAAAAAAATGGAGATTAAAATTTGGTAGTTCACACGAAATACCTTCTCCATCCCCGGAATAATTAAAAGTTTTTTTTTCCATATTTGAGGAGAAAACAAAAAAGAAATGGTGCTTTAAAAAGTGGCAATATCGATGATAAAAGTTGCAGAGAAAAAATTCAAAACAAACTGACGTCAGAGTGCAACCCACGGGCAAATAGGCCGCGCGTATTAGCCAATCAGAACGCGCGCTTCGCCAAGGCTATGTTATAAGAACAGTTACATCATTTCTTCATGTTCTGATGACCCGTTTGTTTTCAGTTGTGATTCTGACATTATCATATCCAATACTTTTGGCAAATAATAATAATAATAATAATAAAACTGCCCAGGGTCCACTCACTCAGTTCTAGGCCCTTACGACACAAGGATCTGGTAAATACTAGTAATGCAACGCTTTCGAGTGGTACACTGTCAGTAGTGTAAATTGCGGATTCTGGGACAATGAGACCCGGCATACCATATATGGGCATTTTTAAGGAAATGGAAGCTTCTGGTTGTTGAATCCCATCTCCCTAATGTTCACGCATACGCTGATGATACGCAGCTCTACATCTCATTTAAGCCAGATGGTTCTGCTACTGAGACGGATGCTGTTGACGCTTTACAAGCTTGCATCAGGGACATAAGAACCTGGATGGTCCAAGACAAACTTCAGCTGAACGATGCTGAGACCGAATTTCTTAATATATATATTTAGGCAAGCCTAAAAGCGGAGCTCCACAGTTTCCTTATTGTATGGCATTTACCTATAAAATAAAATCAATGCCAAGACTTGTCACAAGTATTGTGATTATAGTTTTTACCGTTTTGCTGCAGAGCCACAGCCACCATTCAAACATGTGCTAACGTTCATTTTCGATTTATCATCGGCCTTTGCCACGTTGGATAGAGGGACTACATAACTATGAGCATAAACGATTTTGCTTGATCACATCCCGGATTACATTTCAATACAAATGGTGTAAATCTCTAAACTATAGATTAACAGTCCCAGTTACTCACTTTTAAATCCAACATCACAACCAGTTATGTGCTTTGGCTAAGTCACAAATTTTCAAACATGTATCGTTGACATTTTAACCTCAACAAACCGAAATATTCCACACCAAAAAAAATGGCCAAAGTGGGTACCCTTCGACACGCCCCCCCCCCCAAAAAAAAAGAAAAGTACTCTGTTGCCTTGTTTTGACTATTTTATGGCGTCATTTTTGAGATCTGTAAGATTAGAGACGATACAAAACTGCCGTCGGTGTTGTCCTAGTTTACAATGGCACCGAAAACATTAAGCGAAAGCGACTGCGGCGATAAGCCATGAATCAACTCAGGTGATCAACTGCAGATGGTTGAGAATGGTTTTATTCTTGACGTCGATCAATTAGAAATATTGCAAACCATAAACCTTGACTACAAGTCGTGGGCGGTATTATTTTTTTACATCACCGTTAATCATAACATCTGATTGGCAATGACAACAGACAAACAAATCGGTTTTAGATAAACATTTGTCAATAAACACTGAATTAAAGACGAAGTTTTTACTGCAACGAGAATTTGCTGTAAGGGAAAACATATTGCTGGCATTTCGAATGCTGGAGCTGTTAAAAGTCGTGTTTACTTTTGCCAAGGAGTTGTCGCTCTTTGCGAGAGTTTTCCAAATGTCAACCGGCTATTGTTCCTAAAAAAGCGGAGCCGAGGATATAAACTGTCCGAACTTCGCTTGGCTCACTTCCTAAAACCAATTTTGTGCCCAAAAATGAGCGACAGCAGGGAAACCGAAGAATTTTTGGATTCAAATATTGGATATAAAACATATGGAAAAACACGAGCATTTTTTTAGTCCAAACCAATTTGAGATAAAAGCGTGAAGACGACAAACGCTGGGGCTATATGGCTGGTAACCGGCCAAGGTGTTAAAAAACACTAAATGGTCAGAAGTCCCAGATTTTTCTAAAAATTCTCGAATCAAAGAATCCTGGCTAAACCAAACCATCGTATGTCGATTAGGAAAAGTCAAGCGGTCCTGAAATGATTTTTAAAACTGAAGTCCAGCGCTTGTTTTTTCCTGGGCTTATCGTAGCAACCGTAATTTGTGACATTTGGAATTTTTTCTCAGGTCGACTGCCCACCAAGATGTAGTCTCCTTCGCAGCCGTCTTTAAGTTCGTCACGCAACGCTCCTCCCCAGAAACGGCTTTTTTTCGAACCACATTCCTTTACCTTTGTTTGTCGGTACAGGCGATTGACCAATCATATCACAATCATTGTTTGAATTCGAACCAATCAAATTGGAGCAAAAAGACTTTCCCGCGAATTCCGATCTGGAACGTTGATCAGCGCAAACCTGTTCGTAGTTTTTACAGCTCAGTATTTGAGACTTAATGGAAACTCCGAAGAAAGTAGTCAGGCCGATCGCTGTCTTATTTGTTCAACAGTTGTAGCAAAGAAAGAAAAGTTGTATATTTTTGGAAAATCATCGATTGACTTTTGCGAGATTATAAAATCCGCAGTAAACGTGAATGTGAGAAACTTCTCAGCCAGTGAACAATTATTCATCTGTAGAGCGCAGTGCTACCAGAGATTGACAAAATTTAAGCGTGCATTGGACAACCTTAAAAAAGCAAAAAGAAAATTGGAGGAGGTTTATAAAGCGACTGTTCGCCGTACGAAGAGACTGTGTAAAGATGATACAGAGGGAGACGTCGGAAAAGAATTCGACGAACATGTAGAACAAACACGTGGAAAGGTCGCAAAAGTACTTCGTTTTTCTGAGGCTACCCTTTGTACTTCTTCGCCCGGGGCTTCGCCTGTCGCCCTATCAGAGGGTCAATGCTGCGTTTTGGATGAGCCATTTTTCGGCTTCCCATCGCCAATTCAGAGTAACGGTGGCGAGTTGCTGAAACGCGCTTTCATAAATACCATGGCACACAGTCGCAACGTTGTCACTTCCACTCCGCGAAATATATCGAGAAACTCTGAAGGTAATTCGCAAACTTCCAACGTAAAGCTTTCTATAAGTTATCCTAGTATGATTGTGAATAAATCCCTCCACGGAAGCTATCAACTCATTGGGAAGGACCTTTTTCATGGCATTCCCTCGAGAATCGCTAATGCAGCTATGAACTGTCAGTCCGTTCGCAAACATATCGTAGAGAAAACACTGGGTATTTTGAAGAAAGAAGTAATGGAACTTTGCTCTATAAAAGATCATTCGCTACTTCGAAAGCCTAGCAAGGAAGGTCTAACAGATTTTGGGGAGGAGCGTTGTGTGACGAGCCTAAAGACGGCTGCGAAGGAGACTAGCTAAGATGTTAAAAACACTAAATCGGCGGCAGTCCCAGATTTTTTTTAAAATTGTCGAATTAAAAAATCCTGGCTAATTCAAACCAGTACCTTCGTATGTCGATTAGGAAAAGAGAAGCAATCCTGAAATGATTTTTAAATCTCAAGTCGAGCGCTTGCTTTATGCTGGGCTTATTCGACGAACCGTATTTCGTGACACTTACGAATTTTTTTCATGTCAACTGCCGGCCAAGGCGTTAAAAACACTAAATGACCGGCAGTCCGATAAAAATTGCAGAAATGATGAATAGATCCTACAAAACCGGTTGCATAGATGGCTGACAGTTTAAATTGACTGGAATTCTTCGATCTTGCAATTTTTATCGGACTGCCGGTCATTTAGTGTTTTTAACTAGTGGGGCTATCGGGGTCAAAAAAGTACCACCGACTCAATAAGAGTTATTTTTCCAAGTTGAATCAAATTTCACTTTTGGAAGCTACTTAATTTTAACGCGAGTTGCGACCCGGTTGCAAACCGGTTGCGGCTCAGTTGCGATGCGGTTGCGAACGAACCCCGGCACCACAACCGTCCACCAACCGACCACCAACCCACCACCCACCAACTGCTGCGGGCGGCGGGCCATTTAGAGAGAGGGAGCGGACGGGCGAAAGACATGGTGGCAGGACGCCCCGAAAATTTCCGCGACCGAAATGTTTCCGGGCAAGGTATAGTGATGGCCACCGGTGGCGCACCCATTAGAGAGAGGCACCCGCCAATTATAGCGATGGCGACCGGCGGCACACCAATAAGAGAGAGGCACTCACCAATTATCAGTGGAAAGGTTTCCGGGAAAGGTATGGCGATGACCACCGGCGGCTCACTTATTAAACAGTGGTCACCAAAAAATATCATCCTGGACACGGCTCAAGTGTACCCCGAAAGCTTGAAGAAACTCATTCTGCAAAAAATCGCCAGCCAGGACTGGCAGCGAGACGAAGTGGAAGAGTTCCCCTGGGTTTTTTACACAGACCTGTGGGCAGAGGTTGCCGCGCGTGACCTCAGCGCAAAGCGCGCTTTGGGGTGGGGTTGGGTTGACTCCCAGCTCGCCAACAAGCACGCAGCACGGCTCCGGTGGAAAGAGGTCTTCACCCGAACAATTTCGCAGGGGTATGAAGGGGATGACGTCTTTGAGCGGGCCGCAGAGCGGTTTGAAGACGAGAGCGAGGCCGCGTGCTTGACTTCGCTTCCGAGCATGATACCCGGCTCAGCTGCCCCAAATGCCACCGCTTCTCAATAGACTGCTTTTGCTAGTTAGGTTATAGTTATGGAGTACCCGACGGGGGCGCGGTGTTGCGGGGTACAAATGAAGATGGAAACGTTTGAGTTTGTCTGCAAAAAAATGCCTGCGAACAGTCGGGTGGGGCGACAAACTCTGGAAAAATAAGGGAACAGCGCGGGTAGGCACCAAGAGTCGCTTCCCGCACCCACCTCAAGAAAATGTTGGAGAAATTCGGTATTTACCACCTCGTGTGCATTGCAAACTTCCAGGGCGTAAGAACTGTGATTCCCAATCGCCTCATTTTCTTGAAGGACCTTATCTCCGACTTTGGTCGGACAGAGAAAGTCAACCACACCGTTTTTCTTTACAACTTTTTTCCAGAAAGTGTCAGAAAAAGACTGGCTGGAGCGAAAAGAAGTGCTGCGAAGGTTACAAACTTTCCTTGAAAAAGTGAAACCAAACATTTGGCAGCAAGAATCTCAGAGGTTCAGGAGCTGGTGGGCACAGGCGATAAAAATCTTCAAATGGGCGTATCCCCCGTAACAAACCGTCGAGCGTATTTGTCAAGAATTTTGGCAGGAAGCTCCATGCAGTGGTCGCTGACAAAGTCGTCGATCATTTTCAGCTTGTCAAGAAACTCTCTTTCGTCGAAATGCTCCCCCCTAAGAAAGAACCGGATGGCGTCCAGGATCTTCTTGTACTCAATCCCTGCAAAGTTGGCCTTCTCGATTTTTTTAAGCTGGCGACGCCTTTGACAACAAGCCCGAAGCCAGTCATAGTGGGAAACACTATGGGGTTCAAAGTGATGCCCCAAGCAACGGCCGAAGAGGTGATGGCTTTGCCCGCCACGACGTTGCAAAACAGGTGCTGTCGTTTTAAAACGCAGAAAAGCCGGGCGTAGCCCCAATGCTTCTTGTGGTAAACAGCATAAAACTTTTTCAACACCTCGAGCTTTTCTTTGGGAAGAGCCGGGTTGATGTGGTTGAAGTTGAAAATCTCCGCCTTCTCCTTACGTAGTAAGAAGAGGCTCTGCCCCTCTCTCCCCCGCACAGAGTGCCTTTCTCTCCTAGAAAACGCAGAAGTGTCTTCCAGTGGGGTATGGGGTGTCCCAAGCATTTTATATGAAATGTTAACGCCCTTCAAGAAAAAGCCGCAAAACAGCCGAACCCCTGGCAGGTAAAGGATTGGTCAAAAATAGGTACCCATGGTGTACATGTGCTGGCTAGGACTAAGTTATTAACTTTGCGATTTTGAACTTGGTTTACTGTAAATTAAGGGAAGGAAGATTTTGTCAGTATGGATACAGGGCAAGTTTGGGTGGCGCAGTGAGAGCACAGTAGTTTGATTTAAGTAACATGAAGCGTGCCAGTTTGAAAATTTGGGGTATGCAGCACAGAAGTACAGTGGTTGGTTAAAAAAGTAGTTAGTCGCGTAAGAACAATACTTGGCTTGGCAACGTGTCAGCTAAAACGTTTCTTTTGTACTTTACTGCACTTAAGTTTTTTGAAAGAGGCTGGATTATAGCTTGTATTTGTATAAATGAGGTAATAGATTAGACAAGGAATGATACTAGAGTAAGGCTATAAAGGAGTTAAGTATTAAAAAAGGTAGAGTTTGCATGAAATGAGACAAACTATGTTACAACATGCAACAAGACGTTTAGAAGCAAATCACGTGGGATGCATTGGTGATGCATGGCCGGCAAGCCTAAATTGTTACTGCAGTAGGGTTGGCAACTTGTTGTGGCTACTGCCTCGAAGAGGCGAAGCCATATAGTCATTGGGTCGTGTCCGTATATGCGGAACTATGAACTGGAGACCCAAGAAATCAAAAATAAAAAAAACATGTGACATACAACATCACAGGGCGACGTTATCTCGTACCCAGATCTCACTGCTCACACCCTGACCGTGGGAGATCTGGGTACGACGTAGATCTTCGTGATTTTCGAGAGACCTCGGGAACACAAGGAACTATATACTTCGGGACTTCGGAACCAATCACTGAGCGTAATTTCCTAGAATTTATCGACTCTGCTTCGTGGTTCTTCAGCAAAGCGTAGCATTTTGGGCTCACACCTGCGTTTGAGGTAAGGAGAAAACTTTATTTGTAGCCCAAATTATTTACCACACCTATCAATTATTGTCTGTAGGTAATAAAACGAAGTGTTATTCAAGTTTTAGGCCGATGCATACGCGGTAATTCACTTTACTTGACAAGACAACAAACAAAGCGATCGTTATTATACAATACAATACAATACAATTATTTTCTCATCGTTTCGTAAGTTTTCGTCAGTATTATATCGAGTTTTTATAAGTTTAAGTTCGTTTCGTTTCGTTTGTAAAGATAGCTTTACTATAGCTTAGGATTAGGTGAAAGCGAATAATATGTAAGAAATCGTCAGAACAAGCATACACCCCACAACTGCAACATTCTTTAATTCCATACCTCATCTCTCCAAATCTTAACTCCCAATACCATAACTAAACTTAAACTAAACTAAAAGAGCTAATATAGTCCTTCGAGCTGACAGATTGCGCTTGTCAGAATGATTCACAGGAAAAGCACAAATAAAGCGTTTTAGCTGGTTCATATCCTGCCATGGATTTATAACTTTCGTTAAATCAGTTGCCGCTAGCCTTCCTGAGGCACCAGAGGGGTTCAGGACCTTGGCTAACTGGAGGTAATAAAGTGCAGTATGTCGACGAGTCCATCCTACATGATCTATAATCTCCGATAAGTCTGCACCAGTTAACGCCAATGTAATAGCGCACCCAGAGCGAAAGCCATAAGCTTGGTCTCGGGCCACAATGAAACGCTGTGTTGGAGACAAATCCTCTGAGGCTAGTTTCTTATCGAGATGAAAAGACAGCTGAGTTAACTTATCAACAAAAAAACGGAGTTGCCTGTTTAGGTGTGATCCTAGCCTGCAACTGCTCTGCCGTTATCAGACGAAGATAGTCCTTAACTGACTTATCCGCCGCCGGATTCCCTAAACTCAAACGCCTGTCCCATTCGCAATCCCGACCAATTGCGTGGAAGATAGAGCGAAGTTTTCCAATGTAAGAATCAACAGTCTTGTATGAAAGTCTCACAGGGCATCCGCATGAATGAGTACCACGTTGCCCTAAAAAGGCACAACCATTTCGATGCACCTGAGTTTTGCCACCTCGATCCTTAAACACAAGGAAACGACACAGATCGCGAGGTGAAACGATAGCCAGAGATGGTTTACCTGGCAGACCCAAGAGAAAATTTTCCCATTCCTTTTGAAGGGAGTGTTTTTGTTTTGAATAGCTAGTAGCCTGATCAAAATTCCACAGTTGGTTCAAACGAGTATCAATTTCGTCTAGATTAATATCAGCCGAGCCTGGCTACCTAACACGCGCTGTCTTCCGAGAGTAACCACAGCGTTGGCAGAATCGAAAATCACAGTCATTGGTATAGCCACAAGATGGACACCGAACACAAGGTACAAACAATTTCGCTACCAGCGGGAGCTCCTAGGATGAGGAACAACAAGATATTACAAAATTTATTTAAGACAGTGAAACTTTATTTCAGAAATTATAAAGTACCATTACAAAAAATTGCAAGCATCATATTAACTATATCTCTCAAAAAGAAAGGACGATGACAACAGAGTATCACCAAATCGTTTCAAGTCACCTATATTAGAACCTCATAAGCTATGTAACATCTCATTATTTTGTAGACAAAAATATCCAGACGACCAATCATCTTTCAAAACACCCGTGTCCAGACTAACTCGCCATTATGGTTTAAAGTTAAACACAAGTGAAATAATTTAGAACTCAACCAAGAAGATCCATAAGTCTCCCGGAATATTAGAGTGATTTATCCATCCTTTCTCTGACGGGATGAGAAGGGCTTGTGAATCGCCTGTACAAGCAAGCTTAAAAGACCTCGTGGACCAACACTGGATCAGCGGCCACCAATATTTCCTTGCATACACATCCAAGACAAGTACCGAACATGACCTCCGGAAACTCTTCAAAAAGCATAAGACCGGACCCACTAAGATTGACGGAGGAAAAACATAAGGTCGTTCCAAAAACGGCTTATATCGGGAAAGATCTTGAGCAAAGAGATTTACCCCTGACGACGCAGGAGTCTGACAGGGCGTAAAATGTGGAAGGGATTTCCCAAATTTATCTTTCATTGCGTTTGAATCCAACGCCATCAAATCGCAGGTATGACCAGTAGGGCCTCCAAATTCTTGCTCAACAACCTTCCATAAGGCAAGACCCAGTATGCTATCCATGGTAGACAGGCGGCGAGAACGAGAATCCGCTGGGTTATCATTGGTGGAAATATACGACAAATGTAAGGACGCATTGAGCTTTAACGCTTTATTGAGAGGTCCATTCTTTCCACTTTGCTTGTTCCAGGCCTGGACCACAGCCTGATTATCAACCAAAGTATCCACCCGGGAATTCCTCAACTGATTTTGAAAAGCCAGCAGCACCCTCTCGAGGGCAGTAGCTACCTTTGTGGCAATGTCCCAAGATTGCTCTTTATCTGTCCAATAATCAGAAGTATCTGCAGACATCGGTGAAATCAGCGATCCTCCCCACGCAAAGTTAGAAGCATCCATAGCAACTGATACTCGAACATGACGCTCATCCCTCCAAGGGAGGGGACCGTCCCATGTCTCCAGAAACAACCAATGGGAAATTTCCTCTCTAAGGGCCCCACACACCCGTATTAGCTTGAAAGAAAGATGGCCCTTCGAAATAGCCACATTCATTTCTTTGGCAAACAGTCGTGCCCCAGGAACGACTGAGGAGAAGGAAACACATTTACCAACCAAACGCTGGAGTGTTTTAATCGTTACTGTTTCAGCGTCTAGGACCTCCCGGATTAATTTCAAAAATTTGCTTTTCTTCTCAGCCCTTGCCAGCCCTACAAAATACCCAAGTTGAATCAAAAAATAAGCCACAAGAAAAAGAGCTGATTTTGCAGCTGCAAATCTACGCTCATCAGGGGTTGGAATATCAGCGTATACCCCCTTATCAAGGGGAATTTGTAGTTGTCCGTTGTGGCGATCATCAATATACAAAAGACAAGGGACGTTCAAAGATCGAAAGAAATTCGTTGCCACAAGACCAGTATTATGGTAAACGTACGGTGAAATCTTCCAGCCAAATGGCAAAGTATTATAGGTGAAATACCATCCACCCCACTGAATGCCGAAAAATATTCGACTGTCATCCTTCAAAAGAATATGATCGTATCCAGACTTGTTATCAAGAACACTCTGATAGGAATTCCGTGAAACATAACGTGGCAGGTCACCAACATGATCCAACTTAAACGGCTTGTCTTGCATCATGTGGCTTTGTTGGTTCCACGGTCAGAGGGAGAACGAGATTGAGGGGGGGGGGGGGGGGGTTGGACCTCACCCTTCTTCCCCAACAAAGATACTGCACCAGTTTCTAAGCGGTCAAGACGGGTTTGTTGAATAAACTTTACAAACAGCTTACAAGAGACATTATTTAGAAATGCCTTTCCTGGAGGGAGATCAGATTCATACGATTCTCACTTAAAAACCCCTGAGAAATGCTGAAAAAAAGGAAAGACAGACACTTTGCCCTCAATCCATGATAATACTTCAGATTGATGAAACGTAGGATCCCCCGTGACAATTTCTTTCCAGCTATCAACATGCTCGTGTAACTCGCCCGCCCTAAAATGTTCGGGGTCTAGAAAGAGTAAATCTCCCACATCTCCAAGAGCCTCCCCGCGTGACACTTTCAGAACCGTTGATCTGAATTGAGAATTTGCTGTCACCTCGCTGCTAACAGGAACAGGGTTTCCCCGCCAATCTACCCATCGGAGACACCGTCTATTCGTTCCAGCTTGAATCAAATGCTAAGTCCCTTTCCCATGCCCAGCCAAAGACTTTAAGGCATCCCTGAAAAGGGAAAAAAAAGGGAAAGAAGATGAGAAACTTGTTGCGGCGAAACCCAAAGTCAGCAGAGAGATGACAGTGTCGGGGCCAAAAAGCCGAAGCTCCAACGCGCTTGTACTTTACATCCAAGTTTATTATTGACTTAAAAAACGGTTGCTAAAAGAAACAAAGAAGTACGTTACTACAAAGAACTAAGTGAACAGAAATCGACAAGAGAATTACAAACGACGAAACGACGAAAGAATACTTACAAACGTTGTATGGCTTTAAACGGAACAAACTAAAACAAGCATAAACTTCAAAATGACGAAGATTCTCCAAAAAGCACAAAATGAGAATGAATTTTAAAGCAAAACAGCGAATTTATACTAATGAACTGAACAAAGGCAAAATTATGCAGGAAAAACTAACAGAATAATGATTACGAAAACGACATATAAGCGTGACAGAAAGTGATTATAAAAAACAAAGGCGAAAACAAAAATGTTCGAAATGCGGCAGCAACAGACAGCTTTGACCCAACATAACTGGGGGGGGGGGGGGTTGATTGAAATACCCTTTTTCAAAAATGTCAAACTCCACGACTTTAAGAATATGCCACAAAAAATGGTCTAAAACACATAAAAAACGATAGAGATTGCTGAGATAACATTTATTGAACTCCACAGCCGCAATTACAACTCAAAAAGCTGTGAAAAAAACTAATTGAGGTGCGAGCTACATTCAGAGCATTACTTATTGGAACTGGTTGGGGGTTTCTTATAATTCAGCACATTTGCTTCACCAAAATCTCTCTTCCTCTGAAGGCACTGTGCCTTAATATGACCAGGCTTGTTACAATAAAAACACCGCCGAGGCGGTCTAGAGGACAGGTAGACCCTATTCTTTGATACACCACCCGCACCAGACGATTTTTTGATCTGCCGGAAATTACTTTTCTCGACTTTGGCTACAACATCCAAGACCCTCTCGTGATCCTTGTTCCCAAGCAGTGGGAAGATGAAGTTGCGAAACTGATCACTGGGCTGATCAAGCTTCTCTCGCAGCGTCTCAAAGAGTAGGCGATAATATGCCTCTTTTTCATGCTTGGAATCGTGGGCTGCGGGCATCAACCAATTCTAAGGCCTCATACTTATTGAACTCTACAAGAGGGCGGGAGGCCAAACTCATAAGTCGCTTCAACGGACTGTCCACGGAGGACTTGGTCAGCGTGTCTATCGCCTCCTTCAACTCGTTATACTTGCCTTTCAATGTCTGTAAAAGTTTGAACAACGAACAAAATGTGTCGGAACTCCATAAACGACGAGTTAAATTATGTATCATAGAACCCCCATACTACCCAAAGTGTTGCCCTCTGTGACAAAACACCTTCAGTTGTTCAAAAACTATCAGGGCATTCCTTCAGTTATACGCGGACTTAATAATAAGGCCAAAACAAATCACAACTACAGAGTAAAACTATCCAATCAATCGTATCGAACAATAATCGTAGGGTGGCAACATAACACCATCTCAGAGTCTTCGCGCTCCCGGCTCAATATCACAAATTTGCTTAACCTGAATTAGTAATCCTGAAAAAAGTACAAATGCACAAAACAACCAAAAGAGACCTTGCGGGAGTGCATTAATCAGTCAATTCAATGCCATGGGCACAAGAAAATAACATAATAGCTGACGCAGCCCCCTAAAGAATAAAAATGCACAAAAAAGGTACGATATCCCAGAAGCAAAGTGGGAGGTGACGTCCTCATAAACCCAATTCACCCACATTATCAAAATCAGCTATTATACAGACAAACTAGCAAAGGTTCTCCAACACTCGTCAATTAACTGCCTGGAATCATTAAATAAAGCATTCCAACATAAAAAGCAAAATAAGCAACAAAATGCTGGCAAACGTCGCCTGCATAATTTCATAAATAAAGTCGGCAAAATCTTGCCCTACTTCACGATCTCCATATGGTAAAAGATTCTCGGACAAATTATTCCTAAGACAAACTGGCGAATTCTCGCTCACATCCGAGAAACTAATTTCATAAGCAAAGAACGAGATCTTGCCGTAACGAAACTCCGCGCGTATCTGAAAACTTCACCCATTAACACTGGCAAAACAGGTTTACACATATTCGTGAAACTCTACTCATAAAGATTAATCCGACGAAATCTGGCCCACATCAAACAGCTTCACTCATTAACACTGGCAAGACTTTCGCCAATATTTGTCAAATTTTCTTTCAAACAACCCGGCGAAACCTTGCCCACATTTGATAGCTCCACTCATTAATACTGGAAAAACCTTGCCCAAAATTTGTCAAACTCTCTACATTAATAATTCGGCGGAACCTCGCCGACATTTGACAGCTTCACTCATTAACACTGGCAAAACCTTGCCCAGTATTTGTCAAACCCTTCTCATAAACAATCTGGCGAAACCTCGCCTACATTTGACAGCTTCACTCATTAACGCTGGCCAAACCTTGCACAATATTTGTCAAACTCTTCTCTTAAACAATTCGGCGAAACCTCGCCCACAATTGACGGCTTCATTCATTAACACTGGCAAAACCTTGCCCATATTCGTCAAGCTGGCGAAATCTCGCCCACACCCGCATGAAGCTAATTTCATAAACAAGATGGCGAAATCTCGCCCTGGCAAAAACCTCGCACTGACGAAACCTTGCCCAGATTTATCGTCTTCCCTTAGTAGCACTGGCAAAACCTTGCCCACACTCGCAAAGTCCAATACATAGCGACCCGGCGAAACCCCGCCCACATTTGTAACACCTAACTCATAAACACTATGGCGAAGCCCCGCTTACCTTTGTCGGCCTGTTAATAAACAACAGCGAAACCCAGTCACAATTGTAGATTCATAGCTAGGTGTACATAACAAGGCTGGCGAGAAACCCCATCTATGTAGCATAAACTAAAACACAACCGAGTCCGTGCAAGACAAGGAAAACCCACCTAAACCTCAAAACATACCGCAACACAAGATAGCTGGGGTCCTAATAAACCTATAGGCTAACCCCGAACATAAAAAAAAAAAATCAAGCATTCACCTCAAGGTCTTCACCACACGCAGCATCTTGGGGTCCTCCCGGAGCCTGCGGAGCTTGAATGGCCTCCGGAGCGTTTCCTGCTTGAAGAGCTACAGGTGCTTGTGGCGCTTGCGGTGCTTGTGGCGTTTGGGGCGCTTGCGGAGCTGCTGGGGCCGGCTGTACTTGCGGAACCTGCAACTGTTGTGCAACCTGCGGAACTTGCTGTGCTTGCTGAACTTGCAGAGCTTGAGCCGCTCCAAGACGAAGACCCTCACGACGAGCCGGGGCTTGAGGCATTTGGACTTGTCTATCAGCCCTATTATACAAACGGAGAAGTCGTGCGGTTCGGACGATAACAGTAAGAAAAGTCCTTTACTCTGGTTGTCCGCTGGAAGGAAACTGAGCAAGAAACGAGTGTTTCCATCCTATTTATGCCATCCTGGTTACTTAATCAGGATGCATATACAGGCCTGGTGCTAATTAAGCATTATAATAACTTATCTTATCATTACATTTCATTAGGAGCATCGTGAATAGCATTAACATCCTAATATCTCCGAGGATAAATGGCTAAAATTAATAGATTAAAATAAAAAAAAGTAAATGATATTAATAGTATTAATACCAAATATGAAAATAGTAATATTGATCAACTAACTAATGATATAAAATTAACCGCAAAAGGTACAGCAGTCAGCATCAAATTTAAGATCAGAAATGGCCAATTTAAATTTACTTAGCTCTGGAATAGCTCTAATGTTGTTAGGAAGGGAATTCCATAGCTTATATCACAACATGATAAGAGAGAGAATGAAGTCCATAGCTAGGGGTGTTGACTCTTGGTATGGATAAGATATCTGTGCCCCGCAGATCCTTGTTACTATTTCGAAAAGTGAATAACTTTGAAGTGTATTCAGGGCTTAAACCATGCAAAGCCTTATATATAAGAATCAGAATATTATGTATCCTTCTATTAAACAATTTAGGGTGATTAATATAACTTAATAGCTCTTCATAGGTGCTTTCACGATCATTATAAATAAAACGTAAGACACGCTGGGTCAGTTTTACCAGTTTCGCTGAATTGCGCTGACCACAATAATGCCAGATAATAGAACAATAAGTTAAACGAGGCAAAAGATAGGCATTGTACAATCTAAGTTTAGTATTGACATCAATTAAATTTTTGTGTCTCTGTAAGACCTGAATTTGATTTCTAACCTTGCCTACAATATGGCCGAGAAGTTGAACTCGGGGCTTCCGAGAACAACATCAGCTAGCGGTCAGAACGGGATTTGAACCGGCGACCTACGGATTTAAAATCCGACGCTCTAACCACTCGTCCACGCTGCCTCCCTAAGATCGGAATTTCGGTAAGAAAAAAGACTTCTCACTTCCTCTTTAGTCAGGAATCACTCTGAACCACGCATTTAGTCGCTTTGGTAAAAATAAAGTTGCTATAGCTTAGATATATAAAGGAAATCGCTACAATTTGCATAAATAGCCTCCAGACAATGAGCGACAAAAGTAGTTGAGACGCTTTTAGGAAAAGACGATTTTCGATACTTAAGCATTTGTTCTATTTCATTTGCATCTAGCGTTAAATCTCTGATACCCCCGGCTTCCCAATTCAATGTTGTGTAGGCACTGTGGTCTGTGCAGTGGGAAAGGGGGGTGGGGATGTTTCCAAGACGCAGAAAATCGAATTTTACTGCCAAGTTTCTCAACACTTTTGTCGCTCATTGTAGGTCTTCCAGCAGCTATTTATTTATATGTTTGTATGTACATATATTTATCTGCTGTAAAATTATTAAGTAAAGTAAAGTACAAACCCTTTGTAACATAACACCTTCATATGCTGAAAGGCGAGAGTCACGTTTCGCGTATTGAAAGTCGGTTATTGGTTGAGGTCACACTGGAGAAAGTTAACCATGGTAAACTCAAGTATACCATGGTCAACGGTACCGTGAGTGTGACCCCAAATTTTCAGTTTACCGTGATAAACCTAACTCTGGTAAGTTGCCCTGACAACTGCAGCAAGAACAACGTTGACTTGACCCCAGATAATAATTTAGTTACCAAAAAAAATAAAGGTGGGTACATCTCTTGTCTATCTAAACCATGCTTATTTTGTTGTCAGTTTGTCATCTTTTTGGACAAACCCAGTAATTACAATACATTTGTGGATTCATATTTTATAAACATTAAATTTATTATCCCGCTCATCTGCGCGTGTGTTTGAGCGACATGGATTTCACCAGCGCTAATTCTTCGTCCTTCACAAGTTTAGGTAAGTTTTAGGAAGGGGCCGGTTATTATACATTTCCTCAAACCATCCCTGTGGTCGAGGGTATTTTGTAATCTGGAATTTTTGTTTCTGTTCACTTTCGAAGGGAATATTCAATGCGCTATAAAGGTATTACGCCTGGCCATGGAACACGCTGACGGTGATAAATGTAAGATCGTGTTTACTTCGCCAGAAGAAATGATGGAATTTTTTGGGGAAAAAAAGTTAAAACTTAGCCTTAACGCTCGTCAAAAGCCCTTTTAACATATGTAAATGTATAGTCGTTTGAAAGGTCAAGGTATTTTTTCCTTAGACACAAACAGAATTTTCCGATTACAAGTCACGCTAGACCCGCCTCATGCAAAGAATGTTTCCATATCTCAAAGCGCCCTCTCCCAATTCACGTACATTCACATGAAATTTCTTAGTTTCATGACACTGAGACTGCTCAGCAAATGTTGTCAAAGTGCAAGTCTCTTGAATTTTAAAGGGAAAAAAAGGTTTTCGATGTGACGAGGTGGATTTGAACCCGACGTGCCAGCACAGCAGTCTTCTACCCTAACCACTAGACCACCGACGAATCGCTGACAACAAATGGTTCAATTTAAGTACCATATCGGAAACCCGAACGCTATAAAGAAGCTAACCATTAACCCTAACCCTAATCAGTATTTTTAGTGCTTAGGCCTATAATCAGTATTTACTTTGTGTACGCATCACAAGGTATCGAAGGGCGGTTTGAGATATGGAAACAAGTCCTAACCATCTTTTAAATTGTTTTCGGGTAATGTTTTCTCACAAAACGTTGTTTGTAAATATTAGGTAATGTTTTTGTGAGCGCAAAAGAGTTAAAAAGCGCGGTTTTAAGTTTTTTTAACTTCTTGTTGGATTCAAATCACTGTGTTGTTTCACAAGCCAATAGCACTCTTTTTTCGTGGGTACAAGCTTCTCTTGATTTGCACTAGGGATTTTGACGTTTCTGGCCTATCTAAGCTCACTCCAGTTTGGATTCAACTCCACCCTGGTCTGACAAGACATTCTAGTTTAGAAGATTTTCTCTTTTTTTCCAGATCCGACTTCAATCAATCACAGGCTAAGTTTAGCCCCTGAAAATACCAGTGGTCAAAGAAAACCTATTGGTCTTAATTTTCGTCATGGAAGAAGTGTCCTGACAATGGAAATTAAACCAGTGATTTTTTTTTGCCGTCAGGATGAACTAAATCTTGCGCTGCGATTGGCTGTCAAGAAAGGGCTCTGCACGCTCAGGATTGCCTGCTGTGTCCCGCATTACGGTGATTAAAAAGCGAGGGTACACCTGTTTTGGGGCATTTTGGAGAAGGTATACTTTTTCTTAAAGGATATGAAGGGTTGAAGATTTGATAGATTTGGAAAATTGACGTTTGAAGTGAAGAATTAGTAGATGGGAATATTCTCGTATGTTCTCCAGTTTTAGCTGGGGCGGATATTCTGTCACCTGACGTGTTTAGACCAATCGCGCGAGCGAAAAGATTTGATGGATTAGAATTATAATTACAAACCGTCTATTGATCAATATTTTCATTTTTATCTTTTCTTTTGGCGAGGGAGGGGTGTTGCGTACTGATGGAAATGTAGAGAAGGAAGCAAGCAGGCAAGCACGGAAAGAAAGATGGAAGAAAGCGAGGGAGGAAACAAGAAAGGAACGGCAAAAGTTAGTAAAATGGAAAATACATGATTGATCTGATAAAAAAGGACCTGAGGAGTTTTTCGACTTTTATTTTTAAATTTCAACGCTAGTTTCTAATACTTGATAATTATATATAATGCTGGGATGCTTCATGTAACCATTTGAACTATTTACTTTTCGCGCATGTCAATTATGTTATGATTATTTTCGAGCTCTTTTCTTTCTTTTTTCTCCATATCACCAGCTAGATAACTTGTTGAAACTTGGTCGGACTAAACACACTAAAAGCAAACCAAATACTTAAACTATATATCAGCAATAAATTCTAACTTGTTCGGTCATCAAGTTAGTTCTGATTTAATTTAACGTTCTGCGTCTGCTTTATGGCTATAAAAACAAGTTTTGTTTTTTTTTTTAGAAAAAACTCCTCCTGCGGACTGTGATGCAATGTGACAAAGCCTTTTTTCTTTCATTGCCTCATTAAGCTCGTAGCTTCTTCACACATTCAGCCATGACATCTTTGATGGTATCTTCGCCGAGAAGTGTGTTAAAATAACCCAAGTCTGAAAGACGATCAAACTGAAGATTTGGATACTTGAAACAGATCGTGCTGTAGGAATTATCTGGGTCGTCGAGGATTTTGAAGTCGGCAAATTTCTTCTCTTCCTCGGTCTTTCGTTTGACCCCTGATAAGGAAAGCGGAACAAAAGCTAATTAGCTTATTTTTCGTTAAGGCCCTAAGAAATATGAATGGCCCGAAATCCCGGTACAGTCTAACGTTTGATAAACGTGACGATGTATAGGAAATTATGAAAGAAAACCCCAGTTTAAGGGGGGACACACCAGTTTTCAAACATTTTTTCGTGGCCAAGATTTAAGTTCAAACCATGGCAAAGTATACATTTTTAGAATGCTTAAAGACCAGAAAATTATGGGAAAATACTTTTGCTCCCTAGAACTGTATTGTAACCTGACACCAGCTGAATTAATCGGCTACCTGCTATTCTATGCCAGGCCGGGCTTACTTGAGAAAAGATCTCCCGCAAGAACTGGTCAAAAGGAATCATTTTTACAGTTTTCAAAAGAAGGCAAAAAGCTCACTGTGATAAGCATAGAGATTTGGGAAAAGTTATAAACACATGAAATGATGACCAGTTAAATCTGATACAGAAAATCCAGCATACGTTTCAAAGCATAACTTCGACAAAATGCAATGGATGGAAAAAGTTCTATCTTCATCCTACAGAACCTACTCAGAACAACAAATCCTGAAAATTTCAGTTGAATTGGCCAAATCCGTCTCAAAATATCTTTTCTCAACGGCAAAAATAACTCGTTTTGAGAAAACGAGATTTAAACTTATGGCAACAGAAATTGTCAAAATAAACTTTTTTATCTTAACATTCGAATTTCGTGAAAAACCAAATCTCGATTTTTTTCAGAATTTTAGGTCCCACCTTAATAAATATCTCAATGTGCTTTTTGGAGGCGTGACGTGGGTCGATTTCATTTTAACAGTTAAGGGGAACTAGTTTTAAAGTGAGTGATAGCTCCTCTCATCGGGGTCACGGTTTTCCCTATCGACTACTCTCTAAGGCACCAGGACATCTCTAAAGGTGGTCTGCTACCAATAGGGTACCAATCTATATGAAGTGACGCTAAAGTGACGTTAAAGTCAATGTTTTGATGTTTTTAATGTTTTGATAATGTTTTAATGTTTTAATTTTAACATTGTTACATTAATTTAAATTTAAATAAATAAATAATTTACATTAAAATAATTTAAATATAAAAGAATCAAAGTTTAAATTTTCCTTATATTAAGAACGTTTCCGAGTAAAACTTGTATCAGATACAAAAGTAAATTTTCACCTGGTGCGCTTTCTTCGCGAAACGTTAAATTTACCATTACAAAGTGCATCACGATCGGACATGAAGGATCAGTGGGGTGACGGAAAACATAGAGTTCCTTCATCCCGTATTTCTTGAATTGTTCCTCGGCGTCGATCGGAGGGAACTTCACGTTGTTCTTTCTTGCCCACTCCTCAGCTAACAAGAGCTCCTGAAAATATAGGATAAAACGAGGAAGAAACCAGATTAGAATTCGAAATACGTTATCTCTGCTTTCGAGCCCGAAACATCCCTCGCTAATATAAAGTATCGCGAGGTATTTGTTCTGCAAAATTCCAATCTGATGACGTAGCTCCAAAGAGATCTGTTTAGGGCTTCTGATTGGTTATCGCGCGCTGTTGAATTTTGGCGCATAAGGAACAGCCATTCACAGCACACAGCTACGTTGTTAGACTTCTCTCCAGCGAGGATCCGGAAAGCGTCGAGTTCCTGGCGTCATTTTGCATAATTAACACACGACTTTTTGTAGAGAATCTAGAGAAGGCATCATGCGAACTGGTTAAAGAGCTTGAAAAATGTAGTAATCGACGACCTGCATTATAAGCTCTTTGCGTGAAATACTGAAGGAGACCATGGCTTTCAAACAGTTTTCTGACAGCCAGGCACAAACACCAATTAATGAGCCATCGCATTTTTTCGCAAAATTTTAGTTATCATACCATGCTATAGCCTATAGATATTCGGAATTCGTGTTTTTGTGCCTGAGCAAGCTAATGAAATCTCATGACAATCAACAATACCTTGAAGGGCGGATTGTCATCCCGGCCCCTGTCACTTGTCTCAAAGGACAGGAAGACATCCGCAGTTCGCTGAGGTGTCAAAAGGAACATAGGGTAAGGAGATCCGAACACCATCCCACTGTCAATCAAGAAAATACGCTTGGACTTCACACTATACTGGTCAGTGGTGTCATCTACGGCATCAGCTCCTGTGGAAATGAGGCAAAGCGGAGCAGTTCAACTCAATCATTAGAAAAAAGCCAGTCATTTTTTGTTTCACGCAATGTTGAAGCTGCTTGGCTAGCTCTTGGCTTCCTGATAACGCAGGGTCTATCCGTCATGGATTAATTCGTGAAGCCAACTGGTCATGCCCAAGGGACAATTTCTTACCCGATGGGACTGGCGCCGATGGCAGTTGGAGCCCGCGAAGAAAGTTATGAACCAGGCCTGCTCGGCCCTCATGGGTCTTGAGGATTGGAAACTTTTCCGCAAGAAATTTCAAGAACTTTTCAAAACTGTCGTCCTCCTCAGGCTCTTGCTCTGCGAGCTGTTGTTTTGCTTTGACATCGTCCTCTTGTGCCTCTTCATTATCGCTCTCTTCAGCATCAAAGCATAGACTTTTGTCTGGGTCAATCGCTCCTCCTGCATGACACAGCATCAATATATTTTCATTAACATAGCTATTTATATACTGTTTACTATTATCTGTATTATATATTAACAAAATATAGTTAAGCCCATTTACCATTGTGAACAAACCCCTCTTTTATATGTAGGATCATCGTTCTTGTATTAACGACGGCCAATCATTTTTAAATTAATTTCTATGAAAAAACATTCTTCCAGACAGTTTTTAATGAAAGTTCATGTCTATTGCATATTACAGATGGTGTTTTACAACTAAAAACCTCTTTGTTCCGTTTTAGGCGAAAATGCGAAAAATTAAATATCAAAGAGTAAGGCCTTCAAGCTTCTAAATACTAGTTCAGTCAAGAAAATCTTAGAAAAACCGTGTTCGGTCATCTTAACCTAGCGGATTAGCTCGCAACTGATCCAAAAATTTGCTGATTCAGCGCGCACACATAGTCCATATAACCGTCCGAAATCAGTTCACCCGCACGGACATGACAGTTTGACGTGTTGAATAATAAATTACTTATTAGACGTTCTGTACTCATTACTTGTATTTTGACTCGTCCTACGGGTTAGTCAAAATACGGCACAACTCGTAAAAATACTCAGCGATACTACACAACAAAACGTATAATAAGATAATACACATGTTAACAAAAGTCAGACCATTATGCAGATCTTGCAGCATTTCACCAGTGGTGCGTATCTGATCTTCCAGAGTAGCAGGCATTTTCCCCGAGGCAAGACAACGTCCCACTACAAAGGTGTATGCACTGCCATAAAGACCTGTCAACGAAAAAAGTCATTAATAATTCTGAACGATGACGTTTCACTCTGGCCAGATGGGTAACAGGCCGTATATATTTCAAAGACTCCCGTCCCCAATTGCTTTTTATTCTGTAAACTCATGCTTAAATGAAGGAAGGTGACATGGTCGAAAGTGATTAATAAATGACCCAAAAACTGTGAGACGATCTTCAATTCATGTCGGTACGATAGGTAAATCTGCGTCGGCTACCGCCGAACTTAACCTGGTTTCTTCTCCCTGGAGGGGATGCTGGTGCACTGTATGTTTTAATACAGACTCCGAGTTCCATCCTCATACCTAAGTGGAAAGAGGCTCTTTGAAACTAAATTGCCTTGTCCAAGAACACAACACAAAGACCCCCACCACGGCTTTAACCCTGTGTGGAGTGGGGCTGTGGCATTAAGAATTTTACCTTCAAGGTAATGGATAGGCGGTTCCTTGTAAGAACGAACGAGCTTGCCACAGAAAAATTTGTTTCCAAATTGCTCTGTCTTCGCAAAAGTACCATATTTTGCCATGCCTACTTCGTACGGGGAGAACTCGACCCATTCTATGAAAGAGAGAAATGGAAGTTCGAAAACCAATAAATTCATAAAGTTGTTTCATCACATTAACTCAATTTGGGCCACTGCTTGGAATGCGCAATATTTATCAGACACTGGTATCGAAATTTATCCTGCCAACACATATAGGGGACGACAGATAAGCAAAGCTGATATTACATGCAAACAACATAAAAGAGTCCAAATTGAAAGCCAAGATGCAACCGTGAACAACTGTTTTGACCTGGCTGGGACTCTCAGCACGGTGTAGCAGCAACCCACACTAAGGCCAACTCTCTGTTGAATTAAATCCAAAAGGAATTATAGATGGCTGCAAGAACTGACTGTGATTGGTCGATGAGACTTTTTGGTTACCACTGACCAATCAAATCTCACATCGCGTTCGGTTCGGATAATCCAGCCAATCTGTGGCTCGACAGCTAGCATTGTCTCTGCCCAAACTGGGTTTCTGTAGTGGCGCATTACATATGTTTTGGGGGCTAGGAAAAAGTAAAGATTGATGAATCACTTACCACCAAACACTTTTGCTGGCACATCTGTTTTGACGTGGACACAATTGTAGACAGGGAATGGTACCAAGGCGTCTTTGACGACACGTTGCTGGTCACTCAGCTTAGGGACGTCTTTTCGCTTTTAACAGAAAAAGTACTACGTTTATTTTGTACACTACTCTGTATCTCAGAAAAAAATAATAAGCGTTGGAGAAGAAGGGGAAGCCATCTGACAAGCTTGGAGTCGTTAACTACTAACTACTTATTGACCGAGAGTGAGGTCTTTACAGGAACCCGGCTTGCCTATTGACCGGGCGATAGCGAGGTCATTCTGCAACTGGGCCAAGGTTTGAGATATTATCGTAAAGACTGAACGGTAATGGTTAAAAATATGTTCATTAAATGACTCTAATGCTTTGTCTTTGCGGGTTCATAATCAGCCTGTGGACATTACGGGAGAATAATGTCCTAGTATTAGACAATAAGAGTGGGCGTTATATCGGCTACAAACACAAGCCATGTGATAAAAGATGTTTCGAAAACAGTCCTAAGAAAGCACGCGCGTTGATTGGTTAAAAATCGTGTTTGTATAACTCAATGGAGACACAGAACTAGCGCGCGCTGTTGACGTAATGATGGCGCGAGCAAAGAGAACTTAGATTTTGATAATCAAAGTTAACAAGTTGTTTTCCTTTTTCTCGTGGTGGTGTTTTCTAAAAGAAATGGAAAACATGTACTTCGTGTTTCTATCGAGTTATACAAACACTTGTGAAAGTTTGGGAGAACTCGAAAAAGCTGTGAAAACACTCGCCTGTGGCTAGTGTTCCCACAGCATTTCTCGTTCTCCCAAACGTCCACTGGTGTTTATATAACTCGATAGAAACACGGTACATGTTTTCTATTTCTTATTAAACACTAACCTTTCTTCGTAACACGTCACCAACGAGATAACCAAAGAAATCAGTGAAAGTAACGGGTTGGCCTCGGTCTTTCTTTCCTTGTATGATGTTCAAGTAGTTTATCAACCACGATGGAGAGAACAATAGCTTAATCATCCAGTTATCCTCCAAAATATCTCTCATTTCATTCTTTAACACTTGAGGATGTATCATGGGCCACTCAGGATGAGAATATAACATCGAAAGGTACCTAACAACAGATCGCGTGTACAGAAAAATACGCTTTCGTTATGAAGGCGATGTTGAGCATAAGGTATCCCTCCCCAAGGATTGGGTTGGGCAAAACATAATACACCAAAGCGGGGTGAGAATTTAATGATAGAAAGGATCCTAATAACAGATCGACTACATAGAAAAATGCGTGTTCATTACACAGGATTGGCCTGCCATAAGGTATCCACGAGAAATAGGCTGGGCAAACCGTGATAAACCTCTGGCCAGGTCCAACGAGCTTCCCGTTCTGAACGGCTTTGTAAACAAAATAAATTGAGACCAGAACCAATCAGATTTGTCAGACTTAACTCTTAGCATGCGCAGAGTGACGGAAGTCTGCGAAGCCGATGTTGAACCTGGCCAGAGGTCGCGATTCTTGGTGCTGGAGGGCTGCCTCTGGGGACGAGAATGCGTTTGCCATAAAATAGCAACCTTGAGAGAGAGTTGTTGATGGTTTAATTTACATCTCGCATTTAGAAAATTTGCCCTATGCATAAATCATGGCACATACAATAATTCCAAAGAGTATGCAAAATAAATTAAGTTTAAGAAGTTCGGAAAGGAACGGATTTGAACATAGCTGACACATAATTCTTTGAGAAGCTGCAATTTAATATCTTTTCAATATTCAGCATGTTCCTTTAATTAACATCTAGAACGGCCGTTTTTTTTAGGATTTGGAACTAAAAGAAAGAGTCTGAGGTTTAAAGCTTGGATGTGAACACATTGCATTGTATGTATGTATTGATGTATGTATGTATTGTGAAAACAAGCTTTTGCCTTCACAGACGGGCAATCGGACGGGACGGGAAAACTCTATAAAACTTCTTTGGGAAAGGCTTCTTCCTGGGTAACTCGCTGGGTGCGGGAAGGCCGGGATCTATTACGACGAACGACTATCCTTGAGACAGTAAACCCACACAGAACTTGGCTCCAACGTAGGGTTTAATACCAAGGATACAACCAAAGAAATAACTACAATACACTTCTATTTATGTGAAAACCAGAGTCTTAGGTGATGAAGTAACATCATTAAAAACTCATAACTAACCGTTACCTGACACAGTTGTAAAACAGTGATTGGTTATAACGGAATTTAGCCTTTACAACATTAATTACTTTCAAAAGTTACACAGGTGGATAACGGCTTCTTACAGGTTGAGTTACAGCTTGAATGCTTATTACAGTTATGATCTTACAGAACAGTTAACGCTTCAATGACTAACAACAGGTTGAGTTCACGGATTATTACACTTGCAACAAAAGACTAAATATTTTCTACGTTGGCTTTTATGTTTTTATAAGCGAAAGCAAAATAAACTAAATACCAATAAATCCTCTCATCACAGTATGTATGTATGTATGTATGTATGTATGTATGTATGTATGTGTGTATGTATGTATGCATGCATGCAAGATTGTTCAATATTCGGACGCTTCAAAAGATAACTGTGATTGCAGTTAATCGGTTTAAAGTATCTTGATTATGATAAAGTACTGTTGAAGGTCAACTTAAATAACGCACTTTAGACTCCACGAGGACCCCGCGATTGGCCATTAGCTATGCTTTATTATAGTATAGAACAAAGGAACTGTTATTGGCATACCAATTTGATCCTGATAGTCCAGAAGTGTAAGTACAACAATCAAAAAGTCCCATGTCCTTCAGTGCACAGAACACACCACTGAGATACACCATGGCACGAAAGCCGCCTCCGGAGCCAAGAATGACCAGGTTGGGTACCTGGAAAAGACAGTCAAGAGAGTAATATGTAGATTTAGGCCAGCCTAAAAGCGTAGCTCCTTGACCGGGTTGTTAAGTGTCCGATTGAGCCAACCCAGGAAACGGTAGAATGTTGATTAGAGTTTTGTAACTTTGCGGTGAGGTTTTCTGTTTACGGTTGGACTAGCTGTTTTGAGTTTTATAATCACCATATACTCAGAAAAAAGCAGCGAAAAACAATAGCATAGAAGAAAAAGTCATAATTCGAATCAATTTTAATCCTGGGCTAGCGTTAACAGGCTTCCGAACAAACCTGCCCGGTTTTTAACAAATTCACCTGACACAAGCCCGCAATCCAATAGAAAACTAGCACTTGGTCAGCGGTAAACTTCAAAAAATACGTGACCTCGATGAGCTTTACACTTGAGCCCGTGATATGGTCACGTGATACTGGTCAGCAGATGCCTTGTTTTGACAGGTGTCAATTGATCATAACATGGATGTCCAATATCAAAGAAGTAAACGGTAAACCAAGGCTACATGTCCCTGTCAACCTAGTATTTGGAGTATGGCCACCATCTTGCGCGACTCTGTCGCCGTCGTCGCCGTCGTGGTCATGCCTACGCGTCCACGAGCAATACCGCTAGCCATGATAACTATGAGAAAATTCATTGATTGGTTTCCTTTTCTTTCCCATATAAGTATGGGGCTCCGCTTGGCGATCCTTTGGGCCGCCGGAGCCCCGCTATTACCGAGAATTACCGAGTAATACCGAGTATTCTCCGAATCGGCTGAGCCCAAGAGAGATCTGTAATGATCTGATTCCTCCATAAGCGAACCTTTTCCGATGCAGACGATGGTTACGATTTCAAGAAAAATACCTCATCGGTTACATGCATGTGTTTTCACACACTGCCACACAACATGTCAAGATTGGGGCTTCTCGATTGTGTATAATTAAACAACAACACGTGAAAAATCTGGATTCTGCCACGCGCCACAAAGCTACACAAGCTCGATTATCGCTATTAGGGGTATTATTATGCATTGAACTCACTATCTCTTTTCTGGTTGGCCGAAAGGATAGCCTCCTACGCAGACATTCTTTGAGCTCGTCACGCAATCTTCCTCCCCCTTCGTGGGGGAGGAAGATTGCGTTACTAACCCAAAGAATGTCTGCTTAGGAGGCTACCGAAAGGGTGGTGCATTGAATTTTCAATTTATACAGTAATTATGTCAGTCATGGGTAATCATGTATGACTGCAATGCAAGATTTCTCAGGGTAATCATGTCAAGTGAGTGAATACTTTATTTACCCTCGGATTTTAGAGTAGCTTTATCGTAGGTAATATCTCCGAGCGTTTCCCACCCCAACCCTCGGGAACTTCATGCCCTACTCTTTACGATAGGCATGTGCGTTTTTTTACGTCCCCTGCTAACCGTAACACCGAAGATGCAGGAGACCGGGCCTACGGTTTATAGTCCTTAACCGAGAAGACCTGAACGTCTAACCATCCAATAATTGTTTATAATAATTCGAAGTTTTATCTGTAGTCTCTTTCTTTAGGAGCTGAATTGAAATACCAGCATAATGGGCTTGCGTTAACTATTTGTAGTGAGTGTTCACCAACTTATCTGAATTTCTAGAATTTAATGGCTTTGTTAAAAGTACCTTGCCATTTGAACATCAAACTTCTTACCTCGTTAAGATTTTTTGGTCCTCGTTCCCCTAGGTATTTTTTCATGGCCTCCAACACTATTTTCTTTCTTTTCTCAAGGAAAGCCTTTTCCCCATCACACAGCTCTATACTGTATCGTAAGTCAGAAGGCGTAGTGCTGTTCAGAAGGTGGAGGAATTATTAAAATAGTCACCCGTGTATTCTTAAAATTAAAGAGAATTCCTAAAATAGTGGATTTTTATTGGAAATTAGACCAGCTGGCGCACTTTTCTCGAAAGCCTCGGAAACCCTTTGGGCCTGCTAAGCATTTTTTAATTTATTTGTATCCAAAAATAGTGAGATTTATATGCCTGGAACATTTCATGAAAATAATCTAAAAAGAAATGTGAATAAAACAGCCGATGTCATCGTAAGGTCTGAGATTTTGCTACGGCTTTTACGTGCGAAAACTTTTCGTGACTTTCGAGGAACGGAACCCAATATAGGAAGTAGGTGGCCAAGGTGCTCTGACCCCCCACCCCTCCCCCCTCTCCCCCTCCCCCACAATGTCAAAATTAGTTATTCACTAACCAGTCTGTGGCTTTCATTTCTACGTCAACTTTTGAATCCTGAAAAGCAATTAAGAGCCAATGTCAGAATATATCGAGAATCTCAAATCAGTTCCAAAAAATCGGATTTTTGCTAATATCACCCAAACAACCCTTTGAGTGAATTATTTAAAGAAATGGTATTAAGAGATCCCCAAGCGCTTTACATTTTAAGAAATTTAGAAAAGTTCGAAAATTCGCAAAAAATACAATTTTTATTCATGAAATTAGTCTAAATTTCTAACAATTTTAAGGAAACATTACGGACGCGCAAAAGCTCCTATTGACTCCATCTTCCTCCCATATTTAGAAGACTTCCAAGGCTTCAAGACTGTGTAAAAAGATTCAGCAAAATGATTTTAAAAATATAGTTTCTGGCCTTCGTTGCATACACTCTCCTTGCACGTCGTTTCGAATGTGAAAATAATGCCCAACTTTACCCGCCCAAAATCGATCCTGGTATTTTACAAATTGAAAAAAACAATTATACTACATAAAAGAAAGGAACTTTTGTTTGTAATATCTGACGTTTAAGCTCTGCCAATTAAAACGCTGGCGTGTAATAAAATTTTAACTGGAGCCACTCGGACGCCGTACGCAACAGAAAGTGAATGTGGACAAAGCGAAAACAAATGTAAACAAAGGGAAGAAATTAAAATAGCACGAAAATCATTTCTATCTCATAGAATCACATGGAATTGACAAGAATATCTTATTCCAATAAGTCTCTCTAGCTGACCAGCGAATTAAGCAATGTTTTCTGTCGAATAATCGGAAAAAATCTTGAAAGAGCAATCAAAAGTAAAAGGTCACACAATCGGCGGGGTCACAGTGACACCTGCTGGGTAACGCACGGTTCTGTTATGTAACACTGCAAAACGTAGAATAGGTCATTTCAAGTCCAACGGGCTTCAAAACGATTTCAAAAATTTCTCCAAGAAGCTATTAGAGCTTTTCTGAATAAAACTAAAAAAAAAAGGTTACTTGATGACCCTTCTACGGAATATTCTGTGTGTGCTATTTAATACACTGCAGGCTATCAACCGAACGGACGAGATATTGTACTCTTCAAAAACAATAGACCTTTTCAGCTCGTCGATTTTATTTTCCCATTGTAGACCACGTGATGTTACCCTAGAGAACTGTTTCTTTGAAATTTCGCCATATTCACGCGCATATGTACGCATAATTTATGAAAAGACAAAAAGCAAATTCCCTTGGGAAGATCACATGGTCTACATTGGGAAAACAAAATCGACGAGCTGAAAAGGTCTATTGTTTTTGAAGAGTACAATATCTCGTCCGTTCGGTTGATAGCCTGCAGTGTATTAAATAGCACACACAGAATATTCCGTAGAAGGGTCATCAAGTAACCTTTTTTTTTTAGTTTTATTCAGAAAAGCTCTAATAGCTTCTTGGAGAAATTTTTGAAATCGTTTTGAAGCCCGTTGGACTTGAAATGACCTATTCTACGTTTTGCAGTGTTACATAACAGAACCGTGCGTTACCCAGCAGGTGTCACTGTGACCCCGCCGATTGTGTGACCTTTTACTTTTGATTGCTCTTTCAAGATTTTTTCCGATTATTCGACAGAAAACATTGCTTAATTCGCTGGTCAGCTAGAGAGACTTATTGGAATAAGATATTCTTGTCAATTCCATGTGATTCTATGAGATAGAAATGATTTTCGTGCTATTTTAATTTCTTCCCTTTGTTTACATTTGTTTTCGCTTTGTCCACATTCACTTTCTGTTGCGTACGGCGTCCGAGTGGCTCCAGTTAAAATTTTATTACACGCCAGCGTTTTAATTGGCAGAGCTTAAACGTCAGATATTACAAACAAAAGTTCCTTTCTTTTATGTAGTATAATTGTTTTTTTCAATTTGTAAAATACCAGGATCGATTTTGGGCGGGTAAAGTTGGGCATTATTTTCACATTCGAAACGACGTGCAAGGAGAGGGTACGCAACGAAGGCCAGAAACTATATTATTAAAATCATTTTGCTGAATCTTTTTACACAGTCTTGAAGCCTTGGAAGTCTTCTAAATATGGGAGGAAGATGGAGTCAATAGGAGCTTTTGCGCGTCCGTAATGTTTCCTTAAAAGTGTTAGAAATTTAGACTAATTTCATGAATAAAAATTGTATTTTTTGCGAATTTTCGAACTTTTCTAAATTTCTTAAAATGTAAAGCGCTTGGGGATCCCTTAATACCATTTCTTTAAATAATTCACTCAAAGAATTGTTTGGGTGATATTAGCAAAAATCCGATTTTTTGGAACTGATTTGAGATTCTCGATATATTCCGACATTGGCTCTTAAGAAGGAACGTTCAGCTATAAGTTATCTTTATTTTAGTCAATGATGAAAACTTTGAGTAAAAAGCACTTCAAAGCTCAGATCAATGTTAATTTCCTCATGCATGTCAGGCGGATTTCACATTTTCAAGATAAATTACGCCTAGGCTTAAATTAAACTTCGTTATTAGTAAGCCAAATTTCCACAACTATCGGATAGCTGCGACGATAAATTTATGGGAATCTGTAACACCAAGTTGGACTAAGATGTATTCCAGTTTTAAAGGCTGTCATTTATTTATAAGCCTTCTCGTTGGAATGCGTGGTCTTCAAGACGTCAGACATCGTCTCCTAAAGCACCATGTTAGCTCCCTCTGCGTGAAGAAATAAGGAGCCAAAATAATTGAAGTCCAAGATTGTGAAGCTTTTGATGTCTGATCTTTTGGAATTATCTCAAGGTAAGATGGACAATGAAATAAGGAACGCTAATACCTGAAACGCCTCACCAAAGGTAAAGGTGTGTTGGTAACTTTTATTAAGTTCCAGTCCACTGACGTCAAACGTTTTACTTTCCACACCATCATCTTCAGTGTACTTGTCAGATTCTACCAAAGTGATTTCTAAAAAAACGGAAACAGCTTAACGTAAACTTTAATCTGTCTACAGACACTCTTTTTAGTGTTGAGTTCGTCGAGATCGCTAGCAAAATTAAAAAAAACTCGAGGGAAATATGATCGAGCCAAAACGCCACGGGGTGGGGCTGAAACAATTTTTTCCGTCCTCCCACGCTCTACGCTTGGCGCGTTTGTAGGAAAAAAATATTGCAGATACGAAAAGAAGCTGTTGTGCACCGCCTACAAAACTTAAATCCTTTTGCGTAATATGCGCTATATTAGTGCGCTCAGGATGGGGATTTAAAATATGTTTGCTCTTTTAATACAGCTTACCCAAATGGTTCTGCACCACTGGATCCAGATAAAACTGAAACACCTCGTTCCATATCGGATTTCTGGTGTCATTTTTCACCGTCGTTTGCCGACTTTCATTTGGAGCCGTTGAAATGAGGAGCTTGACATATGGATCTGGTTTGTCCCCTGAGCACATTAACAAAAACACACAGACGAATTAAATTTAGTCCGCGAAGATGCTTCGCTAACACTGACGAGAACAAAATTATCCTTTACGCCTGCAACTATCAGATTTAAAATAATTGCATCTTCAAGCAGGATAAGCCAAGATGAGTAGGTTTTTCGAAGAGGGTATTCAAAAATCGTAATATTTTTCTCTCGCGTCATCTAAGCTAGTACCCCCCAGGAGAGAGCGTTGTGACGACTCCAAACGACCATAATTTATATAAACTTACAGAACTGAGGTGACGCTAACACGACGTCACGCCCGCGGAGAACTTTGACCTCCAGCTCAAGACAAGGGCGGTAGGATGCCTGGTAACAGGAAACAATTATCATGTGATTAGCAACCTTGCATGCAGCGGCTGCACCCGCTGTACGAGTGGAACTCAAAACTGAGATGTCCTACCGAAACGACACGATGATGACACGATAATGGAAGACTTCTATACGCAGCGGAAGGGAGCGGGGGGAACAGTGGGGCTACCCCCGTAGGCCCGCTCTCCATACGCAAACTTGGGGGGGCTCAGCAAACAGCGACGACTCGGAAATTCAGCGAGCATTTGGAAGAGTTTCAAACGTCTTGCTTTGGAACTGACAAAAACTATGGCAGGCTTGGCATGCACCAGCTTCACATAATGTAGCGTAAATTGCGCTGCCCGAAGTTTGTCAGGTTACAAAGGTATCAAGAACTGTGAGTTTGCTAAACTCTCATCTGTCAACAAAACGTCAACAAAACGCTATTAGGAGAGGTCCTCAAACTGTTAAGATTATGTTTGAAAGTGGGCTTTAACTTTATTTTTCGCCTCTTTAGCTCACTAGATGAATTATTTGTGACTTACGGATTAAAGACACAGTTCAGTGGCGTTAAAATTGTCGCACACAGACGCTCAATTTACCAAGCTGTCTGGCTAATCGCCACTTTGATTTCACTTTCTTATCTAACTATTAAAGGGCCATATTGTTAGATCTAATTAAGTGTTTGAGGGCACGAACCTACCTGAACTTTAGCCATTCCTTTCGGATCGATCGAACAAGCGTTCCGCGGCGTCAGTGCTGTAAACGAATTCCCGTTTAGGGAGGATACATGAGTTATATTGTCTGGTTTGGATAATCTGAAGGCAACGAAAGGAATCCGATGAGGGAACTAATATGCAGTGTAAGATGATTAACGTAAATACAGCAAACGCTACAATCACAAATCGACACGAAACCAAGTCCGCTCACAGTTTTTCATCAAAATAAACGCTTTAAGCAAAAGTATAAAAAGGTGCTGTACAAATTTGATTTTCTTACCGAGTTGCTCATTAAATTTTGGCAGCTCAAAGGAAGATGCGTAGTCATTCGAGTCGAATGTGTACATAGTCTGCATAGTCTGCATACTTACTTACATTATTTTAACCTTGAAATCTGACTTCTACGTTCCAGTAGATTTGAATTACCTCTGTCCAGACAAAAAAAAAATCATAGACAGACACTAATGTCTAAAGATAGGAACATATATACGAACCTCTATTAAGCGTTCACTTGTTAGCGGGGCACCCCTTATCAAGCGGCCAGTTATCAGTCTCGTAATCAGTAGTGTAGCAGCTCTCGTAAACTGCTATTGTTTTCTCATTGTAGCAGCTGTTATTGTTTTCTGGCTAGGGGGCATTGTGTCTGTTGTTTGTTCTGTTGTACCCTCAAAGGGTTGCAAGCCATTCATGTGAGACTTTACGAGAACTGCCACATCACCCCTCGAAACTGTTGTCAGCAAATACCGCAAACGAACACTTCTAATGGGTAGCCACGGCCACCTTTTGATCGTCTTGATGAGGATTTTCTATTTTCGTTACCCCTATTATCTTAAAGCGGCCACCTAAAATTTAATGCACATAGTTTGTGTTTATTCCAGAAAAGACGACGGACAGATCAGACAGATAATAGACCGAAATAGATTGTCTATTGGTAAAAACATTCAAACACACAAAACCCTTTATTATTATTGTCTTCACGTGATCGTGATCCCATGTTGGCTTAAGCATGTGTGAATTTGAATAAATTGACCTTTCTAACTATGCTAATTTCTAAGTAATCCCTCTCAACGAAAGTATTTGTTGCTAAATGAAATGGAACGAAATTTTCGTATATGTGAGCCTTATTTAAAACAATACCAGGGACTGTGCAATACTTATCAGAAGCGGGAGGGGAGGGGGGGAGGGCGAAAAATGAGCTTCGCAAGGAGAAATATTACACAATACCCCCCTCTCAACTAAGGCAAATTAGCTCTGAGCCCCCTCAAAATCTCCCAAAAATGAAGACGCACCCACTTCACCTCCCAATATACCTGAATCATTCACTTGCTTTGTACTGTAACGCATTCTACATCAGTGTCTGGGACAAAGAGTACCTCGTAACTGTGTTCGATAAAGTCGCCCACTTCTGAAGAGTCTGATTGTGCATCGTCTTCTGAGCCACAAGATTGCAGCTCAGAGTCACTAGTTGCGTCAGTGTCTTCCGTCTGGTTGCAGTATTTGTTGAGCAGCCCGAACGTAACGTAGAACACGAGCTGCTAGCGTTGCTTTCCCTCCACTGACCTGTAAATTGTGTTGCTTCAAGTACTATCTTGTGTGCCGTCAGCGAGCTGACATGGTCCTCAGTGTTCCAGTCAATGTTTGGCAGAGTGTTTCTTTCAGAAAAATACAAGGTTACCTATTCTATTGTTTCCAAAACCAATGTACCAAAATCCAGGAGAAAGAAGGAAGACTAAAAGAAAGCAAGAAAAACGAGTTCTTTGGCTATGGAAAATCGAAAGAGTAGGGCTTCTGTTTTTTTTTTCTTTCACTGGGTGGAGACACCAGTTGATGGTGCTTATGAGACAGAGAAGTACGGAGTGCTACAGATCGATAGGGTCGATCTACATCTCGCACTGATAAAGCTTGTTTAGGAGACCTCTTGAATTCTAAATGCTTCATTGGAGAAGCTGAAGAGTTAGTTGAAGGGTTTTTATCACGACCAAAGTAAATGAAAAAAGAGACTCTTTCTCTTTTCTGCAAAAGGAATAAATATCATTTTCTCTAATGCCTATTTTATTTAGAAAATCATTTGTGGCTTAACGCCTGTGAAATAGTTTAAATTGAAAAATAATTAATTTGGTAGTTTTAGTGCTATAGAAAGGTAGTTTGTAAGCCATCTCCCAATCGATTGTCTTGGAGCACTGAAGACTGCAGTCGTCGGCACTCCATTTTCTTGGCTTTTCCTAGGACTACTCTGTTTAGCACTGACTAGCCTTTTGTATGCCAATCTATTGGATTTAGGAGCTTTTATGAAGTTTCCTACAAAAGTGCTGAAATTTTTGCTTGTTTTATTTTGGTTTTCTTTGATATTCCTTATGCACGATACCAAACCGTGATTAACAAGAAAATTTGTTTTGACGTCGAAGCGTTCCTTGAGTTCAGTGAAAGATAGGAGATTGTCTGCGTCTTTCATTAAGGTGGCTCAAAACAGTTCCCAGCACTTTCCAAGACGTAGATTTTGATGGGTGATTAATGCCTCTCTTTATCAATTGATGTTACAATCATTGTATCAAAGAACTGCCAAGCCATTAGTGAATACGTTGGTCTTATTTTCGTGACACTATAGATTACCATAGCAACACTGTGACCTGCTAAAAACACCCTTAATTTCAGCTTTAAGCGCTTATATTTCAAAAACGGCACGGTGAATCTTTTTTATTATAGAATTTAAATAAGTAGGATGAGATGCAACTTTTGGCAAAGTTTAAACAAATTCTTTACATGGGGTTCAGAGCCACCTTAAATTTTCGAAAATTTAAGGTGGCTCTGAACTCCATGTACGAAATTTATTTAAACTTTGGGAAAAGTTGCATCTCATCCTGCTGATGAAAATTCCATAATAAGAAAAAAGTTTCACCGTGCCGTTTTTGAAATATAAGTGCCTAAAGCTGAAATTAAGGGTGTTTTTAGCGGGTCATAGTGTTTCCATGGTAACCTGTAGTGTCACAAAAAAATACCAACGTATTCACCAATGATTGGGCAGTTTTTTTGACACCATGATTATAGCATCAACTGATAGTAATAATGACTGTTTTGAGCCACCTTAAATGTTTGACGCTTTGTATTCCTTTGGAAGACCATGATTTGTAGTAAATAGTTTTATTTCCAATTCTCACAAGTGAATTTTGCCAAAGAGGTAAAGAGAGCAAATGTTCGGTGGAAGTTATGTTACCGTTATAGCTGATTTCTGACCAGATTTTTAGAATTTCTGATGTAAAGGCGTCCGATATATGTTTGAACTTTGCCAAATCATTCTTGTTGAGGTAGGTTACCTTTAAGAGTCATTGTCAGAGAAAACCAGGCAGGGGTGAAAGATGGGGGTCGGCCAATTGACTTCAAACTTTCACCATTTAATGCCTATCCGAAATGATAAAGAAGGATGGTATTTAGGGATTTCTCTGGTATTTGCTTTCTTACTTTGACCACCCCCCCTTGTTTTGGCCTTCATCGACCCTGAAGTCACGCTAAATATATGCCAAGTTTGATGCTCAATAAAACACATTTCGCATCATTTCTGGGGCCTAATGTCAGTTTTTTGTGTTGTTTACAGGTTATATTACGTTCTTCAAGCACAAAATTCCAACTTTTAAAAAAAGCGAATGTTTGTAAGATTTTCGAAATTTTGTGCCATGCGCGAAAATGGCGTATGCTAATTTTGACCTAATTTGAGAGTGACTTTTCTCAGAGGTGCGGCGTTTTTTTTCCAACAGTCTCTCCATAGTTTGCAAGTCTAACATCTCTACTACTAAAATCCGTGAACTTTAACTTGAGCCGTTAAAATGTGTTTGCATGAACCACGCTAAATATTAGCAATGCACCGGTGTTTTTCATGGCAACGTTTGTAAGTGGTTTCCTTATTTAAATCATTAAACGTCTCTCAATTCTCGTAATTTATTGTCATATTATAACTCATTACCGTTAGAATGCTGTTCACGATTTAAACACAACAGCCTCGATACCTCACATTCTCTAAAATCAAATAAATTGCGATACCGCGAACAGTAGCCCAAGTTTCCCGCGAGGTTATAGCAGCTTATTTTCTCAGAATAAAATGGTCGGTCTTGGCTAAAATTTACTATTTTGGTATATAGAGCATTATCTTAAACTGTGATCTAACTTCAAAGTATTGCCTTTTAGTTCGAAATAATCAAGATTGGCTGTCAATCGTACAGAGGATCGATTATCGATGGCGATTACGTTGCACGACATCAACAAGTGTTCAATTTGTATGATGTCACGCAAGGAGCGTTTGTTGGCGAAATTATCGATTCAAACACTATTACACTGTAGTACACGGAATTTCCAGGAAAGGAGTATAATCATTTGCAATTTACAAATCCCTGCAGGAATCTTTTCTATATTATTATAGGGCAGAACAATAAGCTGGTATCTGACCAACTGTGTATATCACACAAAACAGTCATCATTTCCCGGACGGTATTCCACAATTATTCTATTATGTATACCTATTAGGGATTTTTGAGATAGCAGAAGTTCCGCAGAGGCGAAAGTTGCTTATTTTACAAGCCCTAAGTTTTTATAAGTTGTACAGTCGAACCTCTCTAATACGGACACCGAAGGGACAGAACAAAGTGTCCGTATTAGAGAGGTGTCCGTTATATAGAGGTCATGAAAATTACGTCACTTTGAAGGCTCCATTAATGGTATTAAGTGTTCTTTAAGTCAAAACTGACCCAAGCAAGTCTTTGAGGGGCATGTCCGTAAAGATAGTTTTTCAGGTGAAAATGTCGAGAAGAAAAGAGCTAGAAAAAGGAAAGCAACAACTGGAGAGTCTTCAAAGAATAAGAAATCTTGATGATAAATGGAAATGACATGTCAATATATAATTTTTTGCTGATTGAAAACAAATGATACTGTTATCGTATGAACAATGAGACAATTGGTTACACTTTGATATGTAACGAAAAACAGGAAATCGTGTTGAATAAGAACTGCCATCATAGGAGTGTCCGTAATTAAGAGGTTAAGTTTGTATGAATTTTCTTGCTAAGGCCGAGATTTCGTGTCCGTTGTCCGTATTATAGAGGGTCCGTATTATAGAGGTTATTTTTACGAAGATTGTATGGGCATTTTCCCGGGCCCAAGTGAACTGTCCGTATTAGAGAGGTGTCCGTAAGGAGAGGTTCAACTGTATCATTAATTGGATGCTGTTTACAATAGGCGCATGGAAAATAGAGAATGCGGAATGTCGGAAAGCCAGAATCCGGAAGGCCGGAAAGACGGAATGCCGGGAAAAAATGAGTATTGAGAAAGATGTATATGTTGTGCTAACATAAGTTTTGGGAAAAATACGGGACGGGGGGGGGGGAGGGGTCGTATTCTGCATGCTTAGTACCTAGGGTGTTATTCGTTCCAGTCTGGTGTTGCAATGGTAGCTCTGAGATAGCACATCAACTTTCACATACAAATTTGGGGATTTTGAGTTACAGGATTTACAAAGGATTTACAATTTCCGAATCTTGTCCCAAACCCTTTTCTGTGGAGAGCGAATTGCAGTGAGTTTATAGGTCCTTTCCCTAAATCTAATACGCGTGACAAAAACTGGAAAACCTCAGAACACCTTTTTTGTTTCCTCGGGTGGCTAAGCTGGGAAACATCGTGGAGACATACGCAAGCTCAAATTGTTGCCGCGACATTGTTGCCTTGTTTAGCCAGAGCTGAAGTTGAATGTGAAAGTTGATGTGCATAGAATAATTGTGGAATACCGTCCGGGAAATGATGACTGTTTTGTGTGATATACACAGTTGGTCAGATACCAGCTGATTATTCCGCCCTATGATAATATAGAAAATATTCCTGCAGGGATTTTTAAATTGCAAATGATTATACTCCTTTCCTGGCAATTCCGTGTAATAGTGTTTGAATTGATAGTTTCGCCAACAAACGCTCCTTGCGTGACATTATACAAATTGAACACTTGTTGATATCGTGTAACGTAATCGCCATCGATAATCGATCCTCTGTCCGACGGATTGACAGCCAATCTTGATTATTTTGAATTCAAAGGCAATACTTTGAAGTTAGATCTAAGTTTAAGATAATGCTCGATATACCAAAGATATAGCCAAGACCGACCATTTTATTCTGAGACAATAAGCCGCTATAACCTCGCGGGAAACTTGGGCTACTGTTCGTGGTATCGCAATTTATTTGATTTTAGAGAATGTGAAGTAGCAAGTCTGTTGTGTTTAAATCGTGAACAGCATTCTAACGGTAATGAGTTATAAAATGACAATAAATTACGAGAGTTGAGAGACGTTCAATGATTTAAATAAGGAAACCACTTACAAACGTTGCTATGAAAAACACCGGTGCATTGCTAATATTTAGCATGGTTCATGCAAACACATTTTAACGGCTCAAGTTAAAGTTCACGGATTTTAGTAGTAGAGATGTTAGACTTGCAAACTATGGAGAGACTGTTGGAAAAAAACGCCGCACCTCTGAGAAAAGTCACTCTCAAATTGTAGGTCAAAATTAGCATACGCCATTTTCGCGCATGGCACAAAATTTCGAAAATCTTACAAACATTCGCTTTTTTTAAAAGTTGGAATTTTGTGCTTGAAGAACGTAATATAACCTGTAAACAACACAAACTACTGACATGAGTCCCCAGAAATGATGCGAAATGTGTTTTATTGAGCATCAAACTTGGCATATATTTAGCGTGACTTCGGGGTCGATGAAGGCCAAAACAAGGGGGGGGGGGTGGTCAAAGTAGGAAAGCAAATACCAGAGAAATCCCTAAATACCATCCTTCTTTATCATTTCGGATAGGCATTAAATGGTGAAAGTTTGAAGTCAATTGGCCGACCCCCATCTTTCACCCCTGCCTGGTTTTCTCTGACAGTGACTCTTAACTATGATTAGCAATGTCCAAATATTTTTAACCCATGTTGATTTGAGCGCCTTTTTAAAAGACTTAATGTCAATCATCCTTAAACCTCCATTTTTATAATCACTGATCATAACATCTCACTTAATTTTGTCCCCCCTTCCACTCCAGAGAAAGTCGTAGAACATGTTGTTAATCTCATCTAAAGCGGCATGTTTTGTTGGCAAAGGTGATAGAATATATATATAGAAGCTGAGAGGCGATTAAACTTTTTAATACAACGATTTTCCCCAAAAGACATTGTATCATAACTGAATTTTAAAAGTGAACAAACAGGCATAGAACACTGTCATTCTGTATTGGTTCTTAGACTTCACTTCTGAGAAGAAGATTTTGGTCACTTTTATGATAACTTCTGATTTCAGGGTAAGACTCGAACAAAAGAACTCAGCACCTTAACGATGACTTAACTTAAGCCCCTGGAAAATTAGGATGAATATCAGTGTCTGGGCAACTGCGCACCTACCCCTCCCCTAACCCAACAGTAAAACTAACTTAATAACTTATAACGTGTTGGGTTAGGGGAGGGGTAGGTGCGCAGTTGCCCAGATACTGATATTAATCCGAAAAATAAATGGTCAGCGTCTCTGGCTTAAGTAGAGGGCAAAAGATTATTTAAGATATGCACGTTACGAGAAGTTAAATCCCTCCGAGATTCCCCTTTGGGTTTTTATGATTCTTGGTATTTTTCTGTCCAGTTTATTTAAGTTAAGTGTGTATGTTAAGCTTGCATCAATTTGACGTAATTTTGACATCAAATAATGACTTTACATTTGTAATGGTAATAGGACTGAGTGGAGTCCAATTCGGTCTGTAATCATACGATTAATAACAAAATCGGACGACCGCGCAGCGAGAGTTTGAGTACAGACCGAATTGGACAAAACGAAGTCTAATTACCAATTAATCATAAAAATTACAATTTCCGAGAAAAGAAGAATAGCCAAGTTATGAAAGAAAGGGAAATTTTGCATTGAAAGACTGACAAAGGAGGCGTAAATTGTTGATGATTGAAACCAAAATTGTGATTGTTTGATTTAAACTACAACTTTGAATGTGATTGGTTTATTGAACATTCCGATAACAAACTGAACAACTTGGCAAGTGCATTAGTCAAACTGAAATAAGAGTTTTTATATTAAAACCAATCACAATCAAGGAAACACAAGCTATATATGGTTTCCTCGCAAATGAGCGTGTTGCAGCTAGGCGGCCCAGACGTTGTTTTTTATTTACATACGTGACAGTATTGCGCCATTTAAGAGAATGTATGAAAATGGTTCAAAAATCGCTCTATATTCAACTTGTAGTCAGGGATTTAAATAAAAGAAGCTTACCTTAGTCTGCATTTGTGTTATTTTGAAGTCTTTGTGGCAGCTGAGTCGTTCTTAAGTCGTTCTAAAGCCATTTTGACGATTTAAACTTTTCCCGGTTTGCTTTCCAGTACTGAAGAGAAACGAAAGCTTTACTTTACATGGTCGGCCGACGGTTCGCACTCAAAGCTCCATAAATTCCACTAAAATGCTCGGAGCTCGCCAAAATTGCCTCACGGCAGCCGTCGATAATTCTTCTTTCTAGTTACTTCGCCTCGGATTCCAAGGTTTATTTTATCCGCCCGAAAAACGCTCCTTTTCGAGCGCTGGCTGCCCATTTTTGCTTCGTCTAGATCCGTAACGAGTTATCTTGGCCACGGATTTCAAAATCGTTGGCTTAGCGACCCCTCCGTCACGACAAAGTCGCCCTCAATCGTAGGGAGGCACAGGTAAAAATGAAACGGCCAGTATATTTTAGTATTACTTCTGCGCAAGTGGTGAGTTTCCCGCCGTTTCCGGTGTAATTTCCCCAGGGTCCCTGATACGGTTCAATTTGCATACAGTAAATTGACCTGCGCCTCCCTACGGTTACTGTTGCGGTGGGTTAAAGTCAAGTTTTTCTTTCTTTTCTCACCTTTGATACTGATATCTCAACCACTTGTTCATCTGAATTCCAGGTCCCTAAGTTATCCCTGTCAACAAGAAGATAATGATTTGAATAGGATTCTTCTGTTTTATTTTATGTAGACTCTACTGAATCATGGAATTTTCAATGAAAATGCTCTCAATAAATACAATTAAATATTTATGACTGTTAAAGTTTACATTAAAATAGAACTATAGCATACATGTATGTATTGTGCAAGGGCAAATTAAATTGAACATTCAATACTTCATAGAAACTATTTGTTGTTGTAAGGTATCTCTCTTTTCTCGTATCAAGGAGGCCAGTGTTTCGTCTAGTGTGCTGCTGTCATCTGGAGCAAAAGCTTTTTGTCCACCATGCTGCGATAACTGATAAGGCCTCTTTTTACATGCAAGAAGATCTTCAGGGCTAAAAAAACATAAAATCAATTTATTCCTAAGCTTGAGACCTTAAGCGTTTCCTAGGGTTATTAATACAGGAAAAAGTGACTTGCAAAAAGGTAGTAAGTCTTATGAAGAAGCTTGAACTTCATCACATACATGTACAGTCCTATGATAAATTTACGTTGAACCCAATTATTGTGCACAACTTTGTTTGATTATGTGGGACAATCAAACAGAATTGTAAGACTGGACCAAACCTCCCCACTGGACCAAACCTCCCCACTAGTCCCTAGTAAGTTGGAGCTTTTATATTAAATTATTAATGCCGGATGTATTTTACCGTGTTTAAATAAAGATGATGATGATGATCAATTCCTCCGCACATTCCATTTTGTTCTATTATTCTGTGCCCCCCTCCCCCCCCCCCCCCCCATAGAAATAATCCAGTTTTTCTTTACTCCCTCGAGAAAAATGAAGTACCGGTAATTTGTCTTCAAGACTCAAAACATTAAACGATCAAAACAGAGCAGGCCCTTGGGAGTATAAAATCTCTTAATTGGGGAATGACAATAAATTACAATGCCCCTGCTTTCTCACCCCCCTTGCTTCCCCTCCCTCACTCACTCCCAATTAATCGAAATTCAAACAGCAGTTAACAAATTGGTGTCAGTTTCTTATGCATCTGCCCTCTTACTGATGATAAATTGCATCATAACATTGTCAAAGTGGCTGTGGAACTACATGTTTGGGCCTTAGTGTAAACCATCAACAGTTTTTCTCGCTTTCTTTTTGGCTACTTAAAAAGTCAATAAAATCCCACTGGTCAAAAAGTTGACAGTTCGACAGCTGAACAAGGCAAACTGCCGAAAGCTTGCTGGGCTTAACTGCAGAATACCATGCCACTTTGAAGTTGTGATCAGAGATACGTAGTTAATAAGAATTAGTCATTAATTAGTTGCCTAACGATTTATATGTTGTGATTTGCATTTTTCTCGTTCTATTTAAATGACATGTATTTCTCGTTCTCTAAATGTGTGATCCGGGGCGTGAAAACGCAATGTATATGCTTCATTATAAAAGCCTGAACTACGTATCCGCGTATCCACCACTTCGATCTACACCTAGATTTTTTTCTAGGGGAGGGGTGGTCTTCGCCGCTTCGTATCCACGTATCCACTTCACACTACACTTAGATTATTCCTAGGGGAGGGTTGGTCCTCGCCACTTCGTATCCACGTATCTGCGTATCCACTTCATGATTAAACTACACTTACTGGTAGATTATTTGGATCATGTGTATTTTGTGCACCACTCGACCGATATATTGGTCGTCATATCGGTCGACACTCGACCGATGTATCGTTCGACATATCGGCCCAGTGTCGATATGTCGGCCAACATATCAAGTGTGGGTCAATATGTCGGCCGAGATGTGTCGGTCGCCATATCGACCGACATATCGGTTGAGCATCGGTCGACCAATATGTTGGTCGATATGTTGACCGAGAGTGGTTGTTTGATTGTCAGCTGACATGTCGATCGATAGGCTGCTGATATTCCGCCAATACTTCACTGCTACTTGCGTGTTGGTAACTGTAGCTTGCGTCGCAGACATAATTTAACCTGTAGTTACCTTTAGAGCTGGATCTAGAGATGCAACCAACCAAACACCCAAGCGAGTCGTACAAGAAATGAAATAAAAGATATTTTTGCATCTTATGGGAACTCGGAAAAAATCCGTGCCCCAGATGGGATTTGAACCCACGACTCTCCTAGTACGGATGCTCTAACCACTGAGCTACTGGAGACTCTTGTGGCGAGCACGGTTGGTTGCATCTCACGGGTGAAATTAGTACGATAAAATCTATGAATTATTGAATGTTATCATGAAAATCCAATATAAAAACTATTGTTCCCAGCGAGTGGGCTTTTAACAAAGGAAAATGCCAATTGCTCTCAGGTATTTTTCAACCGGCCTTTGCGTTGCATATATACTACATTCAATAGCGTTTCCAAGCGTTTCAATAAGGATAAAAATTTGACAAACTTAGCCGACTTTCCACTGAACTACATGTACAGGCCGACAGGCAGACTTAAGGCCGGTTCTCACTAGCGCATAAGCATAAGCACAAGCATAAGCATAATATAACCAAGATGAACCGAATGATTTGAAAGATAATCCGTTGGAGCCACCGTCATTAGAATAGAGTGTCTAAGGCCCGGTTTAAACATCGCATTTTACATGCGCCGAATCGAATTGCCGAATTAGTGCAGGTAAAATCCGACGTATGAATCAATTAAATGCGACTTATTTCATTTCAATACGAGTTCAGTCGAATATTTGTCTGATCTAGTCGAATATACGACTGAAGTTCGACAGTTGATTTAAACACTGCATTTTACATGTGCCGAATTTAATTCATAATTGTTAAATAAATTATGTGTGCTCGAATAGGAATTAAAACGTCGCTCTTGCTCAGCAATTTTATTTGGGAAAAAATGCGACCTTTAAATCAAATTAGCCGAACTTATTCATTCGAGTCGACTAAAATATAATGACTATTTTATTCGGTGCATGTAAAATGCGACATTTAAACCGGGCCTAAGAAACAACGTCGATTAAAAAAAAAAAGATTTTATATTTTACCTACGAATTTTGCGATACTCTGAAACCATCTATTTTGTTCAAGTATCAGTGAGTGTCAAAGCTATCAAGAAGCTGAATCTAGGACACATTGACAAATTCGAAACAAAAATGTAAAAGTTCAGCCGTCATGTTTCAGGCACTGTCGCGTTCCCGGTGTCGCAGACACGTGCTGTTGTCCACCGAAGTTCGCCAGGTCAACCACCGTAATGTGCGGGACAAGCAGCAAGATTCAAACTCGTTTATTTAAGGTCAAGCTGGGCAAACTTCATACAGCACTTGCGGTGAAAAACTATAGGAATACAACACACATGGGGAAGGTATGAACTGGCTCAGCAAAATTTGAGTAATGAATAATCGCAACATTTTGGCCCCTCGGGGCCTTAAACAACATCTTCGATTTTAATTTCTTACACTTTTTGCGATATATAAATCTTGGAAAAACAATGGAAATAATATCGAAATCGTCATTAATCGTTTTTGGGGGAAATTTCTAAATCCTGGGTTGCCTGCCTCCTCGCGGCCAAAATGTTGCTATTCATTACTCAAATTTTACTTAGCCAGTTCATACCTTCTCCATGAGTGTGTCTTGCCCCGCTTGGCCGCACCAGACAAACCTCCTATTAGAGAAGCACGCCTTGGGAGCACAATGGCGTGCACTTTTGAAGACATGGGCAATTTTAACCGCCAGCTTGAGCGTAAAATTTTCGGCAAAGCGGCCAAGGTGCGCCAACAAAAGGCGGTGGCCAGAATAATTGCGGAGCATCACCAAGAAGAGCAAGATGCTGCCGATTTTCGAGCCTAGGAAAAAGAAAATGAAAGGTTTTTTGCCGAAAAAGACCGCAGAGAAGTTCCCAAACAACGACCTACTATTTTCGACGGCAATACAGATTGACCGGGAACGCTTTCAACGGCAATTTCCATACGTGGCGAATGTTTCCAGCGGGAAGGGGAATCAAGCTGGAAGATTTGCGAAAAACCGACGAAAAGCGTGAAGTTGATTTGGTTGCCAGCGAGGCTGCCAAATTGGGAAGCATCAAGGTCACGTTCCACGGCAAGACATGGACAACATACAAGAAGAAATCGAGCTATGGACAACGTCCCCTTGGCTGAGCAAGAAAAAAAAAAGCAAAACTGGCGGCGCCACCAGAACCTCTCAAGAGGGACCATTACGTTTTTTTAACCCACCCCCGTCCCGAGAGTTTTTTTTATCCCGCCGTTTGCTTGGACAGTTGATGCGTCTACCGCCCAGTGGGTCAGTCAATCGTTTCATTCAAAGTCCCAACACCATCTTCAGGACGCAAATTTTCCGTAACCCAACAATCTTTCCCTTCCAACTTACATAACCCCGCGGGGTTTTCAGGTTATGTAAGAGGGTGCGTTGAATGCAGATATTATGAAGGCCCCGCGTTTTTCCAACCTAATATCCTTTCTCTCGGCACGGCTCTTTATAATAAAGTTCAGTTTCCCATTTTATAGCAAAAACTGTTCCATTTTCTCATCAATGTGGTAATGAAAAAAGAATATTTTACGATACGCACGCGGTGTTGATGAAATAATAAAAAAGGGAAAAACCCCACGCCCCGTTGTTACGTTGTGGTGCACGCACGGATGAAAAAGGGAAAGCCCCTTCGACTTCCTGTTTTTCTAACAATTAAATGTCACGCAACAATGAAGTAGAATTTTACTTTTCTCTCATCAAATTTCAGCTCAAAGCGGCGCCGGCTGCAGCGATTTTTTTCCGCATTTCTTAGCGAACCTCTTCCCTGATTTTTTCTAGATCGGCGGCGCAGTGGTAAGCTTTTTCGTATTCTGCAAGGCATCCTTGATTTTTCTGTACTTTTCCATCTCGTAAGTGATGATTTTAAACTCGGCGTCAGAAATGTTGTTGTTATCGAGAGCTTTGGAAACAAGGGCATTGATTGTGTTGTGTTCGACAGTTGCAAGTTATGTAGCCTGCGTAGCTGGCGGTATTGTGTACTAGGCGAGGGAGCCGCTGTATACCAGTCGAGTGAGAGTTGGCGGCGGAGCCGCCACGATAGGCGAAGCCGCGCGAAATACCGCCTGCCAGAGAACCATGATTTTTCGAATGCCGCCCACTTTTATCGCCTCAACTAATCTCAATTAAATCAGCCAATCAGAGTGAAACCTGTAATTCGATGATATGTATACCTGTAATTCGATGATATGTATACCTGTAATTCGATGATATGTATAGCCCTCGACCAATCAGTTTCCCCGCACACTGGTGTGCAGGCCTATTCAAAATACCGGGGTTTTCTGGCAGGCGGTATTTCAAACGCCTCGTCCTCACTCCTTTTTTTAGGATCGCGGCTCCGCCGCCAAAACTTTAATCACACAATACCGCCAGCTGCACAGGCTACAAGTTATGGAGTTCCATCCCCGCCAAAAATCAAAGTTGATCACAACATTCAACTTGACATCTCAACCATTAACTTGGCAAACCTCAACATCATATTTCACTCTTCAACTTTGTACTTTGTATCACAAACATTGAAACTTTTGACTTTAACTTTCAAAGTGACGGTTCAACATTCAACTTTATCCATCAACATTCATGTTTACATATCAACAGTGGTCTTGGCACATGGTCTGTCGGGATTGGAGCGCCTTTGGTAACTCAACATTCGACTTGGAGATTCAAACGTCATCTTTCGCTGACAGCCCATGTGCCAAGACCACTGTTGATATGTAAACATGAATGTTGATGGATAAAGTTGAATGTTAAACCGTCACTTTGAAAGTTCATGTCAAAAGTTTCAATGCTTGTGATACAAAGTACAAAGTTGAAGGGTGAAATATGATGTTGAGGTTTGCCAAGTTAATGGTTGAGCTGTCAAGTTGAATGCTGTGATCAACTTTGATTTTTGGCGGGGATGGAACTCCATAGCAAGTAAGCTGGTGCGAAAATGTTTGTTGAATTTTTTCTACACCATTTTGCTGGCGGCCACCAAGCCAGTGGAAACTGCCCCGCACTCAACGCCCACGACGCCGAGCGGTACGGCGACGGCAATTCCAACGCCCGTAAGAGCCGAGGCAACAGCACCCGGATACATGGCAGTCGTAACAACCTCAAGGCTGGCCACGGTAACGTTTAAGGCTTTCTGGCCCTTTTTGTATTTTTTTTAGCACCAGCCGTAGTGCTCGGCCTCATCGGCAATTTCTTTGTTGATGCGGCTAAAGTCGGAAAGAATTGGCGTCAGCCGATATCGAAACCGAGGGGTATAAGCGGGTGTAACGTTGCTGCTCGGCCACAACATTTTCAGATGGGGAGGAGGGTTCTTGTAAAACATTTGCGGACGACATGGTATAATAAATCATCAATAGTACAACATGCTGATAATGAAATTTGTTTCATGGTCTATTTTTTCCAAAATTCTGAAATCATAAAACCCCAAATACTCTTCATTAAATAAATTTTGGTGCTCGAAAGAAACATAATAAGAATTTGATGTTTTTACCAATACTTGGTGTACAACCAAATTATGTTCTTTTTTCATTAAAACGAAAGTTACAGTTAAACTTTCTAAAGGAACATGACTTTCTGCATGTATTGCAATTTTTCTAAAAGTTTTAGGGCTTAAGAAAAACATAGTATGATTTTTTTCGCAAATGAAACTGAATTAAGTGTTTTTTGGGAGTACCAGGTAGCCATAAATATTTTTTTTGGCTGATTCATCATGAAATGGCGATTCATGTCCATATTTGTATTCATAACCAGTTCCCCATTTTCAAAACTGAAAGCTTAGTAAGCTGAACGACAAGCAGGAGTTGAGCCGTGGGCTGGGGGGCAGAAGAAATTTGTCGAGAAATCGAGCCGGCGCCGATGGCGGCAGTGACGGAAACATTTTGGACAAGCGGGGGAAAATATTCGGCGACCACTGTGTAATCGCCAGCGGAGAAGGGGTGAAGGTTGAAACCGATGCGTTCTCGGTAGTTTGTGGCCCCGGCCGCGCCAATGTTAATTTTCTAAGCTTTTTTGTAGACCAAGTGTGGGGACTCGGCAAAATCGCTAACATCAACGACGTTAATGTGGTCAGTTTCGCTGGAGGACTCGTCGGTGTCGTCCATAAGGTAGGCAAAAACGTTAGTTTGCCCAGAGGGGGAAACGTGGCCCGCGTCGACGTTTTTGTTGTTGTTGGCGGTATCGTTGGCGGCGGACGGGGCGGCGAGGTTTGTGATTTTTTTTCGCACCGGCGTTGATGTTTCCAGAAAGTGGGCTGCTGCCGTCGAGTTTGAAGAAAACGCTGTTGACGTAGGTTTTGCTGACCGCCGAGTAGCCGAACCGGGGGGCGGAGGTAAAACCCAAGATTTCATTGCTATTCATGCTGATGGAACCGGACATTAAGCCGCCAGCCTTGGGCAGAGCAAGGTCGGTGTAATTTTTGTTAACAGCGTCTTTGCCATCCGTGGGGTCGCCAGTGTTTTTCAGGCGATAATTGGCCAAGTCCAGATCATTGGTCGCGGTGTTAGGTCCGTCTTTTCTGAGGTAATCAAAAACGGTCGACTCGAGGTGGCGTTTGTTGACGGCGTTTTGTTTGTTGACGGGGTCGAGCATGTTCACGACGCGGTTCTCGTTCATGTTGAGGTTGGCCTTCATGCGATTCGAACCGTCGGTTTTCAAAAAGCCCGAGCCTAAGCCGGAATTGTCGTCAACGTATTTTTTTTTTGTGGCGGCATCTTGGTTGGCAGACGGGGCGGCAAGGTCTGTAATTTTTTGTTGGCAGCATGAAGGTCAGAGCCGAGCTTGAGGCCCCAAACCCCAGAGTAAGAAAATCGACGGGTCGAGGGAAAGTTGGGTGCCTGTGATCATTGAAGGTCATGACAGTTTGGTCGTGTTCGTTACTGATCGAGTGTCCGTGCAACTCAATGTCGGAATGCATTTTCATGTGGCCTTTCCTGATCAAATTCAACCCCCCCCCCCCCTGGCCGGGGGGGGTTGAATTTGAGGCGTTGGACAGCTTCCCCCCAACTTTGAGTAAGCCCACGTTTTCAATGTTGGGCCCGCCGGCGTCCATGGGGTTGCCGAGCTCGAGGTCGAAAATTTTTTGGTACATTGCCACGTCGCTGAGCTGGTAAATGTCGAAAACTTTGTTGCCAAGTTTGGAGTTGACCCCTTTGTCGAGCTGGAGGTAGCCTTCCACGGGGGTGCTGCCGTCTTTTTTAAAAAAATCGGCTGAGTTTGACGCAAGGTCGCCTTGTGGTCCTTGATGGCCAGGAGGGCCAGGAGGTCCGCGCGCAGGCAAACACGAGGAAAAGCTGAAACTCCCTGACACTTGGTAATGTTTTTACAGCTTGAAAAGAGACGCTCTCTTTTTCGCTGTTCCTCACAATAATTTCGTCTCTTTTCGCGGGCTTTTTGCTGTTCTTTCTCCCGTTGCTCGACATTACAATTCAGCCGGTTTGCTCGTGCTGTTTCCCCTGCTGTTTGTCCCTGATACTCTGCCTGTTTACTCGTGCCCTTTCTTGTTCTTTCTCCAGCTGTTTGTCACTGATACTCCGCCAACAAATAGACAAAACTGACTTTGTTTTAAAACTGTCTTTCCCGCCACAAAAACGCGGGTTGAGGACTACGTGTATGGGCAAATGATCTGTCCAAAAACAGTCCATATGGCAGCTCTATGGAAGCGCGCTTATATGCAAGTTTGCACACAAAAGGGTTAACTGGAGTGTCACATTTGACTTTGGCTTATATCGAGGGGGTGGACGGTCGTACGTACGGATGGACGTACGGTGACGTCATGACCAAATTTTATCGGATCGATGGGTTACCATATTTTCTTAATATATATATTTAGGTAAACCTAAAAGCGGAGCTCCACAGTTATTTCCTTAGTATTAGAATTTACAGATAAACTAATATGGCAATGCCACAAGACTCAGGCCATGACTCCAGGAAAGACTTCTCTATATTCTCTGCTTTTCTCATGTAAATCATGTTGTTGTTATGCTCTTGTTATGCAAGTCCACATTTGCACGAGAAAGACAGAGAGGTTTGTATCAAAACAAGGTCACCCCCAGCCTCGCTTCTACTCAAAAGCAAGGTTAGTAAACACACAACTGTAAAGTGGGCTATTACAAATATTGCAAACAACAAACCTTGACTATCAAGTCGTGGGTGGTATTATTTTTATATCACTGTTAATGATAACATCTCATTGAACAAAGGACGACGTTTTTACTGCAATGGCCTTGAAAGTCTGCGATTTTTAAACTAACAACGAGAATTGCTGTTGAGGGACAACATATTGCTGGCATTTAAAATGCTGCAGCTGTTAAAAATCGTGTTTACGTTTGGCAATGAGGTGTTGATTACTCTTTGCGAGTTTCCAATAATGTCAACACAGCGAACCCGAGGATATAAACCGTCCGGACTTCGCTTGGCTTTTCTTCAACCAATTTTTTGCCCAAAAAATGAGCGACAGCAGGGAAAACGAAGAGTTTTAGGATCCGAAATGAAATATTGGATTGAAAATATGCATTTGGAAAAAAGACGAGCATTTTTTAGTCCAAACAGAATGAAAACAACAAAAGGTAAGAAAAGAAAGAACGATGTTTTTTTCGGCGTTCCTCGTAGAAATTGGAAAAGTAAGACAAGTAACAAACATAACTCGTAGTCACAGAGACAAATCACCATATGTCATATAAAAGACACAACAGGAGTACTAACCTGCGGACAGTTTAAGCTTAGGTCAGTCAGCAATCACTCCGAACGCAGGGCTAAAGCCGAAGCAGTCATTTCGCACCTAAGTATTCATTTGCCAAGAAGATACAAATCCCTTAGCGGGCCTTGAACTTTTTCACCGTCACTTTGTGTTACTTCCCATGTCTACCAAGGAAGCTTCTTTAATTAAGGATTTTTAGCGGCAAAACCGTCCAGTTTAATACACAGAAAAAGTCAGCAATCGAAGACAGCGCCTGCATGATTAAAACCCTGCCAAACCACACGATATTTTCTCTCGCACATCCGTAAACTATAAAACAGCAAAGCCAGGTAATCAAATTTGCTGCTCTTAACATGCAAAGGCTGATTCTCATCGGTTTAAACAAAAAAAGAACTGAGAAATAGTCAAGGTAGACGGCGAATATTGTTTATACAAGACGGAGATCTGTTGATCCTGGCGAAAAATTAAGGCTTCGAAAAATTAAGCCTCGTTTTAGCCTGGTTTGAGCCTGCGATCCAATTGAAAACCAGTACGTGGTCAGCGGTCAACTTAAAAAACAGCTGACCTCGACAGCTCATAACTTGAGCCCGCAATATGGTCACGTGATACTGGTCAGTGGATACGTTGTTTTGGCAGGTGTCAATTGATTATAACATGGATGTCCAATGTCATCGATGTCCGCCGTAAACTAGGTGGTCAACTGGAGTATGGCCGCCATGTTGGATTATTATTATTATTATTATTATTATTATTAAGGCATTATTAATTATTGTGCAAGGTCGTCGTCGGTCGCGCCCACGAGCAACACTGCTAGCCAAGATTACCATAAGAAAAGCAGTTGGCGGCTCTTCGGGCCGACGGAGCTCCGCTATCAATAGGGAACTTAAGCATCAGACGTTTTTCGGGCGACGGCGACGTCTACAAACGAGCGAGCGTGAGTAGGAGGGCGCCGTCGTTCCCGCCAAAATCCAAACTTAAGCAAAGAAATATTTTTGCGACGGCAACTCATTCGAAAACTACCTCGAAAGCTTGAAAAAAACCTGTGAAAAATGTCTTTCGTAAAACAAGAGGGATGCTGTTACTAGCGTATGATAGTAAAATGATATCTGGTGAAGAATTCTTGGTCTTGTGGGAGAGCTGCCGTTCCAAGAACCCTGATTTTCCGTACAGCTCGTATGCAAGATTTGATCTTGAAAACATTGACGAAACCGAGTGTTTGGCAGAGTTCAGAGTCCAAAAACAAGACATCCCTGTGCTGGCAAACCATGGTTCTTCAATATGAACAATATGAACCCTTTATTTAGAATCGCTTGGCATTTCTGAACCAACACTAAATACTCTGGTGAGGTTTCGTTGATAATTTCTGTGAATATTCATCGAGAGTTGACTTAGTGTGTCAGAACTTGAATATTTTTTGTGTCGAAAACATTGAGATTTCAGTCTATGCCCAAGCTCGACAGGCGCTTCTACTTTTAATCCAAGGCAATATTTATAATCGCTTGATATTTCTAAACAAATATCTTATGTTCTTAGAGGAATTAACGAGCTATTTCGAGAAAACTGGTCAATTTTCTGACTGCCGGGTATCTAGTATTTTGAAAACACTTCCCGGCTATCGGGTATCTAGACACTTCCTTCTTAATAAATTGCATATTGACATCTACAGGGTACAGTACAAAGCAACTGGAAGCTATGACAAAGAACAGTGTATTTTCTTTTGCATTTAACTTTGTTATGATCACTGAGGTGCAACTATTACTGTGATTGTAAAGTCAGGCCATGTGATGTTTACGTTTTAGTCTTAACAAATGCATCTAGGTCTGCGATGTACGAGTACACAAAACCCTTTATTCGGCTAGAGGACACTGTACTTGTACAGAAACCCCCCTTGAAAACAGTTTGGCTGATTTGAACAAAATTACAATCACAGTTTTGCTTACATTTGGTTAAGCTAGTGGAATATGAACTGAATTGAAAGAGATGTAGATGCTTGTTCGCATCCCATTTGGAATAAACAACGGTTCATTTTATTAGCCCATGTTTATGATAAATACAAAACGGTCTTTCTCTGGAAATTGGTAGTGTTAGGCCATTAATCTAACAGAAAGTTATGAAAGCAGCAAGTAAGTATAAAATATATGAAGTGTGATTCCCGACAAAATTCAACATTAAATTCTGTTTTGTACACGTTTCATTTTGTTACTCAAATTGTGTTCTGTGTTCAAATTGTCACAGTCAAATTCTATTTTGTTTTGAATTGTGTTCGCTAAATTCAGTTCTGTCGCCCATATTCCATTTTACTTTGAATTGGCAATTTGCTTAAATTATATTCGCTTGCAAAGAGGTGAGTCGCTCAAATTCAATTCTGTTTCACGTTCGCATTTATAAATTCTATTTTGTTTGTGAGGCTCGGACCGAGTCTACCGCGGCCACGTGAAGAAGGCTTGGCCACATCTGCTTGTTCTTTCGAAAAATGGCGGCTAACGGGGCCAACCGATGCAGCCGTTCGTGGGTTTCTTCACCAGTTGCTTCACTCGATAGTTCGCCAAATCGAAAACAATGACGGTCGTGGCCACAATGCAGACGGAGTTTTGTACCGAGTTGATTGGCTTTATAACACTTCATAAGAATAGAGGTGATTAAATTTGCAGAAAACTAACTCACAACTGCTTAGTTGAAGCACTGCGGTTGTTTTTGTCACAAATTAAAACGAAGCATCGCTCCACGATGAAGGAAATAAACAATAATTTCATATATTACTTTCGAGTTGGTTTCTTTGGCGGTATGGCGATCTTTATGGATTCTTCTCTCTTTAATCAAAGAAAAGCTAACTATTACCCTTAAAGTTTTTAATAACGAGCTTCTTAGCCTGGCCCGGCTTGGCAGACTTATTCGCCAATGGAGAACGCTCGTGAAAGTGATTCCCATAGGCAGAGAAATTTGCCTTTCTTTGCGGCTCGGCCACTGAGTAATCAGCGTTTTCGACGCCTTCTGCAGGAAGCACTGTCTTTTGTTTCTTGTGAGGGTGAAAATTCAACTCACTCTGCAGACGGTCGGGAGATGTTTTACACGTTCCGTTCTTGACGTTACTCAGTCTTCGTTTTTTCCTGAATACACCGTTTTGCGCCACGTTTGTTTCTCTTTCGTGCGCGTTTGACCCCTGAGACAGGTCAGCATCCTTCGTTGTTGGCAGCATTCATTCCTTTCTGGGCTCAACCAGGCCCCAAAGTGAAGTAAATAGTGAAATTACGAGAGACCTTTTCATAAGAACTGCTCGAAAATATCAAAGCTCGTGCTCGCTTTGCTGGAGGGCTGGGGGTCTGGGTCGGGTTTAGGTTAGCCCCAGCGCACAGCCCATATATTGCAGAAACGTGAGAGGACTGGGACGAGCTTCTTATATTGATTAGATTAAAAATCTAAACATTTCAACTGAAATGTTACTGAATAAAAAGCTACCCAGTCAAGTTTGAGAGTTTTCAGCTGAAAATTGTCCAAACAAGCGTCTTGCAAAAGTTGCAAAATTCCATACAAACCCTTACAATTTTTTTGGCCTGTCTACCCAATCCATACATACTCTCTATTTTAGGTGATATTTGAAGAGCTATCATTTTGCCATTTTCCTCCACTAAATAATACTTCTATTCTTGCTTAAGACTCAAAGTTAGTTGATCTTTCATTTGAATATCTTAGTTTTTCAAACAAACTAAAAACAACCACACTCTATCCCAGCCCCCTCAGGTTTCTGCAATGGGCTATATATTATGGGCAAATACGCGTGTCGTGAACGTGTCGTGCGTGTGCTCGCAGTTCGTGTGCGAACTTGTCCTTCAAGCCCCGGTTGTTCAAAGGATGGATAACGCTATCCACTGGATAAATCACTATCCAGCGGATAGCGTGGCTTTTTTTTGTTAACACTTATCCACTGGATAGCGATTTATCCGGTGGATACTGCTATCCAGCCTTTGAACAACGGAGGCCAGGTGTTTCTCTCGGCTCTTTGACTCAAGCATGACATCCGCTGCCCGGGAAGGGACGCACTTAGGGGTGTAGATCAAGGACTTTAATTAAGTTGGTTTCACTGAGGGTCATGAGAAATAACACACAAAATGATAAACATGAAAATGAAACGCATTATTCCTTGCAAACGGTGGCTGTGCCTGCAGTACGAGCAGCGGCAGTCAAAACTTTGCTCTTCTTCCGAAAAAATAACGACAATAGCCTTTTTCTTCACAGCTAACAAAAGCTTAAGACGATTCTAGGTTACTTTGGCAAGTATTCTGAGCTCAATTTGACAAGGAACAGCCCTTTTTTTAATCAAAATGTCAAAAATGACACAAAGTAAGTCCTGTTATCCTCCTGACGACAGCGATCAAAGAGCGAGTTGTAGCGCGCGGGCAACCCATTTTAGGGGTCAAATAAAAGGGTTGGAGACACAAAATGTTTCATATCTTTCACTCTTTACAATCTGATAGGGCTTTTGGAATCAGATAATCCTAAGAAAAGATCCCTGACTTTAATTGGCTGCCTCTGAAATTCAGCAGAGAACTTGGGCGAGTTCAAATTTTAACCAATCGACGACAAACTGACACTACCACTTGAAAGATCATGTTGAGAATGGGTATGATGCTTTTAGGGTAAAAAGAGACCAAGTTATGGACTATGAAATATGGTTCAAAATCAGAGGCCTGTCAAAACTCATACAGACGTCTCTAATTATTATTTTGAGACAGCGTCCCCAACTGCAAAACCATGCATGAAAGTCTTAAAATTTTTCATCAGTTTTGTGAACTGCAAAACCCGTCATGCACCTGCTATTTGAAAGAAGCTGAGGTGAAAATCGCTGTTTGCCAATTTTAAAGAGTATCAAGGAAATCATAAAAAAAAAAGACATGTTGAATTTTATTTTTCGGAGTGGGCAATAAACATGCTTTTGACGTCAAGAAAGTAGAGTTTTCCCGCCTGCAGAATCCTGATTGGTTAATTCCA
>OX419342.1:17869120-17891620 GCA_948470475.1 Galaxea fascicularis
AGCCATCTTGACCGAACAAGCTTGGTCAATAAAGGATTTATTATATGGGATAAGAGCCGGCTTCAGAGAAATTTTTCTTGCGGGACAAAGCGCGTAATCCCGAGCGGGCAAGATCGCTCCATCTTGCCCGCTCGGGTAGCCAATCACAGCACGGGATTTGGTTCATCTTGCCCGCTCACGGAGCTACCCATATAATAAATTGTCTTATTAAACGGCTGAAACTGTAACGCAATCGTAAACAGCATAATGTCACGTAGGCTCTCGCCTTCTGACCTCCTGTGAAGTAACTTTGAAATATAGGCCTGAAGCTCTAACTACTGTTACTTTCCGCCTCCCTCCCTATACTACGAGTAGTCCTTCTTTCGCTTAGTCCGTGGTGGGTGATGCGAAAGAATCGCAAACCGCAAGAAAAACTGGCCGCGCGGAATCCTGGGGGGGAGACGCGTGCTTCTCGCCCTCAGGAGTCTTCTCGCGGTTTTCTACCAGGTTTTGCGTTACGACGGACTAAACGAAAGAGGGACTACTCATAGTCTACTCCCTCTTTGATGAGATCCTTTCTTGCCATACTAACTCAGGAATCCTTGTTATTTCAGAACTGAGAGACTTGACTTCAAATGTCAACAATGCTCATTATTCAGGTAAGCCTTGTCTCCGGGGGGGGAGGAACTTTGCAAATCATTGAGGTGGGGTTTGTTGCAGGGCTGGTGAAATCCTCAACCTATACTAGACACGATCAGCTTGATTTTGCAACCCTATTCTAGACTGGGCACCAAATACCAGACTAGTTATGCCATGCAGAAACTTTATCACTAATTCAGCATACGCTAACAAACCCAATATCTTACAAAGTTACTATCGAGGTTTCAATGAATGAGTTGCCAGTAATCGGATCCCTGTCCTATGCGCATCAGATTCTGGGATCGCCAGGGGGCAAATATTGCCAGAGGCTAGAAGAAGATGTATGGCGAAAAGTTGTTTCGACGTCCAAATCAACTATTTTCGAGAGAGATCAACGCTTTTTCGCCACTGTTTTATCAGAAATGGATTTGGGCAATGTTGATACGTGGAACTAAGTGTAAATTTTTGTTTAAATAACCGTCAAATATATGATAAAATCTACCGATAAACTTCCCTGCTTGCGTAAGGTTTATTGTGAAATTGATCATGACCTTGCGTAATGGTACCGAAATATTGCAAAATTAGGTATAAATCGTAAGGAAATGACTAAATAAAGCCTTTTCAGTTGTATGCGTACGGGCTGTTTTCTTATTAGTTATGGCTTCCATAAACAAATTATGGCTTCTGGAAATTTACCTCCTCAAAGGAGAGAAGTCGTTGTCAGAGGTGATGGAAATTGTTTTTACCGAGCTGCTCTTTAGAGGGATGAAATAAGCGATAAGAAACATGAGGAAATTCGTAAGTTAAGCTCTAGTTTGATTGAGAAAAAGCCGCTACTCTTCTCTTCAAAATCTGCGGAGGAACATGTCAAGAACAGCAAGATCACAGGAACTTGGGCACAAACTGTGAACATATTTTCATCTGCACTACCACTATGCTTTGTCTTTCTGGACTTTTTCTTATTGCTCCCTGTAGATCTGATCTTTGGAGCAAGATTTACCCCCACAATCGTACCCTCTCATGCACAAAGTTGGTGTAGGGCATTCAAACGGTTCTATAACCTTGTACAAAATGATTTGAACAGACCTTCGTACTCGTTGTAAATTGAATTGATCACGATTAATAGCGCTAGCCCACAAAAAAAAAATCTTTATTATTCTTGGGCGACTAGAATCTTAATACTTCAACGTGAGGAAGAATCTTTTGCTTTTCTGGGTACCTTCGATCGTTGTCACAACCCCAGACCGCACAATGATCACCACTGGAGATATTTCCAATATTATTTGTATTAATGAGCTTAGAAACAAGCTAAAAGTAGCCTGTACACACGCAAATACAACTGAAAAGGCTTTATTGAGTCATTTCCTCCTGATTTATACCTAATTTTGCAATATTTCGAGCCCATTACGCAAGTTCAATTTCACAATAAACCTTACGCAAGCACTATGGAAGTTTATCGGTGGATTTTATCATATATTTGACGGTTACTCAAACAAAAACTTACACTTTCCACGTATCAAAATTGCCCAAAACCATTTATGTTAAAACAGTGGCGAAAAAGCGTTGATCTCTCTCCAAAATCATTGATTTGGAGGTCGAGATAACTCTTCGCCATACATTTTCTTCTAGCGACTGGCAACTGTTTGCCCCCTGGCGATCCCAGAATCCTATGCGCATAAGACAGGGATCCGATTACTGGCAACACATTCATTTCTAATTCTATCATAGAACCTAGGGTAAAGAACCCTGTTCTGGAATAAATTATTTATGTACTGGTCACTTTTCCAATAAATTGCACCCTGTTCTAGCTTAAAATGGTCTGATTTCTATACCCTTCCCAAGACTAAACTGCTTGAAAACTATACCCTTCACAGCGGCACAGACACAAAGACCTTACATATGGAAGTACGCCTCCTCTCCCCCCCCCCCCCCCCTGAGAGCCTTGTGTAGAAAAAGTGACTAATAATGCAAACAGATAACTGTAAACATTTTGAAAGGCCACTACTGAACAGAAAAGAACTGAGCATCAGATACTGTAGTAAAGAACCTAATCAGCTAAAAATTGAACAGTTGAAGATATCAAGGCTGGATTTACAGTTACAACGATAAATATTACTTGTTGCTATGATATGTAACTGTAGGAAAGACCGCTATGATTCAAGCTCAGCTCAACAAGAAGCAATAGAACTGGAGAATCCAAAGTTCCATTAAAAAACGAATATTACATAACAATAAGAAAGTATACAAGGAACCAAAGTAATGTTACAATTCAAGAAACTAAGAGATAGCAAAGTAAAAAACGGATCGAAGACTAGTAAATTGAGGAATTATTTATTCCAACCCATTTGAAGGCAAACTACATTCCATAAAGATGAAAAAAAAAATACTATTTTTCCCTTTTATACATTTTGTCATCCTTGCAATTTAGTGAGCGTTTGTATCGATTGCATCACGGCATTTATCCTGGGCTTCCCCCACCTCTTAGCACCACCACCGCCACCACCCCTCCCCGAAGGAGGCCTTATACTGACGAAAAACGACCAAACTGGATGCATACAAACACAAAAGGTTTAATCCGACTCGCGCCGAGTTAACCCCAGGTTATAACTTTTTTCTAAGATGACTATAGGTTTTGCATGGCGCACGCGTGAAGCCTCAAAGCCTAGTTTTGGCCTTCCCTTTGTCACGCAATGCTAAGAAAAGAGAGTCCCTCTTCTGAGAGTGTGGCCCTTCGTGACAGAGTGAGAGAGAGAGAGAGAGATAAAGAGAGAGGGCCCGAAGAGGACCATGGTACACTGTAGTTCATATCTCTTTATACTTAGGCCGGCTGCAATTGGCTAAGCAATTGCAATTGTGCTGTCTCTGCTGTTTTTAATCATTTATTTCATTTCATTTTTATTGTTTAGTTCAGTGAACATTAAATACTTCGGTTTGATGACTTTTTTTTCTCTTAGACCTATCCACAGACGTTTTCGATAACTCACGGGAACTTCTCGACAAGGACTTTCAGCCCCTTGACAAAGGTAAGTTGGAAAATTATTCAAAACTAGATATAGGAGATCACTAAAGACACTAGACGGTCAATGAAAATCGCCTTCAATCGCATTTTGAAGTAGATGCTAGAGGTCATTATCCAGACATCTGCTTTGCACCTTGTTCGTTACTTGAACCCCAAAATGCCCCGCTTTAATACGAAAACTAGGAATGGGCTGGTAACGCGATCCGATTAAATTCTAAAAGAATTCGAAAAGGGTGTTCAATGACTTTGAGTCCAAAAGTACCTTACTGTAAATTTTGAGAGATACTTTCTATTCCCTTTCTCAAAGACCTACTCCTTTAAAATACTCCGGGAACCAGTTCGTGCTACATGCAATTGTTTCTGTGCATACTGTACCGTACAAGCCATGCATGCCTCAAAGTCATGCCAAGTCAAGTATCGCGCATACGATGTGAATCAAAGCGGCCGTTCCCTACCCCCCTTCCCACACTCCATCGGAACCTCATTTTTTGTCATTTTCTAACGATTCAACCAATAATGTTTTGCCCTTTCCCAGCACTGAAACAATCAACTACAGATGAAATGCATAGTTTTTCGGGTAAGCCATAATTTATAAGCTATAAATCAAATGTGTTTCTGTATCCGTTTTCTCTCTTTTGATTTTTTTTGCCACTTAATGCCGGCTTTTTAAACGTGAGTGTTGACTTATGTCTTGTTGTATTTGTTACAACTTGAGCATTTTGCTGAACGTTAACTGGTTTAGTGGATCTTTCCCATTACAACACTCACTGAACACTACTCAAACCGTCCTCAGATGAAATGGTTACAGTATTTTAAACCGGGTTGGGGGGTGGTTGCAAGGGTTGATCAACTTAGTCGACTGAAATCGGTTTTCAATTTACCAAACCAAAAATGGCTGGTTCTAACCGAACACGCTTTTAGATTGACCTTATTTAGTGGGCTCTTTTAACTTTTAACAATTTTGTGGACCTCTCTATCTCTCCGTTTACTAGTACTCCGACCCTTTCCTTAACAACCCAAAATATGAAGTATAGTAGGGGGATTGATTGATCGATTGATTGATTGATTGATCCATTTAATCTTTGATATGTTTATTTTTCTGTGTTGCCTACAAGACTTTCGATTCCCTGGTAGAAACTCACTTTTGTCAATTCTACGTTGTTATTTAGACACCCTGACAGAAGCTTCCGACGACAAACCAGGCGACTTTCACGAAAATCATTTCAGGGCTCTTCAGAAAGGTAAGGTTTGCCAGTTATACCTGAGATTTTTCACTTCACGTTCGGCAACCTCCAACCATAAGATATAACTTTTTTTATACTTATTTTTGTACAAATTTAGAGAACACAATCCGGGTATAGCATGTTTATCTCTGAATCATAAAATGGCACAGCGATCATAGACTGGAAACGCGAGCTATGAGCCACAGTTGGTTTACTGAAGAAGTTGAGGTCTTATTCCCAAATATGAAGTTGTTAAGGGAATCTTGGCCAAAAAGCAGTTTTGTTCCAAATCACAGGCTAGTGTTTGTATTAATATTGTTTCAGCGATTTGAAGTCGGTAATTATTTGCCTGTTTTGAATGATGTGCTTTTTTCTTTTTAGCTATTGAAGATTTCAAATAGTTTGCGCGGCGCCATGTTTATTATTGCAGAGCTTGATGGGAGATTATTACGTTAATGCACAGTTAAACATTTTTAAAATACAGCAGTGCGTGAATCTGGAGATATAAAAGCCCTTCTAATCCTTTGTAATTCACATTACAGATAAATATGTTCAGTTCCAACGAGAAATATTCTTCTGTAGACTCCTTATTCAGATCTCTGACCTCGCAATGACGTCAAAATTATCACAAAGCAAACATGGCGACCCCAAGAAAATTTTTTCTAACTGAAAACCAAACACTTCGTATTCAAGCCATTTACAGAGAAATCACCTTAAAACCTTAAGACTTATACTTTGGAACTACTTGAACTGTTTTTCAGCCAAGATTCCCTTTAAAGGGCGCATGTGCAAACTGCTTTTCATATCGGCTAATATATTTGATTTTAGAGGGGAATTGCTATTTTGTAGCTGCTAAAAACAGTTTTGTCAAATCTAAGTTATTTTTGACGTCTGTTTGAGATTTTTTTTAATAACTTATAACTCGTGCTGTGTCAGTTTCCGGCCTGTCAGGTCGCAGCGTGACAAGGCAAGTTTAAAACTTCATCACCAGTGCTAACCGACTCATGTAAATAACTTTTTTCTTCAAGACGTCTCCGCAGATTTCTAAGTTAAACCAGGAGCCTATTACTAGGAGCGTACAACTGCCCTATATTCCTGTCACGGCGTTTTCACAGACCGATTTATTTTTAGATTGAATTTGCCGCGATAGGGGACTCCCTCAGGAGCCCCATTCTCTCGTGCGAAACTTTTCCTCGACCTTTCTTTTGTTCTAAAGTTTCTCTGCGAAGCTAAGAAACTTTAGAACAAAAGAAAGGTGATAATGATGCGTATCACGTGTACCTGAACTCCCTTTTTTCGCGAGAAAGATAGTCTAAAAATAAATCGATCTGTAAAAATGCCGTGACATAGGCTTAGTATGGGAGTTATACGCTCCTAGTGATGGGCTCCTGGTTAAACCTAAGTGAATGTATATTCTACGAATCCAAATCATCGAAAATTGATTAATCCGGAAACATTTAAGAATCCCGAAAAATCTGCTCTAATGTAAACCTAGACTGAAACATGCGACTTGTTTCTTACACCGCGCAAAATATGCCGATCTGTAAACTTGTAAAAATAAGACTTTCGGTAACTTGAATCAACTATCTTACTTCCAAGTTAGGTGACTTTCCAGTAGGGTACCGAAGAAAAATATCATTGAATTATTTAGGAGGCAAATTGTGCGGAAAGTCCTAAGGAAAATCTGCATTGATGATACCTTCGCCAAATTTATTTCAGTAGTAGTTCAGATATACTTAGCAGTCTTAGCAATCGCCAATTCTTTTAGCAAACTGTGTCTGACTGCTTAAAGAAAATTATGTTGCATAACATGAACTAGACGACTACGGACCCCCCCCCCCCCCCCCAAAAAAAAAAAAAAAAAAAGTAAAACGGGTATCTGAAAAACGGCATAGGGCATGAGTTTAAAGTTTTTAACGTATCGTGGCCAGCAAGTCATCACGTACTGCGGAATCTACAGTCACCGAGATTTCAAAAGCTGTCGAGAGCCTGGAACAGACTAATGAACGGCCGTCTTGCAATTCCACGGCCGTGTGTAACCCATGATAGTAAGAGGGTGGATGGTTTGTAAGCATTTCACATGCCCCTCATTTTTCTGGCCAAAAGTCTGACTGTCCTAGTCCCAATGCACCTTTGATAGTGAAAATACAATTCGATGATTTCCTGAAGATGGTTATTGACATTGTTGCTTACCACTTTGGCAAGCATCATTTTAAATGTCTGATAAATTTCCAAGATTATCATTTGGATCATTATATAACGTTACACTTTGGTCGAAATACCATTTTTGGCACCTTACTTCAACATAAACACTTATTTCTTAAGTTTTTGACTCCTTAGCAATATGGCTTTTGGATATGTTCTCTACATAGAATACATAGACCATTAGAAATTTATATTTCGGTTGAAACATCGTTTTTTGGCCTCTGATATCAACAAAAAGACTTATGTCTTGCATGTTTTTCTACGCAACAAAATGGCTTTTGCATATTCTCTCTACATAGAATACATCGCATATGTAAAGGTCATAGCAATGACGGGCAACGCTGGTCGTGATCCAGGTCAAAGTAGTCGCTGGGGTCGAAATCCAGATCTGGTAATTGTTTTGAAAGATGGGAATAAGTACGAAGCAGAGCTGACAAACGACAAGAGGAAAGGTGAACGATATGAAATAGAATTGTCCGTTCATAACTTTGAACCTAGTCTCATCTGCACTCATGAAGACATCAAGGAAGTTTATCTCAAGGCTCGAGGCACTGATGGATGGTACGTAGAATCGATCACTATCTACACTGCGGGAACAAATAAACTTTACACCAAACTGACCACTGATCCAGGCTTCACTATGTGGGTGGACGCCGATGAAGAATCTCGTTACCCATACAATGCCAAAAAGCACCTCCTCACCAATGCTGTTCCAGGATCCTGTATCACCTACTTACGTGTAGATGCAATGACTGGGGACATGGTAGGAGCTGGTTTCTCAAATAAGTGGGGAAAGAACCACTTGATAGTACTGATTCTGTCAAATAACCAGAAACTTCAGGCACAACTTGAAGGTCCTATGTTACGAGACACACCTTACATGACAGAGTTACACTTTTCAAGCCGGTTTCGAACTACTCAGTGCGTTTCGTTATCTGACATTAAGGAAACTCACCTACAAACTCAAAATGGAGGAAGTGATGGCTGGTACATAGCATCCATTCGCACGTCTGCTAAGACTGACGATAAGCAGTATGAAGACCTGACAAATGATCCACGCCTCAACAAGTGGCTCGATGCTAATGAAGAGTATCCTTATAATGCAAAAGACATCAAACTGACATGGGTAGATCAAGAAACCCTCAATTGTGAATACGGCAGTCCAACTTGTGAATGCAGAGCACATATAGACGTTTGTATTTTTAACCTTAAAATCGACGAAATTCGAACCTTCACCAGTTATCAAAAGTTATCGGTGGATGAGCCTACCGGAATTGTTATGCGAGGAACCCAGGGAGTCATCTACTATTTCAGTGACGATGGGAAACCTACGCCACTGCAAAAGAATAGAACATGTTCAACACAAGACAGCGACAAATGCACTTATCCCCAGTTTGTTGATGGTAAAACATACCGTTTGGCGATAGCTGTCAATGGACAGATTCCTGGACCTACCTTGATAGTTCACGAAAGGCAAACTGTTATAGTTCATGTTCACAATAATCTTACCATTGAGGGCATTTCAGTTCACTGGCACGGGATGCACCAGAGAGGAACACCTTGGATGGATGGTGTAGGGCAAGTGACACAATGTCAGATAGGGCCTCAAACGAGCTTTTCATACATGTACACTGCTAGTCCTTCTGGGACGTTTTGGTACCATTCTCACAGTGGTGCGCAAAGAACAGATGGCTTCTTTGGTGCTCTTATAGTTAAAGAAAGACCTAAAAGGAGGGAACAAATTACAACTGAACTCCAAAAGCATGGCGTCCATGTTGCATTTGAAGACTTACCAGGCAAGCACACCTTAACGCTTCTAGACTGGCAACATGAGGCATCCTTGGACCTGTTCACACAGATCCACGCTAGCCTGGGCTTTTATCCAGAGAAACCAATTGGCGAAGTGCCTACTCCTGATTATGAAATGTATGAATCCACGCGTAGTTTTGAAAGAGGAGAAGTTGGCCCTGTCCCGTATTTTTCTGGCATTATAAATGGGAAAGGCAGGCATGTTGATGTTCCATACAAAAAAACAAGACTGAGTATATTTACTGTTGAAGCGGGAAGGACATATCGCTTTCGCCTAGTTGGAGCACAAGGACTATATGCTTACAAATTTTCCATTGATGGCCATAAACTGACTGTGGTGGGCACCGACGGCTATTGGATTCAGCCTGTAAAAGACGTCGATTACATCATCATCCATACAGGAGAGAGGTATGACTTCCTCCTTAGTGCAACCAATGGGCTGAATGACTACTGGATGCGTGCAGAGACCCTGGAGATTGATACAAGTGGCACTGGACCACCCTACCAGTCACTAGGACATGTGGCAGAGGCTATTTTGCACTACAAACAGCCTGGGGACCTCGATGATCCGGATGTCAATGTACCGTCAACACAATACCAAACAATCAAAGACAACTCTCCTGCCATACAGTGCACACAGAACGCCCCATGCAAGGCAGTGAACTGCCCGTTTAAGAACTTTCATCCATTATATTACATTACCTGTCTTAATGTTCAGAACCTACGTTTACTTGAGCCAACTCCCCCTGATGAACTTCCAAATGCAAACCCTAGAGAACATTGCGAAGATTGCAGACATTTTATCAACTTTAATTTTGAGGGTGGCTCTCAAACTAGTGCAGTAAATGGTCGCAATTTCATTCTTCCGTCCTTTCCTCCCCAAACCCAACATAAAGAGTTTGAAAAAAAGGACATTAAGTGTGACCTTAACGCCGACTGCAATCCATCGACAACCGAGTGCTCATGTGTCCATGTGATAGACATTCCACCAGGGGAAACTATTCAACTGGTGCTTACAGCAATTGGTGCTTACCACAACGCCCATCCAATACATCTTCATGGCCACACATTTCATGTTATTCATGTTGGATATCCAGAGTATAACGGCACAACCGGTTTTGTTGGAAAACATAACAGTGATATATACTGCGATGATATCCACAGCACTAAACCAGGCCGCGACAAAGAAAGATGCACCAGACCAAGTTGGAAGGAAACAAAACGCTTTTCTATCGATAGCTATACCGTCAGAAAGGACACAGTGATGGTCCCTGCAGGGGGGTACGTTGTCATCAATTTCATATCTGATAATCCTGGCTACTGGTTTCTGCACTGCCACATAGAGGTGCACCAACTCGAGGGGATGGCAATGATTGTCGATGAGACTGCTGGCAGACCAATGCCACCACCCGAAGGGATGAACAAGTGTGGAGACTTTGAGATCAGTGTCGCAAGGTTTCGCTGGTACAACTCCAGAGTGATCCATTAACTGAAAAACGGCAGCTACTGGACTGAAACAATAGATAACCAGGAATAAAGGTAATTTAAAGCACTGCGGTAAAAACACTACTTCCATTTAAAAATTTAATTAGTGGCTCGTGATTTCTGTGACGTGATAGTGCTTCTCTGGAAAGTCTTAATTTTGAGCGAATAATCTTTGTGTTTTAGTAGGATTCTAACTAAGATATCAGCGATTTTCAATTGTCAATGTAGTATTGAAGGTCTAGCTTAATTAAAATCGCGCGGATTGGGTAATCATCGGAAATTTGCAGCTGAGTACGCAGGAAATCAGTTTCTGTCAACAATTTTGAGATTTTAGCTTTAATTGCGAGCTAAGAAATTTAATTATCCATTTGTTTCTAACTTTTCCTCAGAAACTAATGGATCTGTCCTGTTATTGGCAATCAATTTCGTCATGAGATTGTCAAAGTAGTTTGCGGGTCCACACAGCTACTTTGCCAATGTTATGACAAAATTCTGATCAATAACAGGATAGACGCATGAAAAACTGACGCCAATTTTGTTAACTCGAGCTCATAATCTAATTGTTTAATAGGAACACGTAAAATGTCTCCTATTTCTTAGAGAAAAACTGTCATCGCAACTATTGGCTTGTGGACGTTTGCTTCCTGATTGTAACTATGGTAAATCAAAACTGGACGAAAAAATGGATTTTCACCTATAGAAAATGTGTAGCAAATCTGTGGTAAATGCCACATTTACTCACATTTGCTCAAATTTTCTGAAAATCAAAGATCAGATTCGGCACAGTTTTACATTGTGGGCAAAGCCGGTAAATGCCACATTTGCCTTAAATTTGGGACAGTGGGAAAACGTACAGATAACATGTTAATTTTCTATGCAATTGCTGGATAGTAAATATGATACCAAAACGAAAACTTTGCTAGTACTTTGGCTTGTATTGTAAACTAAGTCAAAACTGTGAGCTTTGATCACGTTTACAAAGGCATCAAACGAGGGTCAAAAATGTTGTTTGCTTGCTGTTTACTTAGGACGCAAAAGCATACAAACAAGTATTTTTGCGCATTATTTGCTATAAGTAGGAATGGTGTGTAAAGAAGTATCTTTGCGCTTATTTGCTAAGGATAGGAAAGGCGCGCAAATTTGCTTGCGATAGCAGAGATGTGCAAACAAGTATATTACATCATATTTCATAAGGATAGCAAAGGCGTGCAAACTAGAATTTTTGCGTGATTTTGCTCGGGATGGTGTAGGCGTGCAAACACGTATTTTTGTCCACATTTGGCTAGGATAGCAAAGGCGTGCAAACTAGAATTTTTGCACAATTTTGCTGGGGATAGCATAGGCATGTAAACAAGTAGATTTGCAAATTTGGTTAGGAGAGCAAGGTGTGCAGCAAAGTCGTGCAAACTACAATATTTGCACAGTTTTGCCCGGGATAGCCAAGGTGTGCAAACTAGTATATTTGTTCATGTTTTCTAAATGAAGCAAATGAGGTCAAAATATGACAAACGTGATAAAAAAATATGACATTTGCCAAGATAACAAAGATATTCAAAATGACAGTTTTGCTTGGAATAGAAGTTATGAATAACAATATCTTTCCCTCATTTCTCTTAGGTGACCTGATAATCACCTTTTCAGTTCCCGTAATTTCATTGTGATGGACACTCATGCCATACCCTTGACAATTTGTGTTGACTGTATGCTAAATAAGAAAAAAAAATGTCAAATAATAAATTAAACTAAGCAACTTTAATAATCTGAACATAAAATAAAAAAAAAAAACAACAACAACATTAGTTACACATTCTCAACGTTGTCACATTGCTTATTATCACAATAATAATTGCAGATTGAAATGGAATTTAAAGAGCTACGGTAAAGATCTTTGGACTGTCCAAAGATTTTATACTAGGAAACCTCACATCAAGTACCTACGATAGAGTTATTGTCAGTTAAGAACATTGACCTAGAGTCCTTCGTTGTAAGGAAACACATTTAAGTATTCAGTTGTTCTTTAGATAAATCATAGTTAATAGAGGGGAATGGTTATGAAACCCGGCAAACATCAAAAGAGCAAACAAAGACGCCAAGATTTATGTTGGAAGGTCCATGACCGTGCACAATCTTCTGTTTTGCGTTCATACACTATGCATGAGTAACGTCACCAAAACGTTTCTATTGGTTAGTTCCTCGGTCAGTAGTAAACATTGTGTTTTGTGCACAGTCAAGGCCAAAAAAGAGAACAAAAACATAGAACAAAGAACTTTGTCGAGTTTCATATCCATTACCCTCTATTGACTGTGGATAGATTGACTGTTGAAAGTAATTACGTGATTGCAAATGCTATGCCAAAAATGGGGGGTTACTGAGGTTTTTTTAAATGTTGCCATGGTAACCTTTTTAAAAGAAATAAAGGCTGCCTCAGCATACCATAATATTGCTGTCATGTGATACAGTGTTGTAATGGTGATCCTTCTAATAAGAAGTTTTGAAATCAGTTCCAGCCAATGTAATGGCATGTAAAGGTACACTTAGAGGGACACTGTCATGCCATTTTAGTAACACACTGCAAATTCAAACAATGCTTTTTGGTTGAAGGCAGCCTCGAAATAATGACAAATTTCATTTAATGACAACTATAATTATAATATATGGGCAATATTTCAATCTGTATTTGACCACAAATGTCCAAGATATAGTTCTGTGCATTAACTTGAAAAGGTGTTGAGTGAACTTTTTGTTTTCAAGTTTTCACATTGCAAAACACATATAAATTCAATAACATAATGGGCTGTTTAAAGGTGAAAGTTATTCAATGAATGAGTTGCCAGTAATCGGATCCCTGTCTTATGCGCATAGGATTCTGGGATCGCCAGGGGGCAAACATCGCCAGTCGCTAGAAGGAAATGTATGGCGAAAAGTTGTTTCGACGTCCATATCAACGATTTGGGAGAGAGATCAACGCTTTTTCGCCACTGTTTTATCAGAAATAGATTTGGGCAATGTTGATACGTGGAAAGTGTAAGTTTTTGTTTGAATAACCGTCAAATATATGATAAAATCTACCGATAAACTTCCCTGCTTGCGTAAAGGTTATTGTGAAATTGACCTCGCGTAAAGGTCTCGAAATATTGCAAAATTAGGTATAAATCGGGAGGAAATGACTAAATAAAGCCTTTTCAGTTTTATTTACATGTGTACGGGCTCTTTTCTTATTAGTTATGTCTTCCATAAACAAATTATGGCTTCTGGAAATTTACCTCCTCAAAGGAGAGAAGTTGTTGTCAGAGGTGATGGAAATTGTTTTTACCGAGCTGTTGCTCTTTGGAGGGATGAAATATGCGATAAGAACGCATGAGGAAATTCGTAGATTAAGCTCTAGTTTGATTGAGAAAAAGCCGCTACTCTTCTCTTCGAAATCTGCGTAGGAACATGTCAAGAACAGCAAGATCACAGGAACTTGGGCACAAACTGTGAACATATTTTCATCTGCACTACCACTATGCTTTCTCTTTCTTGACTTTTTCTTATTGCTGCCTGTAGATCTGATCTTTGGAGCAAGGTTTAACCCCACAATCGTACCCTCTCATCCACAAAGTTGGTGTAGGGCATTCAAACGGTTCTATAAATAACATTGTACAAAATGATTTGAACAGACCTTCGCACTCGTTGTAAATTGAATTGATCACGATTAATAGCGCTAGCCCACAAAAAAACATCTTTAATATTCTTGGGCGAGTAGAATCTTAATATTTCAACGTGATGAAGAATCTTTTGCCTTTCTGGGTACCTTCGATCGTTGTCACAACCCCAGACAGCACAATGATCACCACTGGACATATTTCCAATATTATTTGTATTAATGAGCTTAGAAATAAGCTAAACGTAGCCTATACACGTAAATACAACTGAAAAGGCTTTATTTAGTCATTTCCTCCCGATTTATCCCTAATTTTGAAATATTTCGAGACCATTACGCGAGGTCGATTTCACAATAAACCTTTCCCGGGACCTTTCGCAAGCAAGGAAGTTATCATATATTTGACGGTTGCTCAAACAAAAACTTACACTTTCCACGTATCAACATTGCCCAAATCCATTTCTGATAAAACAGTGGCGAAAAAGCGTTGATCTCTCTCCCAAATCGTTGATATGGACGTCGAGACAACTTTTCGCCATACAGTTTCTTCTAGCGACTGGCAATGTTTGCCCCCTGGCGATCCCAGAATCCTATGCGCATAAGGTAGGTCCGATTACTGGCAACTCATTCATTTTGACCCTAAATCATGATTACAAAGCATGTGACAATAGCCCTTTAGGATGCCAGTTCAGATGGCATTATAGCAAACTCCGGAGCATCATCTGGTGCTTGGCGCATAGATGGTGGTCCTCTTTTCCTTTCCAAAACCATGCCTGCACTCTTTTGACTCCGCCGCCTTGCAATCTTTCTATCGAGGCGAGCCATTAGATCATTTAATTCTCTGCTCCTCCAAGAAAGGGGTTTAATGCAGAGATATTTCCTTTGCGATCCAGGCTCTGCATCTGACTCACTGCTGTAATCATCCTCCTCCTCCTGTTCTGACACTGACTCCTCGGATGACATGAAGTCCGTTGTGATGCATGGCAGGTATCTTTGCTTCTCCTCTTGTGAGATGGTTGTCGACTCCCGCAGTGCTTTTGCCCGCTTAAGGCGTTTCTGCAAAAAGGTTAAAATCAACAGACTTATATGTTAATTGCTATTAAACAGTTCAAAACTTAGACCTACCAATGTAAAAGAAAATGCCACTTAATTTACTTAGGAATAATAATGTTTTGTTTTCATGGATATGATAAGATTAATACTACATGTTGTATTACTGTCAGTGATTATGATATTAATCCAGGCTTGTGCATTCAAAATCTTGGCGTGACGGTTTGATGGTAAGTTAAGTATGTCTACACATGTCACTAAATTATGTAACACTACTGCTTTTCATCATTTACATAATATTAGGACTCTTAAGAAGTATCTATCGCACAATTCTTTATTGATTTATTCATGCCAAAAAGCACTATGGACAGTCCTCCATGAATTATTTTACTGATCGATTTCTTATTTCAAGAATAAAAGTAAAGTAATGAAGATTGATTTTTTGCAGTTTTTAGACAGAGAACTTCACATTTAATTCCTGTGACACTTCACAAATCAAAATGTATGGAAAGATAATAAAAGTGCATTCAGAGAAATAAATCTGATCTAATCAGTGTTTTGTAAACACATTAGCATCTAACTTCTGTAATTACCATATTTTTTCTGCTTCTTTTGCGCTGCTCTTGTTGCACTTGCTCCTTCCTTTCACTGTCATTGTTTTTCTTCTGCCGTTTTTTTGTTTTGAAGTGGGCATGTATTGCAGCTATTGGAATAGAAATCAATATTTATAAGCTTTAAATTTAACAAAGGAACATGAAGCATTTGAGCTCACATGCAAGTTTGTGAACATATAAATACCTCTGATGAGGGCAGTGGGTGTTGTGGTGTCAGTGCTACGGACACCTGCAGTTATTTCCAGATTCACAGCTCTGTTCTCTGGATCCGTCAACCTAAAAGAACATTAATAAAAGGAAAATATTCGATCTCCATCTATTACTATAGTACTAATTATACTGATCATGATCTGATACATCATTCTAAAATGCAGTCAACTGTTTAATTCAGTCACCATCAGACCACATACAAGACAGTGTCCTTAAGGTTTTGGAGGGCCCGCAATTGCAGGAATTTGTTTCAGTCAAACAATCAAGATATTTTTGCCAGGAATGTAGCTGACCAGTTAAACTGCACTGGTACATATTTGTACCACCCTGGGTGGCTGTCTCACATATTCATTCAAATAAAAACGTTCCCATTGAATATTCTGTTGAAATTTAGATCAATTTGGATGTGTGTGAAGAATGTAAAAAGTTAAGAAAACCGTCAACAGTCTAAAACAAGTTACTTTAATCATAATTCTGGATATTTATCTATGCAGCTTCAATAAATGCTGTCAAACCAGTTTTGGGAGAACTTTTATACACAACTTTGACCTCATATTGTACTTGCTTTTCTCAAGGCATAACTTAAAGGGATTAATTCATGAGCATTTTACAGTTTTTAGCCAATTCTGTGCTAAGGTCATCAATGAATGCTTCTAGTCATTCACATTACATTGTATGACCAATGAAGATTTAACAAATGTTATCAAGTAAAGCAAAACATAAAAACACAGCGGGGCTTTAAACATGCCCAGTATTCTAATATAAAACAATACTGACTTACAACATACCCTTTACGGCATTGGTAGGTGTCTTGACAGGTTCCATACTATGAACACCATTAAGAAGTGCATAGTTGACAGTTTTGTTTATTGGATCAGCAAAGCTGAAAATAACAAAAGAAAATAATATTATACATGTAACTTTAAGAGCTTGAGTTACTGTCTGTTTATAAACACAGTATTACACACTTGTCATCCATTTATGTCTACATTAAAGCTGATCACAAGCACTATCCTTTGTAAGATCTCACAAAACTTAAGACCTCAACAGGGCTGTGCTCTAGTGGCGCCCGGTCGCCCCTGGCTGCTTACTTTTGCCATTGGGCGACCAGGAAATATTAGTTTTTGCACCAAACCTATGTGCTGGGCGCCCTGGATTTCAAGGGTTTAGAGGTTTGGGCACCCAACTACTTTTCTTAGAGCACAGCCTTGCTCAAACTTAAAATGTACAATGTCAAGTAAAACTGCTGAATTATTTTCATGAACACTACTGCCTGCAATTTGACTCAATCAATGGTATTAATCATGGTCACTCAGCATGGTCTATAAAGTTTAAAGATCAGGCAAAGGCCATTACTGACGATAATAATAATAATAATACACCTGTAATATCATGTACCAAATTAAGATCTCGCAATTAAAAATGCTCAAATAAACTGCTGAATTATTTTCGTGAAACCTACTGCCTGCAATTTGGTGAAGGAATATTAATCATGGTCACTCAGCGTGGTCCATAAAGTTTAAAGATCGGGCAAAGGCCATCACTCACAATATGCACCAAATTAAGATCTCACAATTAAAATCTTCAAGTACAAAACTGCTGAATTATTTTCGTGAAAACTACTGCCTGCAATTTGGTTCAACAATATTGAGCATGGTCACTCAGCATGGTCCATAAAGTTTAAAGATCAGGCAAAGGCGATCACTCACAATATGCACCAAATTAAGATCTCACACTTCAAGTAAAACTGCTCAATTATTTTTGTGAAAACTACTGCCTGCAATTTAGTTCAACAATATCAATCGTGGTCACTCAGCATGGTCCATAAAGTTTAAAGATCGGGCAAAGGCCATCACTCACAATAGATGCACCAAATTAAGATCTCACAATTAAAATCTTCAAGTAAAACTGCTGCCTGCAATTTGGACCATGCTGAGTTACCAAAACTTATAGTATTCACGGTCCATGCTATAATTCAAAACCAACGTTGTTTATACAGTGGAACCCTGTTTATAAGACCACCACGAACTATTCCATGAAAACTTGATAGCTTTAACAGGGTGTGCCAGATACAAAAATATTAAACTACACAATTAGGAGGAAGTCGCAATTACAAACTGACTTACTGTGAGCTCTTGCAGCGCAGCGACTGGTGTGGAATTCGGCAGATGAGAAGGAGTAGCTTCAGTTAATCGGCGATTCTCACGTAGCGTTCCAGCAGTAGATGATGTGGATGCTCTGTCCATTTCCCGCTCTTCTTCATGATCACTCTCCGCCAAGGAATTCGAGGAATAAAAGCGGGCTACAGCTCGTTCTGTAATTATAAGCTGTTGCTGGACGTCCGATTAAATTTAGAATTCCGCTTGAATACGATGCTTACTAGGCTTATTGGGAGGTACCATTTTCGATGTATTAAACGTACGATAGTAACTAAAGTGGGCTTTCGAAGAACCAGGCGAACGAGAGAAGAGGCGAACTAGCCAGCCGCGTGAATTCAAAAGCAACTGAAATCCGTTTCTCTGTCAACACTTTCAGCTTGATCCAATGCAAGGTCAAAGTTTTTTCCACGTGAGAGCCGCGCAGTCGCGCAGGCCTGGCCTGTCACCGGATTACCGCTGACTGGCAGTAATTGCGGGGCGTTGTTTATCATTATGAATCCAACAACCAAAGGTACTTAATTAAAGATTTAGAGAAACACAAGGTCATTAGATTTAAGCGTTAGTTATCATTATGCATTATCTCGCGTGAACCAGTATAAAACTGTAAACAAACTCCAGAACAATCATTGGCTGAAACAGTCTGTGGGTACATTATAACCTCATACACAACGTCCCATCTTAATTTTGGCGCTCTTTACATTGTTGCGGCGGGAAAGAGTTGAGTGACTTGTATTATTTCATGGAAGGCAATCAAACTGACGGAAGGCCTTTTAAATGGAGAGGGAATATCGCTAGCTAGCGAGCGTCGTCGTATGAGAAATCAAAGAAAGAAGAGGAAAGCAATGACAAGTATGAACATAAAGCGAATGCAGTCATCGAGGGTCTCGCCGAACGATTGCGGAAAGAAACGAAGCAAAAACAGCGACTGCTTTTCCTTGGACGGAACCACTATTTAAAATGGAAGGCAAACAAAGATTTATTACTTCTAAAGAAAAGTACACAACTACTATCTACCTCTCGATTTGGGACGCGGACAAAGGTAAAGGTGATGTCCAGTCTGTGCTGCGCACTCTAAAGAATTTGTTTACGTTTTCGTTTTGATTTAAGTAAGACGTCACAAAGTGTAACATTTCGAAACTACTTACATGGAATTAATTCAAAGTTTCATATCTTTTGGATGTGAAGCGTTGGGAATAGATTTTAAAATGCTTGGAAGGGTAGGTAAGCGGTACGTAACCAATCAATTCGCATTCCATCATTTGAGGCTCATAGACACTGAATCAAAACAAAAACGTAAATAAACTGTTATTTCGTCAGCAGTTGTTACCATGGCAACAGTAGTTGAGGGTTATTCAGAGGCACATTTAAACTTCTGGCACCCCAATTTTTGAACATGACCTTTTAGGCTTATGTTGAAAAAAATGTACAAGCAAATAAGGTCTATTCATTTCGGTGAATGTTGCATTTTGTAGGCAGACATCAAAAGTCTAAATGAGTTCTGTATGTATAATGGCGGGCACACCCATGAGTACAGTATAACCCAGTGTTTTTTGTATTTAATCTAACCGCAATAGGCTGTACTTTAGGTGGCACACCCATGAGTACAGTATAACCCAGTGTTTTATGTATTTAATCTAACCACAATAGGCTGTACTTTAGGTGGCACACCCATGAGTACAGTATAGCCCAGTGTTTTATGTATTTAATCTAACCACAATAGGCTGTACTTTAGGTGGCACACCCATGAGTACAGTATAACCCAGTGTTTTATGTATTTAATGTAACCGCAATAGGCTGTACTTTAGGTGGCACACCCATGAGTACAGTATAACCCAGTGTTTTATGTATTTAATCTAACCGCAATAGGCTGTACTTTAGGTGGCACACCCATGAGTACAGTATAACCCAGTGTTTTATGTATTTAATCTAACCGCAATAGGCTGTACTTTAGGTGGCACACCCATGAGTACAGTATAACCCAGTGTTTTATGTATTTAATCTAACCGCAATAGGCTGTACTTTAGGTGGCACACCCATGAGTACAGTATAACCCAGTGTTTTATGTATTTAATCTAACCGCAATAGGCTGTACTTTAGGTGGCACACCCATGAGTACAGTGTAACCCATTGTATTATGTATTTAATCTAACCACAATAGGCTGTACTTTACATTAGGTGGCTCACCCGTGAGTACAGTATAAGCCAGTGTTTTATGTATTTAATCTAACCACAATAGGCTATACTTTAGGTGGCACACCCATTAGTACAGTATACACCCAGTGTTTTATGTATTTAATCTAACCACAGTAGGCTGTACTGTGCCCTTCACAGTAAATCCATGTCTCTCTCAAAGTCCTCTGCAGGAAAGATTGTACTAAAACTGTGTGAAGCTTTGGAACATATAGAGTCAAAAAGGCTTCTCGATACACATATAAAGGATGACAACATTCTTCTTACAGTAGTAAACAATATGTACCATCCAATGCTAATTGATTTTTGAAATGATTTTTCTCTGTCTGATGCTCCTTCAAAAAAGAAATCTTTGACTGCTCACGCGCAAGGGGAGTACAGGAAAAAACACTGGCATATAGCCCCAGAAATAGTTCTTGGCCAGCCACCATCTTTTGCTTTGGCCATGTTTTCATTTGGGATAGTCATGGCAAAATCAGGGTTGTAAAGAGCAACAAAAAATTATTCATTTATTAATTTGTTGAGTGTCTATGCACAAATTTAACAAAAACAAAGCAGATTCTTCATTTGTTGTAGCATTCACTGTTGGGTTTTCAAAATGTGGTCATTTTTCGGAAGCCCACCATCAAGATGTGGTCATCTTTAGGTGGGCAGTGAAAACTACAAGAAATGAAAATTGACATTTATGTGTAGAAGATTCTTGTTTTGATAATCATTATGAATTAATTTACTGGTATATGATGTATTGCAACCCTGATTTTGTGAAATCTACAGGATATTTTACAACTTTATTTATCATCAACAAAGTGACTGAAGTAATGCACCCTAATCCAACTTGTCAGCGAATAATTGCACTGTGGATGGAAACACAGTGATCTGACAGTTATCCATGCCAGTGTGCAGGTTTTTATGTACAGTTTAAGGTCCAGAGTAAGAAATGTGCAAACTGTTGGTGTGAATTTAATATGGATGAAAATACAGTAAATGATCTGACTACTGGACCTTTGTCCAGTAGAATTGCTTTGGTCTGTTCACTTTAACTTTAGTCAACTTTCTCCTTTGAAACGTCTAGTTTTAGTACTTGAGCATCCCAGCTCATTGTGTGATCTTTAGCTTTAATCAAGTAATGGAAGATGTGCTCAGCTAATGTCCCCTTTGTTTTACTCTGGGGTATTTTATGACTATAGGTTCTGACTCAGAATTAGGACTAGGACCCTTTCTGTAATACCCAGGGATGAAGATAAAATTTTCAACAGACGGGAACTATCAGTTCACAGGCGGGTTTACAAGAATCCATTCCTACAGAGTTTTAAGACCATAGAAGGTTTTTCAGCCGGGAAAATCAAGTTGACAGCCGGGTATTTTCTCCGGCTTCCGGCTATTATCTACATCCCTGAATACCTCTGATATTCTGTTAGTAATTTGCAGAACAATTTGAACTTCTATATTGAATGCAAACAATGCCTAAAGCAAGCATTTTATAACCCTAAGACTTCTACAACCCTTGCCCCTGTTTCTACAGCAACTGACAGCCTCTAAAATAAGTCTGAACACCAAGGTTTCAGGTTAATTAGCCCTGTTTGGGATATTTTTATTAATTATTTCTTGTCTGTTACAGTATTAGATCAGACTCCTTTTCTATTTGCATTGTTAACAGTAACAGTTCAAACCAGGCTTGCAAAGAAGGAACAGAAAAATTTTATTCACTCAGGAATTTGTAAGCATTTTCTCAATTGGTTGTGATATTAACTGTTGGGTTTTCAAATGTGGTCATTTTTAGGGAACCCACCATCAAGATGTGGTCATCTTTAGGTGGTCAGTAAAAACTACAACATCTAAATACAGTTGTTGATGACTAAACATTTCTTTCTCGAATCGGGAGAATAGGACCGACACAAACAACGAGTGAGAAGGAGGTTAATCCCAACCCTGTTTTAGGGAAATTCACATAAATTGATACAATAAAAATTAGTTTGCTTGTTTTAATTATGGCAAAATGGCTTTTCTATCTTTTTTTTTCCGGTTAATCATATGTATTTGCCTAGTTAATTATAGTTTCCAGTTATTATTCAGTTGTAAAAGACAAAAAGCCAAGATCATTTAAATTGAACCACCTGATAACTGTACATGTAACAGCCGAGGTTGCGAACTAATCACAGAAGCAAAACTACAGCAAATGTCAAACGCACAACACTTTCAACCGTAAGGCAAAGGTTATGTCAGTCGCCATATTTGCTCCTTAGCAAACATGAATTTTATGTTATGCGAATATGGA
>OX419342.1:17896620-17904120 GCA_948470475.1 Galaxea fascicularis
GAAACGCGTTTAAAGTAGCGAGGAGAGTATTGTTCTTCTGTTGACATTACAATAAAATACAAAGTTGTGTTTTTTTATGCGTCAATTCCGTTTCCGTCGATCTACGACCAATCGATACCAATTAATCTATCGATTGGTATTGATAACCGATACCAATCGATAACCACACGAATCTTCACCATCGATTGGTCATTGATTATCAAAATCAATCGATTAATTGATATCGATTGGTATCGATTAATATCGATTGTCATCGATATCAGTAGGGTAGTTGGAAACACATAGACAGAACGTTGAATTTCTTGAGCTACGAGTCCGTTTTGTCCGAAACCACTGTTACTGTACAAACGTTTTTTAACCATGCGAAAGTAACAGCTACTAGTGAGTAACGGTTAATGTTAGCCATTACTCACAAACAGGGCCGTTACTTTCGGAATTCTACCGTATTTGATATATATGTAGTATTTGATGACAATGGTTATCGCCCGCGGGAGTTGTTATATTCATTTATTTCTATTTGATAATCTTCAATGTTATATAAAGACACTTTTTTAGAGTGCTCTTGACAAAACGGTAATGTGTGACCGACTAGAAAAATAAATAGATTAATAAAGTGATTGATTCATAGATTGATTGTGACCTTTATCGCGTTCCATTTGTTTTGAGTAATGTATGGAGGAGAAGTTAACCCCCACCCCGACAACTCCGCATTCCCAATTATAATCACACCAATTATAAGTAAACGTAGAGACAACGAGGGTTCCCTCTTTCTCTAAAGGCTGGTTTTCACTAATGCATAAGTCGACATACGCAGATGCAGTTTAACATTGATAATTACCGCCTTTTGTTGCAAATTTCCCTAATAAAAGGTGCTAATTATCAACATTTTACTCCTTCCGCCTATGTCGGCTTATGCCTATGCTTATGCGCTAGTGAAAACCAGCCTTAAGTGCGTCATGCATAACGCCAAAAAAATAATAAAAAACACTGCAAGAAAAATCCAGGGGGCGAGGAGCGCTGCAAAGTTCGCGCGTTCTACGCCACCAGGATTTTTTTCCCCGCAGATTTCATTTATTCTTTTTACGACTCGCACGACGAAATAAGCGAAAGCGTGACTTCTTGTAGCCTAGTAAAGTTTATAAATTTAGGTTTACATGTTGACAGCGATAATGGCTGGACAGAGTCAGTTGACGAAATTAAACCACTTAAAAATGCTTATTTGATGATTTCCCTACTGCTTTTATATTGTGTTTCTTGGGGGAATAAACAAAAACTGAGCAAACTAACTAAATGAATCTCCGTGCAGGAAAGGTATGGAGGGAACCGACATGAAGGTCAGGTGACCCCAGTTTTCGTTCTCCTTTATTGTTTTTTCATTATCAAGAGAGAGGAGTCACCTCTCAAAAGTCTTGCCATTAAAACATAGGGGTCGGTCCCTCGTTCCCCCCTCCCCCCTGATGTTTCAATCATTCCCTTACGTCATACTGTTTTAAGTAATGAAAAAGTTTAACCATCATCGAAAAAGTTTAACCATCATCGCAATCCATGTGTATGGGCTGATTATAAAAAGGCGAGAAATAAAGCAGTAAGCATGTTAAGAAGTGCTAAACGCAAGTTTTATGTTTCTAAACTGGAGCAAAATGTAAATAACGCAAAAGGAACATGGAAAATAATTAAATCAATCTCGGGAATGGTTAATCAGTCCAAACGTGTGAACAGCCTTCGAGTTGAGGATCGCATTATCGAGGATTCAGCTGAAATGGCGTCTGAGTTTAATTCTCATTTTACATCTGTTGCCGATAAACTCAGGTCGTTACTTCCTCAAACAAACTTTGACATGTCTAAGCTGATCAATTTTGTCTGCTCAAAAAAGGACAATAACGTACTCTTTTCCATTCCACCTATTACAGAGTCCAAGGTCATTGGCTGGCTTAAGAGCATTAATTTACACAAAGCCTGTGGTATCGACAAGCTCAGTCCACGAATGCTCAAGTTAGCAGCTCCTATAATCTGATAATAGCTCCATCTATTGCCAAGCTGATAAATCATTCCTTCAATATGGCCTCGTTTCCTCAACGCTGGAAAACTGCGAAAGTCTCTCCTTTATTTAAAGGTGGGGACTCAGAGGACTTAAATAATTATCGACCAATTTCGGTTTTGCCTGTGCTCTCAAAAGTAATTGAACGGCATGTACATGACTCACTCTCTCGCTATCTTTGTGAAAACAACTTGATCTACTCTAAACAATCTGGTTTCCGGAAGCTTCACAGTACAGAAACAGCCCTGATCAGAATTATAGATGAACTGTTATTTAACTTGGACAACAATCGTGTAAGTGGAATGATCTTAATCGATTACTGCAAGGCCTTTGACATGGTTGATCATGTTATCCTGTTGGACAAACTACATGCCTATGGTTTAGACAACACATCATTATCGTGGTTTCAATCCTATCTCAGTGACAGGCGTCAATTTGTATCCATGGGTGAAAAGGAATCTATTACATCTATTATTCCGCATGGCGTACCTCAGGGCTCCATTTTGGGCCCTTTACTGTTTATCTTGTTCATTAACGACCTTCCGTTACATGTTAGTTCTGCTAACACTGATCTATATGCTGACGACACGACATTAACTTGTTCCGTCAATTGGATGGATATGGATCGTCTACAAATTTCTTTAAACGCAGCAGTTTCTGAAACGGTTCATTGGGCCACAGCCAACAAGCTTCCACTTAATGAGAAGAAAACTAAAGTTCTTACCATCTGTGGTAAACGTCTTTCCAACAGAATTCCGAATGACATTAATGTTTCTATTAATGGATCGCAACTTGAAAACGTACAATCTGCAAAGCTCCTAGGTTTGGAAATTGATAAGGAATTGGCATTTCATTCGCATGTTGATAAGTTATGCAAGAAACTATCGCAGCGTATCGGAATTTTAAAAAAGATTAAACATTGTCTGCAAATTAAGCATAGAGTTCTCTTTTATAATGCTATTATTAGACCAGTAATGGATTACGTAAGTGTTATCTGGTCAAACTGTGATAAACATTGTCTAGATCGTGTTTTGAAGCTGTAAAAGAGAGCAGCGAGAATTGTCATTGGTGCTGACAGTTATGCACCCTCTGTTCAGTTATTTAACACACTCAAATGGATACCTTTCTTCGAGAATGCTAAATTAGCCAAGTGTTGTATCATATACAAGCGTTTGCAAGGTCGCGTGCCTAGTTATCTTACTAACTTATTAGTACTTACCGGTGAGACCCATTCACGGCAAACTAGATATGCTAAATTTAATATAGCCTGCCCTCGAGTAAATCGAAATACAGAAGGTGGTAGAACTTTTACTGTGACTGCTTCTCGGGAATGGAATAAGCTACCTCTTCAAATGAGGAAAGCAGAGACTCTTAAGACTTTCAAAAATTCTCTTTGGAATAGGATTTTTAAAGACCAGCAATCTTTAAATCATTTCTCTATATAAATATTGTGTGTCACTGTGTTGTACGCTGATAATTGTTTCATAGTTTTATTAGATCTTGATAATATTATGATGATAAGCTTTGATTTGTAACTATTTTAACTATTTTGATCTTGTAATGAGGGCCTCTAGTTTATTAGCATTTAGATGCTATTTTGAGCTACCCTCGATAAATAAAGACTTCACTCACTCACTCATACCGCTTTAACTTAAGTTATTTTTGTAACTGCAGTTTCTGCGCGGTAAGACAACCTTGGGTTTATTGTCAGAGTCTCTTAGGCTAGCTGCGGTTTCTCGCTTTCAAATTTAGAACTTAAATAGTCGAGTCAACCCATTCAGAGACTATTGTGAATCATCGGAGATCGTTGAATTTTCTGCTTGCAAGCTACATTTTGCCACATTAGAAGTTAGAACAGGTAACCTGCAACTACGTCGTAGTCTGAAAGGTCCAAACACGGGCTTGTCTATTTTTTGTAGCTTTTGTACTCTTTCGGTACTCTGCTCATGGAAGACACATATCTGCTTTCACAAATAAGTGAATGAAACCGGAGAAACATTGTCAATTCAATTATGAAAGTGAAGAAGAGGAACTCTTACATTGGGAGAAAATAACTTGATTGAACGCATGAAAGAATTTGAAGTTTGATTGGCAGTTTCTTATGCTAGTGAATCATTATCTGTCAGGGCAGACCTGAAGCGTTTTTATTGTGTCTTGCTATGCGTCCAAGTGTAGGGCAAAACACAGACAATTCAACTCGACGAACTATTCGCATTCGTGGAACTGAAAGTTTAGTGTGATAGTGCGTGTCGCCTGAATACTACAGGAAACAATTAATCAAGGGCTTTGTTTAAATGACAGTTTGAATTTTCGGACAATTTAAAGGAAGAAAGGTCTTGTTCTGCAACAAGTTTTCTCGTACAGATCGTAATTTGTTTAAAAATCCAAACCTTGATAAAGTATCACTCTTTAATGTCAGGCGCCTCAAAGTTGGCATGCCAACAAATAAAAAAGTATGATAATTAAAGCGCTGAGGAGTTAGAGACTACTGCAAGGCTAATATCATTGTGGCATATTTAAAACAATATTTTCGCTGGGCAGACCAGCCTTCGTCGGGAGATCAAAAACCGTAAATCCTCGAATTAGCGCCTCCCCCTGGAATAAGTGCCCCCTTTCGAATTAGCGCTCCTCCTTTCCCCCAAAATTGAAAACGTTAAAACGCCCTCCTCGCCCCGATTTTATAAACGAGCAATTAGACAACATAGGATGTAAATTTCACGTTCGTCCAGCCTTTTTTTTACACAGTCATTAGCACTTTACACTTTTATGATAACTGCAGAAATTCTCGCTAGCTCATTGGCTAATTTTTCATTGTCAATGTCTTGACCGATACATGAATTAAAATAATGAGCGAGAGCAGACAATTTGCTATCGTATAATAAGCACTTAACGACTGGCCCCAAGGGAAGCAGTGAGTTTGTATGGTTTATAGGCTGATAAACCACGCGGGATGTTAGTAGAAAACGAGAAGGTGCAGCTCGTGATTTACGAATTCTCCAAGTATTCTACCAGCATCCCAAATGGTTTACCAGCCTATAAACTATAGAAAATTGTGGTCTATTGCTTTTATATAATAATTCAGAGTACGCACGATTTTTTCCCTTGAGCTTAATTTAACCATAGCTGATTGATGAATCAGAGCGCGCGCATTGATTTCGTTATGATATAATTAGCAATTATTGAATGAGGCTGAGTAGGATATGAAGAATTCTGCAGATCAAGGAGGATGTTATCCACAGAGGCCGAAAGCCGAGGTGGATAACACCTTAAGAGATCTGCAGAATACTTCATATCCTACAAAAGCCGAATTCAATAATTGCTTTATTGTTCGTTGAAAATATTTCCCCATTCTTAAAGGAGTGTCGTCATTTCACTCTTTGTTTTTCTGCCACCAAAAATGACACAATCTCGTCCTCAGGTTTGCTCGGTCAACGTTTCAATAATCTGCAGCGGGCTGCACTTTTGACGTCATTCTGACATCATCGGTTCAAAAATTTTCAACGGGCTGCACTTTTGCCGTCGTTGATTCAATAATTTATGAGGAAGATTCTCTCCAAATTTGGTGAACAACAGCTGGTTATGGTGAATTATGCCTGTGGTTTTAACCAATCAGAAACGGGGAAATATTTTGAATGAATAATAATTGTATTTTTTTAAAAACTGGATCATTGGATAATGCAATTCGAGAGTTTTCATTGGCTAAGGCATCATGGTATATGAGCCATTATACCATGATCTACAAAAATGGCGAGCGTATGCGTGATTTCTTGAGCCTTTTTGTTTGTATTGTAGTCTAGTTTTCTATATTTTGGGGGCGTTTTTAATAAAATAATTATTCCACTCGCGCTTGTTGGATATGAGATGATTATAGCCAACTCGGCGCTACGCGCCTCGTTGGCTATCTATCATCTCATATCCAACGCGCGCCCATGAAATAATTGTTAAATAGACTCGTACACACACATCATTATTTTCTCACCTGTATTTTTAATCTAAATTTAGCTCTAATAACACATACAATAATGCACCCATATCTAATAAATTACCGGTTATTATTATTTCTATGTTGGCCTGTATCATTAGGTGGACATAGAACAGAAATGTTTCTGTGTATCACACGGTCCAGCTAGCACCTGACCATAAAGCTGTACTATAATACTGTTCCCAAACTAGTGATTATTGTCTTATCTTTGACGCATTTCCCAATTTGATTCCCAGCTTTAATTACATTTGTCATCCCAATATTTGGGGAAAAAATCCAATAAATTACCCAAATTTGGGCTTAATGATTTTCCTAGTCCCGGGAAACAATGTCCCATACACATAAATTTAGGAAAAAGTGGAATTAGGCGGTCGGTATTCAAAGTCCCAAAGGGGGTTTTCAATTGGTATTAGGGAGTTTTAGCAACTAGGACGGCAACGGCAACGAGAACGCCACAAAACACAAAAACAATCGCTTTGCACGTACGTTTTACAGTTTTGTACATTTCTTTGCCGTCATCTGCAAAACAGCAACGTGAAATGACCAAGTTTTATGTTTTCTTGACAACGTGAGCGCATGACGGCAAAGTTTTCTTTCTTTTTTCTTGCTTGAACACCGTTCATAGTAATTTAGTTCCTGGACAGTTCGTCAGCATTTTCCAAGTTAAACAAATTTCAATAATTGCGAAAGCGTCACAGAAACGAAAAGTTATATTTTGAAATGACGTTTTCGTTGCCGTCGCCGTCGTCGTTGCTAAAATTCCCTATTATCTCTATCAAGCGGTCAGCCCCCTCTAGGCAGCCACTATCCATTTCCCTGACGGTGGCCGATAGGGGTTAAACTATAGTTTTCAAATTCCCAATATTTTTCCCAAAACGGTAACTGGCCTTTTCGGTGACACAAATTCCCAATTTTTCGTCTAATTTTTTTTCCAATTTTTTTTTTTGAATTTTTGAAGGACAACATGTTATTACTCTTCGTTTAATAATTTCACAGAAGGGGAAAATAATTCCCCATTCCTTCCTACATTTGAATAAAATCCCATAATTTTACCAATGCCGAATCGTGAAAAAATGTGTTTTTTTTCCAAAGAAATCCCTTATTTGGGATCTGAATTGTAGTATACATTTCCAACGATTTCTGGAATCGCCTGTGTGTAAACGTTACTCTTTTAAGGAACTATATCACCACGGTTTTTTTCTTTTTTAAGTTTAGGAGTGAAAAATTACCTATAAGGAGGAGATATTTTAAATTTTCAGGCTATTCACTCCATTTTTCCCCATTTTAGAGGTTAAATATAGAAGTTAAAGTTACTCCAAAGACGAACTAGACCTAAAATCCCGAATAGGAAAGAACCAATCAGAACGCTCGGATTTACCTCAAGACTACCTTGCCATATAATAATGTGTCTTAGTATATACCACACAAGTGAATAGTACTTTTCGCGCACGCTGGTTGGCTAGCTCGGAGGTGATAAGCC
>OX419342.1:17909120-17921620 GCA_948470475.1 Galaxea fascicularis
AGTTGACAACCCTTGTAAATTTTACGGGGCATTTTTTGGCACCGTAGCACCTTTTTGTCTTACATGTATGGCAACATGTACAACGCAACTGTGCTTGCGTTTGACAGCGATTATGTAATCCTTGTAAATTGTTCGGGACATTTTTTTTGCACCGTAGCACCTTCTTTTTGTCTTACATGTATGGCAACATGTACAACGCAACTGTGCTTGCGTTTGACAGCGATTACGTAATCCTTGTAAATTGTTCGGGGCATTTTTTTTTTGCACCGTAGCGCCTTCTTTTTTGTCTTACATGTATCAGCACAAATATACCACACCGTGGAATTTTCACAATCTAGCCATCAAGCTATAAAAGTAGACCACCGAAAAACTAATTCCCCTTTCACTCGGTGACAGTCATGGGCACAGCACCAGCAAGGCAACTCAATAATAAGGCATGTAATAGATTTTATGTCCCTTCTTCGCAGCTTTTAATCAAACAAGTTAAGGAAGAAAAGCTGCTTTCGGTACTTTTAGTGAACGAAGTTTAGCTTAAATGTAACATGTGAAGAATGAAACGCTTGGGCCTTAACCTATTCATCTGATACCGTGTAGATTGTAATATCGACAAAACCTCAACTTTAGTGACATTCTGTTCTGATTTTTTTTGCTGTTTTCTTTTTCCCTGGGCACTTGAGTGACATTCTGTTCTGATTTTTCTCCTTCTTTTACTTGTATATCTTTCAGGGTATACGAAGCGCCCTGCTTAGCAAGGTCTTACCAACTGTCCAGGGAACTTGCTCGCTCTTATCAGCTAAATTATCCTACAACAAACATGAAGGGATGTCTTGTGACGATCTGTGGCTAGACATTTGCCAGAAGCGTGACGAATGTGACGAAAAGATTAAGATAATGAAGGGAGTAGCATTTTTCTTCTCCTCTGTTGCCGCCTTGGAGATACGAAGTAAAGCAAAGGGGGGAAATGCAAACGACCATGAACAAGAGGACGACCACAACGATAACTTGAGAGAAAAGTATTGGCCAGCAATAACTTACTGGATTGCAGTACAGTCCTCCAACGGCACACGTGTATCAACGGTACCCTTGCATTCGGCCCTATTAGGAACAGGCATGGAAGTGACAGCTAAAGCTCTGCCAGTCTGCAAAAGAGGAAGTGAAGAGGAAGCATGCGCACCATTGTGCACCACACTAAAAGATCACAACAATCACTTCATGCAGACCAAAGTGGACATGTCTTTTTCCTACAATCTTCAATTGCTACAAGAGCAACTGATCGAGGAGCCCTTGGAGTCAGTTCACGCAAGTGAGCGTGTTGTCAGGTTACAAGTTGTTTGTAGCTCGTTTACTGCAAGGCTGCGAGACAAGTTAATACCATCTCTCGTCAGTTCCGGCCTCAAATTTGACGTGTTTGGCATCGAAGCATGCGATTTGCCATCGGACGCCTTAAAAGTCACAAAAGCCCTCGCATCGCCGATTGTGGTAGCGATGAATGACATCGAACGAGCCATGGGGAAATTGGGTTACGCTCTGCACAGTGGAGAAGTTTTCAAAAAGGTGAAGAATTCGAAATACACATATCAGCACTGCTGTTCGGTAAAGAAATTCCTGTCTCTCTTGGGAAGCAACGATCAGTTCAAGGACACCATTATCAAGCATCTAAACAAGCTCGTAGAAATCCTTGGTGATAGAGAATGCGAGTTCATGAAGCAGCTGCGTATCAACTACGACCTTATCGAAGTGAATGGAGGATGGTGCTTCTCAATAAGCCAACGAAAGTTCGTTTTACATTCCATCAAAGACACGGACATTGGCAAAGAATCTCCCAGGGCTTACGTGGAATACGAACACACCAAGACGCCAGATCCAAGATACTTCAAACAAATATTGGAGAATAGCCTCAATCAGCTGCAAATGGCGCACTTTTGCGAATACTACATACGCCTCCTCAACTGTCGAATTAAACAGCACAAAGAAAAGGTCATGTGCCTTATCGGAGAGCCTAACAGCGGAAAAACGAGCCTTTTCACGCCCATCACAAGCTTGATACCAGCAAGATACATTGCCATGATCACTAAGCAAAAGGCATTCAACAAGAGCTTGGTCGATGAACACACTCAGATCATTTTCCTTGATGAGGCGCATGCCAAGCTGATGGATCCGGACGACTGGAAGATACTGACGCAAGGTGGGCTCACGGCACACGACCGCAAGTACAAGACATCAAGTCTAGCAGTCATAAGATGTCCAATGTTTATCACCTCTCAAACGGAGATGGATTTCGGCCAGGAGCACAACACCGCCATGGAGGCCCGCCTAAGAAAGTTTTCCTTTAAAAGCTTGACCTCTCCGCGTGTAGCAGGAGTACAAGAATTCTTGCGAACCAATGCAATGGACTGTATTGTTTGGGCATGTGGGCTCGCACACACACCTGACGATGAGCTACCCCCTCCCATGCCGGGGACCAGTTTACAGCAAGGCGAGATCGACGAAGACGAAAAAGAAAGGATTAGAACCATCGAGCTGGACGAAAGCGAAAGCGAGCGAGAAGGGAGTGAGCAAGCGGCACCGAACACGCCCACAGATGACAGTGATGTGGAGGGAGAGAGCGAAGAGTCGGACAGTAATTGTGCCAATTCAGGAGGATGGAAGGAGAGTCTGGAGCATATTGCACGCATGAGAGAACAACAGCCATGCCACAGTCTCAAGCAGAGGCAACTTGATCTAATCGCCGCCGAAGTAAAACGCACAGTCGATGAAAGGGTCAACCGGGAAGAGCGCGCACGATTACGCGTGCTGGAAGAAACCAAAGAACGATGGATCTCGCTGGGCATGATGAAGGAGGAAGACGCCCACTTGCTAGAGTCGGTCACCGGTCCTTACCACCCGAATATAGAGCGTACTAGAGAGGAATACTTCACGAGGAAGAAAGAAGAAGACCAACGGATGCTCGAAAAGAAAGCGCGGGAGTACTTCAACAACGAGTGGATTTTAGAGAAGGAAAAGGAACTTCGAGACCTCCAGAGAAACGAAGATTCGGCGACGGACGAAGATGTGAAGCGTGCAATCCATTACATGTTAGAAGTGACTGTTGAAGCGCTTAAGTTGAATTTCAAGAAGGAAGAAGTTCCTGGACTTGCGAAAGTGGCACTGTTGGAGCGGAGGAAGAAGGCCGTGGAGATGAAGTGGGTCCCCCCGTCGCAAGCGCACCTCATCAACAGCATCTGGTGTCCCCTACCCTATCCTTATGAAGAGATGGCAGGAGACGACGAGGAAGACCTCTTCATAACGCCCACGCCCACCACGGCATCTAAGCCGCACGGCCGCTCATCCACCCCGAGACGAAGGTCTCAGAAACGACGAAATGAGCATAGAAGAACCAATACACCAGTGCCTAAGAGAGGAAGAATAACTCACTTTTTCACTCCGAGTCAACAATAAACATAAAGTCTCCATGGCGAATCAACTTGGCATTTGAGTCACAAACTGATATTGCGATTTGATCTGTAAGGTACCTCCTTTAGCTTAATATTTGCAGCAGCAGTAACTTATGAAACGAGTGTTGCCGAGAGTTTGGTCTATATTCGATGCTAAAGGACAACAAGCTTTCTAAGTAGCAGATATGCCAAAAACAACTTAGAAAAAAAAGTGTTCAGTTCAGGAACATGGCCCCGATGAAAATTTGAGTCCTGCTCTTTTCTTAAGAGAGTATGCAAGATTTCAGCAAAGTTGAAATTTTGACCAAAACCCAAAGGGGTTCACGCGTGGTTTTGGGTCAAATTTTGAATTTGGCTGAGAATTGGCCTATTTCAAAGAGGAGTCTCCCAAAACATTATTTCTATTCTTAGTTGAGCTGCGTGCAAGATTTCAGCAAAGTTGAAATTTTGACTTAAACCCAAAGGGGTTAACAAAGAAGCAATGAAGTATTTTTCCAGTCAAAAATGATCTCGTTTAAGGCATAGTTATAGTTGATTTTGGCTAAGAAAATTTGAGTCCCGCCCTTTTCTTTAGAGAGTCTGCTGTTCTGAAGTCTTGAAATGTATACTCGGAATCTCTCAAAATCGCTGTCCATTGTCCAAATCCGTGCTTAGCAATCCCTTCCTTTAGAAACTCGTCCTCGTATGCTGTAAATTTCAACACCCTGCGCTGACTTCTTTGGATTCGCAATTGGTTGGAAGGTGGGGCATCCCTCTCAGGGTACACTACGCATTTCGATTCTGTGCTTTCAGCCAGTGTCGCAGAACTTGAAGTTGAATCGCCAAACCTCGTGTTCACCTCCTTATCCACTTCAGAGCCCTTAGTACCTTGTAGCTTTTGCAGACACTCGTGAGCCTTCGCAGCAACTTCGCGCGACCTCTGCTTTTGATAGTGAACTTTGGCGACGGTCGAGCTGTGTTTCTGATCTTCCGACAAAATCCTTTGCTCTTTACTAGTGAGCTGATTGAGGCTTTCTGTTTCGACGATTTGGCGATAGCGCGTCGGGTGAATGTACTTTCCGATTGCGTCAAAGACTAGTTTACTCATGACGTCGCCCAATTTGCTGTGTTGGCCTCCATTTCTCGTCACCAGAACGAACTCGCACTGGGGTTTGAGCAATGGCCTTACGAAATTGATGTAGCTATCGAGCAGCTGCATGCTTGCGTCGGTCAGAATCAACGAGTCGAATCCGTACTTGCCAGCAGTCTTGAACTTTTTCTGGTCAATGAATCCCCCGTTTTCCTTGGCTGTTCTAACCATGTCGACTGTCAAATACTGATACGTCATAGGGCGAGACCCCTTCACCTTGATGAACAAATACACCGCCACAAATTTCGTGGCGAATGTTAAGTCCGAGGGGTTGACTTGACCCTGACCTGCCTTGCACGTCTTCACGGTGTTTTCGTAACGAGGCAAATGAAACGTTACCACTTCTAACAGTTCTTCCATGGTTGCCCAGTGTGCCCTAGCATCCAGAGTTTCAATGTCTAGATCTTGTGTCCATTGCAATCTCATCATCTTTGCCACCGTCTTGCGAGCTGTTTTTAAGCACAATTCTGTCGATGACAAGTTTCGGAGGACTGTGTCTGAGGCGCCATTTATTTTTCTGAAGTCGATCATTTCAGAGATGGCATCAATGTAGCTCAATCGTCCACCGTGTCCTAGCTTGCATTCGTCTTGCAAGTGATCGATAAACTTGAATAACAGACTGTGAGAACACAGGCTAAAGTCTAGCACTTCAAAACTCAATTCCTCCTCGTCTTCGCAGCAAAATTTGAGAAATTTGAAGCACCTCTTGACTATCTGCTGAGCTGTGCGATCTTTCTTGCAACCCCCACCACTTCCAGTCAACCATCTGGTGAATGGTTCTCCAATTTGGCTGGAAACTGAAAATGAAGGCAATACTCTGCAAACTGGTTTTGCAATTTCACTCGATTTATCAACATCGGCAAGTTCTTTGGTACTTGTATCGAGCCCTCGCTGATCGGGCTTTTCGTCAAAGAAAAAGAACCAACTGTGCTTGGTGTTCACGTGTTTCCTGCAACCGCGTTGACTTTTAAATCCATCGTGATCACAGACCTGTATCGGACAGTGATACAAGCTATCTGTTTCGTCCTTTTCCAAGTGAAGCCGTTTGGGTTTCGGTGACGAGCCATCAATTTTCGACCAGTCAACCTTGCCTTTCTTGTTCATCTCTGACATCTGTGCGATTCACACAGTTTGTTCCACTTACATAAATAGTGAACAAACTACAAAGGCGACGGAAAAAAGAATGGCTGCATTGTGCAACTTGTCCCAACTTGCCCCCGCTTGCTCAGGCATGGCAGTGTGTGCTATTCGTAATTAAACTTGCAAATCTAAGGTGACATATGACGTTTGTGCAATTATGTTCAACCTTGTCCAAACAAGTCAATAAGCGCCCCGACATGTCTTTTAAAAGATGTTATTGACTGTGTTTCGAGTTCTTTCCGGCTTAAAACCATACACCAAAGGTTTTTCCATTTCAAAAGCGATAAACATAGATGGCAAGAATAGAACAATGTTTCTGTTGAACGACATGCACAAAGGAACTGCCGTTTTCTAAATAGGAACCATTTTGCACAAATAGGAACTTGTGTTTAGGAACAAACTGTTCCACGTGCCAATAAAAAGGAACATTTCATTCAAAACGGAACCATTAATCGGAACAATTGTTCCTCAAATGAATGAAAAGGAACCAATTTTCAAAGCGGGAACGGCGACAGAAAGGAACAAACGTTCCTTTACAAGAAAAAAGAACGCAAGCATTTGGGAACTAAAGTTCCTCACGCCAGCATAAAGGAACAGCTATTCCAAAAGGGAACGCATTAATAGGAACAATTGTTCCTCAACTGCACAAAAAGGACCAAAATGGATAAAAGGGGAACAATACCGTTGGGAACACTTGTTCCTAAGTCACTCATTTAAGGAACAAAACGTTCCTTTCAATGTAAAACATTCGGAACAAAAGGTCCTTTTTAGCTCTAAGTGAACAATTTGTTCCCATTTAGCTCAACAGTTTGTTCCTTTTGATGCTAAAAGGACCACTCAAAACAGGAACAATTTTCCATGATGGGAACGTTCCCAATGGAACAACGGGAACAGTGCTCAGAAACAAAATGAAATAAAAACGCCACTTAAGAGATTACAAAAGCATACTAAAGCATCTTATGAATCTCCATGCGGAATACATACCACAGCCAAAATTTGATCGATAAAATCAAGCTAGAACATGTTCAAATGTGGCAGTAAAAATTTTGGGAAACGTATATGAAGGTTTGTCTAACTACTTGTTTGCCTCAAAAGCCAATGCAGATTTGGTAGACACTGAGCATGCAGATTTCACAGATGATGTGATGCTATCAGAAAGAGAAGATATTTTGAGTGACACTACAATGTCTCTAGATGTTGACAACAGTGAGTTAGCATCAGAAGCTTTGGTGCCAAATAAGCCATCAACTCAAACAGACTTGACAGGGGTGGATACTACATCCAGCTAGTCCGAAAGCCCTGTTGACCCTTCTTCCAAATTAATAATAATTAACAATTATTCACCGAAGTGGAGGTGAATAGTGGTGGATATTTACTTTCTTCGACGCTGACTGAATAATAAATTATTATTATTATTATTATTATTATTATTATTATTATTAACTGATGTCAATTTGCAGAATGTAGTTTTGCCTTCCCACTACATAGTTTTAAAATAATCAACAGCTCTGGTTCCAAAAGAATGTTCTTTTGTCGTTGAGTTTGTTTTGTTAATTCATTATTGAGTAGCCTTAGAACCAGCTTACAACGGATATAAAGATCGTTCACGTAGTTTTTTTTAGTATGCGGGAATTCTGCATTCTTTTAATATTAAATACCGACTGATCAGAACTGTTTGCTTCACTACACTAGTGGTAAATCAAAGATTACTGAAGTGTATTCACGCGCGTACTTTGCATGTTTCTCTACTTTGGTGGCGTTCAAATAGCTCCATAGAAAACTAAGTTTGATCGAATGCCAGATACCTATCTGCGCGTGAAGCTGAATCAGCGGCGAATAGATTGTACCCTACGTTAAAGGTCATCTTAACAAAGGAAGTGAAAAAAATCAAACTTATTTCTACTTTCAACATAGGTGCTTTCACGATCATTATAAATAAAACGTAAGGCACGCTGGTTCAATTTTACTAGTTTCTCTGAATTGCGCTGACCACAATAATGCCAGATAGTAGAACAATAAGTTAAACGAGGCAAAAGATAGGCATTGTTGGAGTCCTCGGAGAAAACAGTTTCGTTTTCAAAGTACTGTGAAAAATATGGCGGTGTTACGTCATAATACATCGATTTAAAACTATCCCGAAAACCTGTAAAAAATACGAAACAAAGGTTGTAAGATGGAAATTAACCGTCGATAAAGTCGGCATCATGTTTACATTCATTCGCTATTTTCAATTTTGCGCCAAAATGGTCACTTGATAAATTCCAGCCCGGTCGGTGGGCTGATTTTCTTCATTTAAACGCAACTAAAAAATTAGCCAGCTTACCGGGCCAGCCCGCTTAGCCGGGCTGGATCACCTCCATATAAACAGGCCCTTAGTCATATGTCAAACACTTTTACTTCTTAAATATGTCAAATACGGAATTTTTTCATAGTCCAAACCTTGTGATGACCCAATTGCATTGATTGTTTTTATGTGGAAAGTAAGACTACATATACTCACGACGCAGACAATCATTTAAGCTTTTTAATTCCCAATTTTGGAGGAGCATTTGGTGAATTTAGCGCTATTCATGCCTTATCCCGAGCAAAGAGCACGTCTTGACAACATTTCCTCGGTTCAAGGTAATATTATTTTATGCGAGAAACTTAAAACTGATTTATGTGGGAAAGTTAGGAACAATCTCGATACAAAATTGTGTCACACAGTCACGCTTTCGCGGCTGAATATTAGCTATGTTGATGGAACTCCTGTACTTCGGAAAAGTTAGTGCCTAAAGTTTTTTTTCCTGTTCCAGATACACTAGCCCTGGTACTAAACATGGATATTGGTCAGGGCTCCGGATCCCGTTATACTTTTGGGAAACACTCCTTCAATCAGCAGCATGTCCGCTTAGATTTTGCGAAGGCTCTTTGTGGGGCAGTTTAAAAAAATCATAATTAATTTTTCTTGAGGCTGATTTAAAGTATTTACCCTTAATTAAAAGACAAAACATGAAATAAAATGATAATTAAGTTTTACTGTATTTGAGTGAAAGAATAATTTTTCAGCGCCTTCAGCGCAAGGCCTAAATTTGACTCGAAACAGGACGTTTTGGACCGTCCTCTTAAATTGTCGCCAGAAATATTGAAAAATAGCATTAAAAGCCAAATTATTGCCATTTTTGTTTATCATATGGACTAACTGTCTCACACCGAAAATTTGAAGAAATTCTGTTTTCGGCCGAAGATCGAGTGGTCGGTTCTTACACGGACAGCCTCTTAAATCAAAATGACAAGTTTAGGTGCGCTTACCATTTCTTTCTGTGACCAAGCTGGTTACATTCCCAAATATTTACTTTATTATTATTATTTTCAATATGGACTACACTTCCTCAGTTTAACACAAACAATTATTTTTCAAACACCAGATCATCAGCCATTTAGAATTGTTTCATGAAGTCAATGAGATTCAACAGAAAAGCAGTTAATATAATTCAGGTCAATTACGTTAATCAGTTCTGTCTGTAAGTTCTTATATCATTTACACTTTTTCTCCGCCCAATTTCAAGTCCTTCACTTATAGATTATTAGGATACTATTTTCATTAACTTGGCACAATGAGTAAGATTATCATTGCTCTTAAAGGCTTGCCGTATTTGCTGCAGGGCCTTGAACGTTGCATCATTTCTTCTGTCTTCCCTTTTACAAGAACCTGATCTGAACAATCTCGGTCAGAACGCGAACAATGCAGTACTATTTTTTGTCCCAACTTAGCACATGGTTGCTACCTTTTCAACGATTGCAAATACCACTGCCTGTCGCTCAAACACATTCCATTAAACTGAGACAAGGAGTAACACAAGAATTCCAACTCCACAAAGTTTTGCCATATCTCAACTATTATTAAAGTCTGAATGCACTGCAAATCGAAGTTAACCTGATTCGGAGAAAGGTTTTCAAACTCACAGAGCTCGCTGCAATTTTCTGTGGTCCAAACTAGGGCTTTGATTACATTTCAGAAGGCTGGTGTTTTAACCTGTTTGTGCATGAAATCCGGCAATCCGAAGTAGTTCTTCCTCACGAAAGACTGAAAAAAAAACATTTTAAAAACAACCTAGGTTCACTTCGCCGTTGCGGCCATCATCTTTGGCATCTTTTCAACAAAGTCTCCCAAGCCACGCGCACACGGAAACGCGTCTACCGGAAGACCGAAAGTTGCTTGCTTCTTTGTAAAAATAGATTTTTTGAAATTAAGATATCCCATACCCCATAACAAGTCTACCTCTCTGTCCCATTATGGCTTTTGCCACTGCTTAAGGTCTACAGTGATGTAACATTAGGAACATGGAAACAAACCTGAACTAACGAAGGCTCCATTCGTTAACACTGCTAAGCCTCCTATGAAAAGCCAGAAAGCTGTTTTCTAGATAAAAGGAAAAAAAGGATCAGTTAAAACATGTTTAACTCAAATTTTCGCTAAGCATGAAATTTAACGTTTCCGCTTTTTCACCTGTAAGGATATAGGAAGCTCAGTAGCGCAGGTTATTGCACATCAAGCCTCGATTACGCTTTAAAAATTCTAATCTATAGTTACGATCCAGGGAACATTCTGCCCTCAACAGTGAAAATAAAATTAACGCAAGGTTAGGTTAAGTTCATCGAGCTTCATCAAAGTAACTTTTTACAATTAATGGTTTATTTGATCCTATAGAGACGTAAACCTTCCAGACAACATCGTCAGTGGGCCGACAATTGTGTAGCGAGCAAAAATAGACATTTTGTTTATCCTTCACAAAATAACAATTTCAAGATTGAAGGCTAGTTACATTGTGGGGGTTTTGGAAATTTCAAACAGCATCCCCTTGTTGGGGATCTCATAAAGAGTAAGAATCCAAACAATGTCTTTTATCTAACTCAATAAATCAAAGACCGACGATGAAACCCTGGCTAAGCCAAGAGTCGTTTTTAATCTCATGCCAAGCGAGATACCATGGAGTTAGGAGTTGTAGTTTGCCAATGAAAGTGATTTCTAGAGAGTGTGCCCGGTAATCAATTTTACGGGACGGTGTTCATTGTCCACCATACGCCAGTATTTCAAGTTAAGAAAAAGCGCCTGCTCATCTTTCAGAATCTTCAGTACTGAAATGATCAACTTTGCTTCTTTACAACCACGAGATGAAGGAAAACGCAAGCCCGGGCGGTGCCCAAGATGGTGCTCCTTATATAAGGAGAGCAATTAACCGATCTAGAGTGTTTTCACATGACGTCACGTATTTCCTTTTCTAAAAACATGTAGCGAAGGTAATTAATTCTTGAATAACTTTGGCTTGCAGTTTATTTTGAAAACAACATCATGCACTCTGAACAAACATTGGCAATGGGGAATACTAAAACAATTACGCCGAGATCCCCGATTTTAGTTTCAACTTTGAAGGTGCGCCTTCAAGACGTTAAAACCTAAGAACAAACTAAAAAATATCTTTCTTTGATCCGTCTTATATTTGCATGTGTAAGAGCTGATAATTACTTCAGATAATCATAACAGTTGACACCTTATTACACAGAACTTCAGAGTTTATTAGAAATTTTAGATTGGAATAGTTCTTGTCGATTAAAGCACCTTACAGATTAAAGAGTGCCGGAAAGAGACTGATATTGAAAACAGTTAAGTATGTAACGTTTTTGTTTTAGAAAGAACCACTAAACGTTAATCAGCACTGTACGATCGTTGAAGAGCTTTGTGTTAAAAAAGGAAACGATAAGATTGCATTTTGTGATATTTTAATACTTGCTCTAAATTGACATTGTTCTGCGCAGCATTTTGTAATAACAACTCATTTTCTAATAACCGTATTAACTGGGAACCACGCATTTTGAAAGAAGGGTTGCAGCGGCAAGATTTCCGCAGTAATTATGAATCAAACTCTGTTCGTTTTAGGAACAGGGGAGTCAGTATGACAGTGATGCATATATAATTAATGTATGGGGCAGTGCGGAAATCTTAGCCAAAATGCTGCAACATTTGTTACAAATTGCTTAAAGTATTAAAAAAATGTGTTGTTACGACAAAATGCCTCAGAACAATAAGTGCAACTAAAGTCAACATAAATTATAACGTAAATTCATTTGGAGGTTTGAGTTGTCACTTTTTCAAAGAAGAAGAGCGAAAAGCAAAATGGGAGAAAGAAACATTTATCTTGAAATTAAAAATCCGCAGAGTTGCATAATTAGCAACGTTGGCTCCAAAAATACAAACATGCCAACTTGTGCTCTTTAGTTGTAAATTACGAGACTTTTTGGTGTGAATAGGGCTATCTTTAAAAGGAGGAACGGGGAATCGAGGAATGGGAATGGAGAACGGGGAACGGGGAATCCTTAAAACGGGGAATCTTTAAAAGCGGGAATCTTTAAAATGGGGAATCTTTAAAAGCGGGAATCTTTAAAATGGGGAATCTTTAAAAGCGGGAATCTTTAAAATGGGGAAACTTTAAAAGCGGGAATCTTTAAAACGGGGAATCTTTAAAAGCGGGAAGCTTTGGGAATTATTGAATCAACTAAAATCAATTTATTCATTCTATTTGAACCGCACGCTAAAGGATACTTGTTTAGCGGGCTAGTGGAGCGGTTCAAATCTCGATTCTTACTCTTTGAGATCCGCTACACCGACAGAAAAATCGAACCGCTTGAATTCATCTCAACTCCGTACTGTCACGTTTTTAAATTGAGTTTGGCAGCGATAGATATTTGCCCTACCGTTATCAAGTACTAATGGAAAGACGTACTACTCAACGACAAATATATGGCACACACAGTGGGAT
>OX419342.1:17926620-17949120 GCA_948470475.1 Galaxea fascicularis
CGTTTTAGGAACAGGGTCAGTATGACAGTGATACATATGTAATTAATGTCTAGGGCTGTGCGGAAAGGTTGGCCAAAATACTGCAACCCTTACTACGAAATACATGGTTCCCATTTAATACGGTTATTACAAAATGCGTCAACATTTGTTACAAACTGCGTAAGGTATGAAAAACGTGCGTTGTTATAACAAAATGCCTCAGAACAACAAGTGAAACTAAGGTCAACATAAATAACAACGTAAATTCATTTGGTGGTTTGAGTTGTCACTTTTACAAAGACGAAGAGCGAAAAGCAGAAAGGGAGAAAGAAACATTTATCTTAAAAATCCGCAGAGTTGCATAAGCAGCAACGTTGAGTCCAAAAATAGAAAAATGCCAACTTGTACTGTTAAGTTGTAAATTACGAGACTTTTTGGCGTGAATAGGGCTATCTTTAAAAGGAGGAACGGGGAATCGAGGAATGGGAAGTCAATTAAACTTAAAACTTTAATTACAATTAAAGCATTCTAATGCAGTGTTTTTGTGTGTTAAAAATATTGTAATTAGGAACCTTTCAAAGAGTAAAATTGTTATGTTTTAACCATTGTTACGAAAAGAAAAAATAAAAGTGATTAACTTTCCCAGTGGGATTACGAGAATGTGTTGGTGCCAAGATATTGTTTATCTTACAAAGGGTGACATAAAGATTTTTCATTAATCTTCAACGGTCAGGTTAAAATGACGGGCGTCAGTAGCGGTTGATTATTAAGGTCAATCGTAGCTTAACAATTAAAAAAAAAATATATATATATATATATATATATATTACCTTGCGCTAGAGATCTCAGTCAACTGATGTTCCTTTTAGCAAATCATTCCCGAGTAGCTGTGGTGAATGCCAGGTTTTCTTTCTACTGTTACAAAAGTTCGATGCCAGGTTTTCTTTCTGCTGTGACCAAAGGTCGTTTCTCACGATTTTATTGTCAAGAAAAGCTTTAATTTAGAGGTTGATGTGTTCTCCCTAGTGAGAAAATGTTGTTTTTGTATTGCCGAAAACCTACATGTATTATTGAAGCGTGTTCCATTGTAAGCGACAGCTGCTTCATTATACATTCACTAAGTAGCGTCTTGGCTTTTATCTTCTTCAGCCCCCCCCCCCCCCCCCCCCCCGAGTTGAAACCTTACAGAACAGGTCTGTAAAACTTCCGAGGTAGTTTAAAGTTAGTTAAACTTAAACGTTGCACCTTGTGATTTTCAGCCCTCAATGATTTCATTAAAAAAAATACCAACCAACCTCGCTTGGCTTCCAGTTTTAGACGGATCCAAGCAAAATCAAATGCCTGCTTACAGCTTACGGTGTATCACGAGCATATAACTTCAATCCAAGAGGAAACGGTGAAAGCGGGAATTGAAAATAGATGTGAGTGTGGCCCGATCTGTCACAGTCGAGTCTCTCAGAATTGCTTAATGAGGCTACGTGCCTTATTGAAAGTCACCAACTGAAAACTCCAGAGTGCAAGTTTTGGCGACTTGAAAACATTTTTTTGATGTTTAGTTACCCGCCGAAAGTTAAGGGTTAAGGAAAGAATAAACATAACACTCCAGAATTCCCCGTAATACAAACTTATCTGTCACCGACGATAGAGCACTAAAAGCAAAGGATAGTTAGTAAATTCGTATTTAATTGTTGCTTTTTGCGTTGCATTAAACGTTTCTTCGAAGCTTTCGTCGTATTAATTTGTTTGGATTCTCATTTTTTGGTACATACATCCTCTTCTCTTTTTCAGAGAATTATGATTTGGGTTCAATTCTTATTCTTGATGGCGCTAATGAATGGACATCCAGTCCCAGGTTAGTTTGCATGTGTTAACTGGCTTTTAAAGTTTTTCATTTCTACTTTATTGGGTTTGTATGATTATAACTGATGTTTAAGTTCTATTAAAAAAATGTCCAACCCGCGGGTACCGCATGCATTGGTTGCAATTTTTAAAATGAAAGAAAATATAAATTTTTTGCTGGACAAATACTTTGAGTTTGACAAGACAAACAAGAAAAAAATAGGGAATTTTTCCCCCTAGCTATAGAATAACACGACGCACCTTTTTTATTGAGATGATCGACATTTAGTTTAATTTAGTCAACAATCTTTTTCTCTGTTTCGGTGAGCAGTGCATGCAGCTCAGGGACCATGCAACCAATACTCTACGTTTAACTCCATTGAAAGGAATGTCAATTATACCACTATCTCTGCGAATTCTGACTCAAGTTTGGGAGTCGCGTGGTACCGCTTTAGGGGCGCTGCTGGTATCGCCTTGCCGGAGAGTTGCCCTCCAAAGTCTCGCTGCAATGCAAATTACCCTGGGTGGTTGAATGGAATTCACCCTACAGTTGCCGATGGCGAAGTGACGAGAACAGTTTGTTATCACTATGTTGACAGCAATATTGACAATTGCTGCTATTGGAGCAATGCAATAAAGGTCCGAAACTGTGGAGACTTCTATGTGTACGAGTTGCAACCCAGCCCTACTTATGGTTTGAGATACTGCGGCACCCATGTGGGTAAGAATTGCTCGATACACTGTAGGGTGCAGGTTTATTACAGGATTAATTTAAGTACCGCTGATCCAAGGTTATCCACACGTGCATACATACGAAGTACTTTGCATGCGTGTAGCTAAAAGAGGGCGAAAATAAATTTAACCTTTTAATCTTAAGCAGAAACCATCGACGATAAGTGTTCGGAACAAACACGTTCAGCCTCAGCTCCAAAATTTACAAAGTGACATTAAAAATGTGAGAAAAGAAAACCATTTACGTTAAAAAAATTGTTTTGTATCCAATTTTTTTTTCCTGGCTGTAGAAAAAGCCGTAGGCTTTTACTCTAAAAACCGAACAGTTTTTCTCCGGATGTTTTGTCCATGAATCCAAAGTTTTTACTCTGGATTCAAATAATTTTTCTAAGATCCGAAGTTTTCACTCTGGATCCAAAGTTTGTACTCGCTGGGTCCGAAAAGTTCGAAAACCAGGGATCCGTTTCTCGAAACTCCAAAAAACTTTTCTGGCCCGATCGCGAATAGCGATTTCTAAAATAGCGATCCACTTATCCTGAAAAGTTCGTCTTTTACTATGATTTTACGAGCGGAAAGGGCAAACAACATTGTTTTTAAGATACGAAGGAAATTATGGCAGCCTAACAGTAGGCCCGAAAAGCTTCGGAAAGCTTAAGAAACGCACGCAAGGCCCATAGCCAGAGTCTCAGGGGTATTGGCGCGTGGGGCCGCCATCGGCGAACCACTCGATCGATCGCCTCTTGGCGCGAGTTCGTAGGGGTGTCACAAAAAGGCTCCTCTCGGAGCTGTCACATAAGGAAAAATCTTGACCTTCGTCACGTTCGTGAGTTTGGGCCAGTTTTGAGTGACAGAATTTTTCGCAGTGTTAATTTTCTTTTACGCAGACTTTTGTACGTTTTGGTTTATTAGTGACTATTCATCGGACTAACCACTTGATTAAAACTTCATTTCCAATCTATGCCAGCTAGTTTAGATTTTAAATTATCATTTGAGCCACTGGTACATAATAGATGGACCTGGGAGGGGCGGACGCACCCGTCGCATCACCCTTCCCTACGGGCCTGTAAATGTCCACCTTTTTCTTCCGCGACAAAGATAATGCTATTACAACAGGACAACGCTGATTACAATGCATACTTACAACAAACTAAATTAGGATACACTACTCACAACAAGGTACTTACTGTACAATGCATCGATATGTAATACACAGAAACATTAAACCTTAAACTGCAGCTACTTACAGTACGTACAATGCTAGAAACCATGAGGAAACCATATTGTTTCAATATTTGCTGCTTGCCTAATTATAACTTAAGTCACGACGTTATTAAAATGTGTTCATAGCGCCAAATGTTTAATTGAACACCTAACACAACCCATATTTCTACGGCAATATACTGTTCATTTAGCAACAAATCTTAAAAGGCTTTTTTTGGGTCAAAGAGCACACCATCAAGTGCACTTCTTTGTCGTCAATTTTTTAATGGAAAATCTTGTTTAAAAATAAAAAACCTACTTTAGCAGCAAACTTTAAGGCTAATCTTGTCCCCTGGGGCGGTATTCTACAGGGGACAGGACTAGCCCCCCTGCTGTTTGCAGTCTTTGTCAACAATCTAGTGATTGGAAAACTAGAGTTAAGTATGTGGATGCTCTGTCAGTCTTAGAGATTATTCCTAGATGTTCAACTAGCATGCTGTCCTTTGTAGCGAGGGATATTTGTTTATATACTAGTAGTCATGGTATGAAACTAAATCCATCCAAATGTGAGGAGCTACGCATAAATTTCCAACAGTATAACCCCGCGGATCCACCCCCTTTACAGCTGTCGGGCAGTGTTATCGAGCAGGTGTCATCTTATAGGTTATTCGGTGTCCATCTGTCGCACAATTCGACGTGGTCTATTCACTGCGACTATATTGTGAAGCGAGCACGCAAGCGTCTCTATGCTTTACGAGTCTTAAGGAAATCAGGTCTCCCACCAGCTGATCTCATTCAGGTTTATGGTAGCCTTGTTTGGCCCATTTTAGAATTTGCATCTCCGATGTGGGCCGCATTACCAGAATGTCTGGTTCAGTTGGTGGAAAGCGTGCTGAAGTCTGCACTAAGAATCATACTTCCAAATTGCTCTTATGAGTCTGCACTCGTGAGCTGTGGCTTGTCTACGCTGTTGGCTCGCCATGATGATGCTTGCAGGCGTTTAATTTCTAACATCAAGGAGTCCGATTTCCTTGCACACTTGCTGCCACATCCCACGAATGTCGCTCATGGGTATGGGTTGAGGTCGGGTTTTCCCCGTTCTGAATTCCGCTTTGTCAGAACGGACCACCTTAGTAATTTAATTACTTACAGTTATAATATGGCTTAATTGTTTTCACTTTTTGTGTTGAGTGCATTTTGTGCTCTGTTTAGAACTGACCTCCTTTGTAATTCAGTGTTAGACACTACAAAAGGGTTAAATAAACTGATGATGCATGATGATGATGATGATGATGATTATTATTATTATTAGACCTTGGTATCCGGCTGCAAGGTTTGTTCTCACGTTTTATGCTGGCTATACTTCAGCCATTTCTTGAGAGCTAGTCTTGCGTATATCAACTTGTCTCGTCGGTCCCCGACGAGTTCTGGGTGAATTCGCCATAACACGCGGATAAAACTCTCCCGATTCCAACTTTATATAATTTTTCTCTCTGGGTGTCGGGCCACCCTGTTCTCATGATCAGATCAGCAAAATATCACATCGATTGAAATTTTTGCTAGACAAATCTTGCCTGAATTGCTTGGGTAAGTCTTAGGATCCTTCCACAGAACGACCAAAGAGACCAGAGTGTTCATCCGACTTATTCAAACTTAATGACATCTCAAATGATACAGAATCCGGTAGTGGGCTTTGCTTGGATTTTTACACCCACAACTACTGTCCGTGGACAAATTCTGTTCGTGGCAATGTCTGTTACACGACCCAAGAATCTGTTAGCAACTGCTTCATTTAACCACAGCCGTATACTGTTTCATAACAATTCGTGCTATTCCTTGAAATTGCCAACGCTTAAATTAGTGGGCTTAATCCATCCAAATCCCGGTCCCACAACAGAAACAACGACCAATGCTAACAATTCACATATAAAACGGTAAACCACAACTAAACATCAATTGTCTCTATATGAATGCTCGAAGCATTGTCAACAAGATCGATGAACTACAAGTCCTCGCTACAAACATGAATGTGTTGGCTATCACTGAAACATGGCTAACACCGGACATCAACAGCTGCGAGATTTTGCCCAATATGAACTTCACTATTCACAGAAGAGACAGACTTGAGCATAACAACAAACGTGGAGGCGACGTCCTGTTAGCAGTTCGTAACACAGAGTGCAATGTGTTAGAAGGCCTGATATCGAAACCTCAGCTGAAATTGTTGTTTGCGAGCCTCGCCCTTCCTGCGAGAAAAATATATTAAGAGTCACTGTCAGAGTAAACCAGGCAGGGGTAAAACATGGGGTCGGCCAATTGACTTTAAACTTTCACCATTTAATGCCTGTCCGAAATGATAAAGAAGAATGGTATTTAGGGATTTCTCTGGTATTTGTTTTCTCACTTTGACCACCCCCCCCCCCCTTGTTTTGGCCTTCATCGACCCCGAAATCACGCTAAATATATGCCAAGTTTGATGCTAAGTAAAACACATTTCGCATCATTTCTGGGGACTCATATCAGTTGTTTGTGTTGTTTACTGGTTGTATTACGTTCTTCGAGCACAAAATTCCAACTTTTAGAAAAAGCGAATTTTTCTAAGATTTTCGAAATTTTGTGCCATGCGCGAAAAGGGCGTATGCTAATTTTGACCTAATTTGAGAGTGACTTTTCGCAGAGCTGCGGCGTTTTTTTTCCAACAGTCTCACGATAGTTTGCAAGTCTAACATTTGTACTACTAAAATCCGTGAACTTTAACTTGAGCCGTTAAAATGTGTTTGCATGAACCATGCTAAATATTAGCAATGCACCGGTGTTTTTCATGGCTACGTTTGTAAGTGGTTTCCTTATTTAAATCATTAGATTTAGGGAAAAGACCTATGAACTCACTCCAATTCGTTCTCCACAGAAAAGGGTTTGAGACAAGAGTCGGAAATTGTTTGAACCTTTTTAGATTACGTATGCATGCATGCAACTCAAAATGCCCAAATTTGTATGTGAAAGTTGATGTGCTATCTCAGAGTTACCATTGCAACACCAGACCGGAAAGAATAAAACCCTAGGTACTAAGTGTAGTGTATTAGGACAGCGGTGTCGTTCAATATTAAAGTGTATGTTTTGAGCCTTAGTGGCGTGCCTTTGTGGCTGTACTACACTACACTACACTAAGCATGCAGAATACGTCCCCCTCCCCCCCCCCCCCCGCTGTTCCGTATTTTTCCCGAAACTTATGTAAGCACAGCACATTGATTCTATAGTTTTGCTGATAAAAGAATATATCTTTCTCAATTCCTAGTTTTTCCGGCATTCCGTCTTTCCGGCTTTCCGAATTCTGGCTTTCCGCAATTCCGGATTCTTATTTTCCATACGCTTATTGTAAACAGCATCCAATTAATGATACAACTTATAAAAACTTAGGGCTTGTAAAATAAGCAACTTTCGCCTCTGCGGAACTTCTGCTATCTCAAAAAACCGTAACAGGTACACATAATAGAATAATTGTGGAATACCGTCCGTGAAATGATGACTGTTTTGTGTGATATACACAGTTGGTCAGATACCAGCTGATTTTTCTGCTCTATAATAACATAGAAAATGTTCCTGCAGGGATTTGTAAATTGCACATGATTATACTCCTTTCCTGGCAATTCCGTGAACTACAGAGTAATAGTGTTTGAATTCATAGTTTCGCCAACAAACGCTCCTTGCGTGACATCATAAAAATTGAACACTTGTTGATATCGTGCAACGTAATCGCCATCGATAATCGATCCTCTGTACGATTGACAGCCAATCTTGATTATTTCGAATTAAAAGGCAATACTTTGAAGTTAGATCACAGTTTAAGATAATGCTCTATATACCAAAATAGTAAATTTTAGCCAAGGCCGACCATTTTGTCAGTGAGAAAATAAGCTGCTATAACCTCGCGGGAAACTTGGGCTACCGTTCGCGGTATCGCAATTTATTTGATCTTAGAGAATGTGAGGTATCAAGTCTGTTGTGTTTAAATCGTGAACAGCATTCTAACGGTAATAAGTTATAATATGACAAGAAATTACGAGAGTTGAGAGACGTTCAATGATTTAAATAAGGAAACCACTTACAAACGTAGCCATGAAAAACACCGGTGCATTGCTAATATTTAGCATGGTTCATGCAAACACATTTTAACGGCTCAAGTTAAAGTTCACGGATTTTAGTAGTACAAATGTTAGACTTGCAAACTATCGTAAGACTGTTGGAAAAAAACGCCGCAGCTCTGCGAAAAGTCACTCTCAAATTAGGTCAAAATTAGCATACGCCCTTTTCGCGCGTACAAAATTTCGAAAATCCTTTTCGCTTTTTTTTAACGTTGGAATTTTGTGCTCGAAGAACGTAATACAACCAGTAAACAACACAAACAACTGATATGAGTCCCCAGAAATGATGCGAAATGTGTTTTATTTAGCATCAAACTTGGCATATATTTAGCGTGATTTCGGGGTCGATGAAGGCCAAAACAAGGGAGGGGGGTGGTCAAAGTAAGAAAACAAATACCAGAGAAATCCCTAAATACCATTCTTCCTTATCATTTCGGACAGGCATTAAATGGTGAAAGTTTAAAGTCAATTGGCCGACCCCATGTTTCACCCCTGCCTGGTTTACTCTGACAGTGACTCTTAATGGCAGTCCTCTACCGCCCACCTTCTTCCGATTACCTCTTCTTGGAAGAATTCACGAAATTTCGGGACCAAGCTTCCAAGGCCAAATTTGATCAACAGTTTGGTTGTCGGTGTATTTAACCTAACAAACGTCGATTGTCAGATGTACACCCTCTTTACCAAGGAAATTAGGGATCATTTTCTTTGGCAACTGATAGATTTCCCAACAAGGAACGATAATTTGTTGGATTTATTGCTCACAAATATTCCAGACAAGATTTTTAACATAAAAGGATTTCAGGATATTTTGAACCCAGATCTCCAACTCATTGAGTTTTCTATGAACCTTCGAATCAAAAGCCAACCACATACTAAACGACAACTGTAATTGCCTCAAATATTCACTCAGTTTAATCAACTGAGACCTGTGTTTCGAGGAAGACGATATAAACGCTTCGCTCACTAATTGGTCTGCGACATTCCTCGCGGCCAGTACTTTCCAACAAGCAAACCTCGAAATGTAAATGAGCACCCATGGGTTGATCACGAACTTCTGAATCTAATTAAAGTAAAAAACAATTTGAGGAATGCGGCTATCAAACGTGGAAGGTCTCTAGACGACGACTGGTTTTAACAAGCAAGACGGGAGGTTAAAGAAATGATTAAGATGAAGAAAAAAAGCATTGTGCAGCTAAACTGAAGGATTCGCTTCTTACCAATACTAGACGCTCCTGGTCTTTAGTTAAATCTATGACCAGGCAAAATCGGTCACCTGGCTTCTTGAGTCCGATGGTCTACACTTCGTGACCAATAACAAAGAGAAAGCAGACTTACTTAGCAATTTTTTACAATCATTATTCAGCCCTAACGATGGTACTTCTGAATCTAATCAATGTCTATCTGTTATACCAGCTCATCATTTAAGCTAAATTCGCTTAACGATGTCAGAGGTAATTAAAGGTCATTGATGTAAACAAAGCGCATGGCCCTGATAACATTCCTGGTAGATTGCTTAAGGAAGTGCACCTGAAATTGCCTCTCCTATATGCCGTTAGTTTAATCTATCGTTGTTTCTCGGCAAGTTTCCTGACCAGTGGAAATTAGCTAATGTGTGTCCTGTTTACAAATCAGATCCTACATTACCCAAGAATTACCGACCAATTTCATTACTGTGTATTGTATAAAATGACCAGGAAGATGTGTTTATAACCACTGCTATACTCTTATCTCACCACAACTCTACCATCTGCAACATGGTTTTCTCAGAGGAAGGTCTACTGTTACTCAGCTTCTCCAGGTATACCACGAAGTGATTGAAGCCCTAGTTAAAGGGAAGGAGGTTGATATAGCTGGACTTCGCTAACTCATTCGACAAAGTCCCTCACTGTGCCTTAATTGCTGATTCAGCTATCGCGATTCGGAACATCTGGGCAGTTAATAAACTGGTTTCAGAGCTATCTTTCTGATAGATACCAACGAGTAGCACTGCAAAGTACCTATTCGGACTGGTTACAACTCTTGCCCGGTGTTCCGCAAGGCTCTATACTGGGCCTCTGCTCTTCCGTGTCTATATAGACGATATCCCTAGATGCCTTAAACATGATTCTAGAGTTGCTATATTTACAGACGATTCTAAACTGTTTAAGATAATTGAAAAGCCTTCGGATAAGTTTTCATTTCAACAAGACCTAACACAGCTCTCAATTTGGGGTGATACCAGGAAAATGTGTCTCAGCATACCCAAATGCAAGACCTTGAATATCTCTAGGAAGAAAATTCCCATAGAAAGAGAATACCACCTTAACGGGTTCCCACCGGTAACAGTTAGCAAAAATGAAGATTTAGGCATAACCGTTACCAACACTCTTCAATGGTCTCAACATATAAAGCTGATCTCCTCCAAATCAAATAGAAGGCTTGGTCTTACTCCTAGACTTTGTAGAGATATTACTGATCCCGACACCAAGAAACTCTTGCACTGCTCAATCGTTCGACCACAATTAGAATGCGCTTGTGAACTATGGTCACCTTATACGTCAAAGGACAAACTATTGCTAGAAAACGTTCAGGGTAGGGCCACAAAGTTTATTTGGAATTATCCAAAGGATATGTCCTATGAGGATCGGCTAGTTAAACTTTCCCTATTACCACTAGAATATAGAAGGGAAATGAAAGACTTGGTACTTATCTATAACACTAGAGCAGGCCATATTGACCTGGGTCACCAATACTTTTTTTTGTCAAACTGTAGTTCGGCAGAAAACGCGTAATTCTAGTGAATGAAATTACTAAATACCACACGAAAAACAAAATTACTTAAAACATTCATTCTGGAACAAACTGCCAACGGATATCAAAAGCGTGGAATCATTTCATACTTTTAAAAGGAGGCTTTTAGATTTTTATAATGATAAAACAGTTCCGTATAATCTTCCAAGAAGTGAGTTGCAACCCCACAGCCACCCTTGCTAGGTTTACAGCACAGGGTAGATAGGGCTCTGTAAAACCTTGGTCGGTATTCTATTTAGTGGTGGAACCACGAATAATAATGCCATCTATTACCTATGTGATGATAAGTATGTCTAATTCGAATATGAGTAACCGCGTGAATGGGACCGGAGTCTGTGACGAAGGTGCCTCGCCCGGTAGGGTTGCTGGGGAACAGCAGCCAGCACCCGGTCGTTATCCTGCTACTGCTGCTCAAGAGAGTATTTCGAGAAAGGGAAGAAGGAAATGATCAGTCGAGGAGAACAGGGTTTTGATGGAATGCTATTTTAAGAGCATCCCGGAGAAAAGAAGGTACCGCCAGAGAATGCTTAGGTTGTGGGATGAGAAAGGAATGGTAAAAGTGACTGGACAGGCCAGGCCCGTACTATCTTGAAAAGTAAATGGTTCACAACTGTGGAGCTTGAAGAGATCAAGAGGAACAAGCATGGAAACTATGATGAACAAAATGGGACAGCTGTTGTAGAGGAAGCTACTGATGGTAACGAGCATAGATTTCCTGCCGAGAATGTAAAGGAGTTGGACTCACAGACGGCGCAAGAAGCCCAGACACAGAGTGAACGGTGTGATGAAGCACCTCCGCAAATGTCTGAAGACCAACTGGTAATTTGGAAAAGATTAGATGAAATCAGACTGAGTCAAAACCAAGACAAAGTACCAGCTTTGAAGAAAATTGTAAAGCGACGGATAAGAGAGGAGCTCCAGGTTGTAGAAGAAGTAGCTGCCTAAATACGGACAAAAGACATCTCAGAAACCGACAGGCTATTGTATGCCACTGCCGTAGTAATGACAGAAAAACTGGGTCTCAAACCTGGCAAGAAGAAAGCAACCAAAGAACCACGGTAAAAAGAGGGGTTACAAGGACATGTGGATCAGCTGCGAAAAGACCTCAGCCGATTAGAGCATGTCTGCAGAAACGAGTGCAGTAGGCCGAGAATCAGGAATCAGTTGTGGAGAAAGTACAAAATAGAAACCGGGGGTCACAGTTGTGATTGCAGAACTGACACAGCGTATCAGTGCAAAAGCTCATAAAATCAAGCGATACAATGACCGAATTGTGAAATACCAACAGAACCGGTTATTTGAGGTTAATTAGAGTTGATGACTCACAGGGAAGTGAACAACCAACTCCTGATGCTCATGAAGCCAGGGAGTCTTGGAGTAATATTTGGGACCGGTCAGTGGAACACAGAAGAGATGCTGGTTGGTTATATGGCCTAAAGGGAAGGACCAAGTAGAACAACAAGATGATCTTACCATTGACATTGAAAAGTTACGAGCAATGTTAAGGAAGACCCATAACTGGAAGGCTCCCGGCCCCAATAACGTACAAGGATTCTGGTTGAAGAGCATGAAGAAACTACATGAACGGATGGCGCTGCAGTTGCAAGAATGCCTTGATGGCGGAGGCATTCCCGAATGGATGACAAAGGGACGAGCTGTTCTGCTGATCAAAGATAAGGTGGGGGGAACTATAGGCCAATGACATGCTCACCAATAATGTGGAAGGTACTCACAGGGATCATAGCAGATGATTTGTACCAACTTCGAATTCTCCACCAGAGCGTATTGCTACCAGATGAGCAGAAAGGGTGCCGAAAGGAGAGCAGAGGAACAAAGGCACAACTGGTTATAGATAGGGCAATACTTCGTGACTGCAAGCAGAGGAAAACCAACTTAGCAATTGCTTGGATTGATTATAAGAAGGCGTATGATTCTGTTCCCCATTCCTGGATATTAGAGTCACTTGATCTTGTAGGGCCTGCAGATAACATCAAATGGCTAACGAGGGAAAGCATGGAGTCCTGGAAAACACAACTAACAACATGTGGTAAGGACCTTGGTGAAGTGTTCATCAGGGCCCGGTTGTTCGAAAGCCGATTAACGCTAATCCAAGATTAAAAGTTAATCAAGGAAGTTATTTCTCTATCCCCAAACGTTGTTCAATGCTGATATTCTGCAAAATGTTAGGTTAGGGGAAGTCAATCCTGAAAAAGAAAAAGCAGTGGAAACAACGACTTTCATCCAAAAGTTAAAAACTGCAACCAAAGTTTACCCTAATCCTCGACTAGGCTAATCGGCTTTCGAACAACCGAGCCCAGGAGAGGAATATTCCAGGGGGATTATTTATTCCCTTAATTTGTTATTTGTGATTACAATGCTACCTATCAGCAGTTTACTGAACGAATAAGGAGCAGGCTACCAACTCAGCAAGGGAGAGGGCAAGTGTCATAAAAAAATTCTTTTTTTTCTGTTTTCCCAGTTGTATGGTTTGTTTGTTGGTGTTGATTGTTTGGTGTCAATGTATCCTAGTAGTAAACACTGTAATTAGTACAAGAAGAATAGCGTGTAAGTTTATTTGTTCATAAAGTGTTGATTTAGTATAGAGTGTTGTAAATGTAGAACCGTTAAAACAATAAGTGTGTAAGCTAGATGTTAGTAGAATTAACTATTGTAAATCAATATTCGATATATAAATGGAGCGGGGCGTGGTAAACGGTTGTTAGAAAACAGTGGAGGGAAGGCGTACGAAGGAACGAAGGAAGACAGAGTTCAGGAGAAAGGTGTGGGAAGAATCGCTCAATTGTTCATTGCTGAAAGTCTTTAGTGAACTCCAAACCGTTAACAAGACAAAACCCCTTTGTCTGCGGAGGGGCAAATTGGAGCGAGGAGAGAGATTTTACGGTAAAGGAAAGCGGCCGAGAAGCTGATCGCCAGAGTTGGCAAACTGTGAACGGAAAGTAGTCCAAGAAAGTATCAAAGCGCCGGAGAGTAGAAGGTCGGAGAAGCTGTTGTCGTGGAGTTGGTTTTGTTGGAAAGAAAGAAGGAACTGAACTGTAAACAATTGTAAATAATTGTAAATACTCGTAAACAGTAAGTTAGTTCAGTAAGATTAGTTTTATTTGTATTCGTTCGTTTCATGTCAATATCGTAATTAAATTCTTTAGTTGTTTTTTTTTTTTAAGAAGTCTGTGCTAATTGTGCCGTATGTTAGTTCTATTTTGTTTTATTTTGTTACTTTCGTCTTCGGTCATTGGGACCCACGTCACAGCAAGATAAACCATTTACTGTTTATGGACGGCCTGAAATTATCTGGAAGAAATGAAAAGGAAATTAACTCACTTGCACATACTGTCCGGGCCGCGGGTGTTCAGCAGTGACATTGGTATGGATGTTTGATTGAAAAGTGTGCATAAGAGGGCATAAGACTGCCTGATGAAAGATGTACCCGAAGTATTGGAGATGGTGCTGAAGGTTATAAATATCTGGGGGTGTTGAAGGTCGATGACTTTATGCATGACGAAGTGAAGAGAAGTATGAAGAACTGAGTACATTAGGGAAGTAAAGAAAACTTTGCCCTCGAAGTTAAACGCTGGTAATGTTATAAAGGCTATTAACAGCTGGGCTTCATCCCTTTTCAGTAAGACCAGGAAACTATTAACCATCCATGGCGCTCTTCATCCCAGGTCCAACGTAAGCCGCCTGTACTTAGCAAGAAAAGAAGGAGAGCGTGGACTAATAAGTGTTGAGGATGCTATAAATATTGAAGAAAGAAACATCAATGTCTATGTCTGCCAGAGCCAGGAACGGTTGTTGAAAGCTTCATGGAAGAGGAAGAATGTTCATGAAATTGAAACGCCAAAGGAGTATAAGGAAAGGATGAAGAGGAAAAGAACTGAGGACTACTCTGGAAAGCAACCACATAGGCAGTTCAAGAGAGAGACAGAGGACCTATCTGGTGTTTCTTGGAATTAAATAAGAACAGGTGAACTGAAGAAGGTGACAGACGGGCTTATTTTTGCCGCGCAAGATCAGGCACCAAGAAAAAACGCCGTAAAAGCCAGAATTGAAAACCAAAATGTGTCATCCAAACGCAGAATGTATGGTAGTCACGATGAAACTGTGCAGTATATTTCGTGTAGTTGCCCCAAGCTTGCGCAGACAGAATATAAAAAGAGGCACGATGTTGTTGGGCGGGTCATTCATTGGGAGGTGTGCAAGGAATATGGAGTTGAAATGGTATAAGCATTTTGCCAAAAGCTTAGAAGAGAATGAGGAGGTTAAAGTGTCGTGGGATTTTACCATCCAAACAGACAATTGAAACATTTGAAAGTAATGAAACATTGCCATGTTATTTAGGAATTTTAAAATACGCCTTATTACAAAATGTTGAGTGTTAAAGGCTTAAAAATACGTCAAAGGCACGTCCTTTAGTCGCATTCTTAAAAAAATAAAACATTAAATGACTCTATGTTTGGAAGGTCATTCCAGAGCTGAGCACTGCTATATGAGAAAGATCGCTGACCTGTTGCTGATCTAAAAGATGGTATATTAAGCTTATCTTTATTCCTAAGACCTTGGACCGCAAATGATCCCGTCCAAAAAACGAGGATTGGCATAGATGATGAAATGATCTGGATAGCGAATTTGCATGAATAGCAATTATTTTTCTTAAAACCGTCTTAAGTCGTGGCTCACAACTACCATATTTCCAATACTTTCGACTGGATTTAGCTAATGAATTTAATTTTACCACTCGATCACCAAAAACTGATTTAAGTTGCAAACCGCAAGATTATTTGCTATTTTGGGGTTCAATTTAAATCAAATTTTATCAGCCCATTGACATCACCGGGTTCTTGTTGTTGATGAGGCATCAACAACACGAACAAGACCTCAACGTTTTAGACAAAATAAACTTCCTTCCAACATACGGCGTGTGGTATACCGGAAACGGAAACAGACTATACAGTTATCCTAATGAAGAGTTTGATATTATGGGATAAAAATACAGAGAAACCTCGTGTGAAAAATTGGTAAATGTGTTGTGTTGTTACAAAGCTGTTCTGCTGTTCTCTTGTCTTAAACTGAACACACCACACGGCGCTGCTCGTTTTATGCTTGTTTTTCTGCTTTTGTTTTGTTTTGTTTGTTTTTTTCTTGCCGCCATGCATATTCTCAGGTACAGGTTCCAAGCTAAAACTCATCAAGTAAGCAAAACGCTGTCATCTGAGTAAACTTGTAAGGCTCCAACTGGGCTCCACTGACTCCACCGCTCTCAAAAACAAACTTGTATGTAGCACTCAAATTGTCTTCCACATTTGGGACGAATTTTTTTTTAGATTACCTTCGACGTATTTTCGCTTTAAATCCTGGGAAATGGTTAGTTGGGGATTCTGAGAAGCCATCGGCTCCAGGCTATGGCAATGAAGCTCAGCTTCATGCCCCAGCAAGGCCATATCTTCAGTGGTTTGTGCTTTGCTTTGGCAATCAGTTGGATAGATTTTGGTTATAATATATATATTTAGGCAAACCTAAAAGCGGAGCTCCACAGTTCTTTTTTTATTGTATGGCATTTACCGATAAAATAAAATCAATGCCAGGACTCGAGCCAGGACTCTAGTAAGGACCTCTGCATTGTGATTATAGTTTTTACTGTTTTGCTGCAGAGCCACAGCCACCATTCAAAAATGTGCTAGTTAACGTACATTTTCGATTTACCATCGGCCTTTGCCACGTTGGATCAAGGGACTACATAACCAGAGCATAAACGATTTTACTTCATCACAGTTTAATTACATCCGATTACATTTCAATACAAATGGTGTAAATCTCTAAACTATAGATTAGCAGTCCCAGTGTCTCACTTTTAAATCCAACATCACAACCGGTTATGTGCTTTGGCTAAGTCACAAATTTTCTAACATGTATCGTTGACATTTTAACCTCAACAAACCGAAATATTCCACAACAAAACAAAATGGTAAAACCCCAAATTGGGTACTCTTCGACACCACCCAAAAAAGAAGAAAAGTACTTTGTTCGCCTTATTTTGACTACTTTATGGCGTCATTTTTGTGAGCTATAAAGACGATAGAAAAGTGCCGTCTGTGTCCTTTGTACAATAGCACCGAAAAACATTAAGCGAAAATGACTTTAACTTAACTTTTCGTTCTGAAAAGTGGCTGCGGCACGATAAGCCATGAATCAACTCAGGTGATCAACTACAAATGGTTGAGAATGGTTTTATTCTTGACTTCGATCAACTACAAATATTGCAAACTACAAACGTTGACTACGAGTCGTGCGTGGTCTTATTTTTTACATCATTGTTACTGATAACATCTGATTGGCAATGACAACAGACAAACAAATCGGTTTCAGAAAAACATTTGTCAATAAACATTGAATTAAAGACGAAGTTTTTACTGCAATTAGCCCATTAAGTCTACGATTTTTTTAACTTACAACGAGAATTGCTGTGAGGGACAACATATTGCTGGCATTTCGAATGCTGCAGCTGTTAAAAATCGTGTTTACTTTTGGCAAGGAGTTGTCGCTCTTTGCGAGAGTTTTCCAAATGTCAATCCGGCTCTTGTTCCTAACAAAGCGGAGCCGAGGATTTAAACCGTCCGAACTTCGTTTGGCTTTTCTTCAACCAATTTTGTGCCCAAAAATGAGCGACAGCAGGGAAAACGAAGACTTTTAGGATCCACTAATGAAATATTGGATAGAAAATATTTGGAAAAAACACGAGCATTTTTTAGTCCAAACCAATTTGAGATAAAAGCGTGAAAACAACAAAACGTAAGAAAACAAAAAACGATACGAATGTTTCTTCGGCGTTTTGGCGTTACTTGGAAAAATAAGACAAGTCACAAACATAACTCGTGAGCAGCCTAGGCAAATCGCTAGTCCGAGTGTTCTTGACATAAGTCTCCGTATAAAAGACAAAACAGGAATACTAAACCTACGGATGCGGACAGTTTAGGTTAATCAATAATCACTCCGAACGCAGAGCTCACATAATAGCCGTCATTTCACACAAAATTATTGCTTTGCCAAGAATTGCGGCGAAGGACAACATATTGCCGACATTTCCAATGCTGCAACTGTTAAAAATCGCGTTTACTTTTGGCATGGAGTTGTTGTTCTTTCAGCGAGAGTTTTCCAAATGTCAAACTTACCAAGCGGGGCCGCGGTTATAAACCGTCCGGACTTCGCTTGGCTTTTCTTCAACAAATTTTGTGCCTTAAAATGAGCGACAACAGTAAAAAACGAAACGTTTTAGGATCCAAGATGAAATATTGGGTAGAAAACATTTGGAAAAAACAAGAGTCCAAACCAATTTGAGATGGAAGCGTGAAAACAATAAAACGTAAGAAAAAAGAAACCCATGCCAATGTCTATTCGACGTTTCTCGTACAAATCGGAAAAAATAAGACAAGTAACAAACCGAGACAAATCGCTATTCAATTTTCTTGGCATAAATGTCCACATAAAAGACAAAACAGGAGTACTAATCTGCGCACAGTTTAAGTCAGTCAACAATCACTCCGAACGCAGAGCTTAAGCAGAAGCGGTCATTTCACACAAAAGTAAGTCTTATTACTTCTCATGCCTGTCAAGGAAGCTTGTTCAATTAAGGATTTTAGCGGCAAAACCTTCCAGTTTAATACACAGCAAGGTCAGAAGACAGCGCATAATTACTGAAACCTTGCCAGACCATACGATCTTTTCTCTTCGTGCAAGCTTATGCAGGCAAACACGGGGAAAAGCTGAAACTTCCACACTTGAATTGGTAATGTTTTTACAGCTTGACAAGAGACGCTCTCTTTTTCGCTGCTTCTCACTATAATTTCGTCTCTTTTCTCGAGCTTTTTGTTGTTCTTTCTCCCGTTGCTCCCAGTACGATGCAGCCTGTTTACTTGAGCCCTTTCTTATTCTTTCTCCCGTTGCTCGACAATACAATTCAGCCGGTTTGCTCGTGCTTTTTCTCCCGCTGTTTGTCACTGATACTCTGCCAGTTTACCCGTGCCCTTTCTTGCTCTTTCTCCCGCTGTTTGTCACTGATATTCCGCCAACGAATAGACAAAACTGACTTTGTTTTAAAATTGTCTTCAAAATTTGGCCATGCAGTTTCCCGCCACAAAAACGCGGGTTGAGAACTGCGTGTATGGGCAACTGATCTTTCCAAAAACAGTCCACATGGAAGCGCGCCAACATGCGAGCTTGCACACGAAAGGGTTAACTGGAGTATCACATTTGACTTTGGCTTACATGATGGGGTGGACGTACGTACGGTCGGACGGACGGTCGGACGGTCGGACGGTCGATCGGCGGGTCGGTCGGTCGTACGATGACGTCATAACCAAAATTTCTCGGATGGATGGGTTACCATATTTTCTTAGAATGGTGCTCCGCGCACGCGGAGCTCCGCTATAAACTCGTTACCTTAAGAGCCGTTGTATGCAAATATCGAGAATTTCTAGTCAGAACTGAAATTGCGAAATTCCTGATATCTTGACAGAAGAAACCCTCTAATGAACTATTTACGAAAATGGCAATTAGACCTTTCAAATGGTTTTACTTTCAAAGTAACCGGGCAATGCGCGAAATCCCATTTGTGAGGGTGCTAATACGGTTACTAAGTTATCAGTTAACTACTATTTTTTTGGCCAATTGTCGGTTAACTACTAATTTTAGTTAACTATTTACTTTACGTCAGCACGCAGCGGGACAGGTAAATGTCACGAAATAGCTTCGTCGCTAGGGAAAAAAAAACTTTTTATTAACAACAACAACCGCATTCAGTATAGTAACAGAATATCACTTAACTGTTAATTAATACTAATTTTTGGACCAAATATTAGTTAACTACTATTTTTTGGGCCAGTTGCCAGTTAACTGTTAACCCCATTAGCAACCTCGTTTTTGTATTGTGACTGCGATGTACTTTTTACTGGAATTTATATATTTTCATCAAGTCAGTAGGAGAGAAAGGCGACCAAACGTATCCAACCCATCTTTTGAATTTAAGTGGGGCATCCTTCTGAGAATATGGTACGCTAAACATATAGCAGGGATATGTTTATTTCAACGTTATTCTAAAAGCTGGAAGATTCCACCTACTCTCTGCCCTTCGTAAAACACTCAAAAATGAAGGCATTTTGGAGGCAAATATCGAGCTCTGCCACATTGAATTCTGCAACCAACTTGCGCTAGAGGCAAGCTTTATTATGTTATTAGAACATATAAAAATTCCAGTTTGGGCAATTTAAAGGCGATGCTTCTACAAACTTAAGTGCACAGGCAATTTTTCTTTTCGTCATTGACAGAAGGAGTCACATAAGCACATAGTTAACACGTCTCAATTAATTGCGGAGTATGCTCGGCATATTTTGGTCAAGCTCTTGATAGAATGCAAAATACAATAATGATTGGTTTTGTAGTTCTGTTTCTCACTACCCTGCTAAAAAAAATATAATTTCGAACGGTATGAATGAGTGAAACTGTCACAAACGCTGACTTCAAAAGTTGCGTCACGTTTTCCTCTACTGATGCATCGTCATCTCATTCTTTCATAACATACATTGAGACATCAGATTTTTGCTCTTATCGAACCTTGTCTTCCTAATTCCTTGCGTTGAAATCATGTTTTGGTGGTGAAGCAGTGCAAGGCAGACACACTTTTTTACGTTACAGTCAATGTCGAAAAACAATAATTAATAGTGAATGTCCATAAAAATCAAATATAATTCAAAATCTGTGGCAAACATTGAAAAATCGATTTCGCTCATACTTTCAAGTTAGAAAGGCTAATGTCTTCTTTGCGTCACGTGACCAAAGAACATGTGCTTTTGTGTTTGTAACGCCATTTTGTTCTGTGGGCCATATATCTGTTTAGAGCAGGTTTAAGACCGAACAGTCCGGTGGGTTGACTTTGTTTCGTCAGCGGTTATTTTAGGAACATTGTGTGATTCCGCTTACAATGTTTTGGCCGAAAACCACCGCCGCTATCAACATTGATTCTATGTTCGTATCTATGCGGATTTATTAGTTTGAGTACGACTATTTGCTATTATCATTCGATGGATATCCCCCCTTTTTATTGGCTGAGAGCCCACCACGTGACCTGCAAATAACTGCCTACAAATAATGATCTGCTCATGCGTAATATCGTCTAAATGCGTTTTTGCTGTAAATAATATTTTGTTCATGCGCAATTGTAACCACGCTAGAATAAATTATTTAACTGAGAAGGAAAACAATTGATTTTTTGCCAGCAGCGCACGCGTACCGCTCCCCCCAAAAACGTATCAAAACAAACTTGGTGATCGAATGATAAACCTCCGGCTTCGGCAAATAATTGATCTGCGAGACACTGACAAATCACGATATTTTGCTCAACCTCGTCCAATAATTGTTAATTATTTGCCATTTGCCTGGTTGGAGTGTGTTTTGGACTTTCGAGAAATAAAGAGTAACAGTTACCCAGCTTCGAGTTTGTCGTGATTCTGAGTTGACATCCCACTCAACTTCAAAAGATGGGTTTGGGTACGTTTGGTCGTCTTTCTCTCCTGATGACTTGAAAATGCACAACTTCCAGTAAAAATTATGTGGCAATCACGATAGAAAAACGGCATTTCGCGTATTGCCGATTACTTTAAAAGTAAAACCATTTCAAAAGTCTAATTGCCATTTTCGTAAATAGTTCATAAAGGGTTTCTTTCGTCAAAAGAGTGGAAATTTCGAAACTTCAGTTTTGACTTGTAATTCTCGATATTTGCAAACAACGGCTCTTAAGGCAATGAGTTCAGTAGCCAAGTTAAAAAGTGAAAAATCTATCCAGCTGATTGCCAAAGCGAAGCACAAACCACTGGAGATATGGCCTTGCTGGAGCATAAAGCTGAGCTTCATTACCATAATAATAATAATAATAATAATAATAATAATTAAATAACAATATATAATTATGATAAGTACCTTCCCAGAATCCTTTGCAGCTGGAAAATCGTCAATCCCAAATAACTTGGTCAGTTTGAGGGCAGCAAGACCCCCACGTTGTCTAGAAATAAGTCTTACCATAAACTAATTATTGTACAAGACTAAGGGCGATGATGTCATTGGTCACATGACTTTGCTGACAAGTGCGTTTTTGCTCACTGTGACGAAATTATTTTGTTATTGAAAAAGCAGTCAACGTGGTTTGAAGCACAATGGTGTGAGCCATTTCGGACTGCCCGGGTACCGAACAAAATATAAATATTAAGGGAACTATATACAATTTTCAAAAAGTGGGAGTCTGGGTACAAGTGCTATCTCGCGTTGCATTAAACGCGAGGAAACAAAAATTTGGATATTGGTAGATATTTTATGAAATATACATTTTTGTCATTTTAACGCTGTGACGTCATCGGTTACGTGACCAGAACGGACCGAAGTTTAATATTCGCTCTAAAAGTTTACTAGAACCTTTCTCCAAGAATATTTTTAAGCAAAATTGTAGTTTAATAAATAGTGTTTTAAAAAATGGCCATGATTACTTTTTCCTAAAATAGTGCGGCAGTAGAAAATCTAACTGAAAAGTTTGTCAGCTTCCTGCTCAACGACCATTTGAGGTAGGAATAAAAGAAAATTTCCCCAAAGGCTTGAGAGTATGCTCTTTTTGATGGAGAGGAGAGGGTCTGGAGGAAAGAACGAAAACGAGGCCATACTTTCGCGCGCTTTTTGTTCACTGCGACGCCGCGCCACAAAAGGTTAGCTTGAAAAAAAATATTCAAGGACTGAACAACGGACTGGACTTTCATTTTCTTTAAAC
>OX419342.1:17961620-17963976 GCA_948470475.1 Galaxea fascicularis
TTCCAATAATGTCAACAAAGCGAAGCCGAGGATATAAACCGTCCGGACTTCGCTTGGCTTTTCTTCAACCAATTCTTTGCCCAAAAAAATGAGCGACAGCAGGGAAAACGAAGAGTTTTAGGCTCCAAAATGAAATATTGGAGCGAAAATATGCATTTGGAAAAAAGACGAGCGTTTTTAGTCCATCCAAACAACATGAAAACAACAAAAGGTAGGAAAACAAAGAACGATGCCAGCGAATGTTTCTTCGGCGTTCCTTGTAGAAATTGGAAAACTAAGACAAGTAACAAACAACTCGTAGTCACAGAGACAAATCGCCATATGTGATATAAAAGACACAACAGGAATACTAACCTGCGGACAGTTTAAGTCAGTCAATAATCACTCCGAACGCAGAGCTAAAGCAGAAGCCGTCAGTTCACACAAAAGTATACGTATTCATTTGCTAAGCAGATACAAATCTTTATCGGGCCTTGAAGTTTTTCACCGTCACTTTGTTTCACTTCCCATGTCTACCAAGGAAGCTTCTTCAATTAGGGATTTTTAGCGGCAAAACCATCCAGTTTAATCCACAGCAAAAGCGAGCAATCGAAGACAGCGCCTGCATGATTAAAACCCTGCCAAACCACACGATCTTTTCTCTCGCAGATCCGTAAACTATAAAATAGCAAAGCCAGGCAATTCAATTTGCTGCTCTTAACATCCAAAGGTTGATTCTCATCGGTTTAAACAAAAAACGAACTGAGAAGTAGTCAAGGTAGGCGGCCAATTGTTTACAGGACGGAGATCTGTTGATCCTGGCGAAAACTTACGCCTCGTTTTGGCTTGGCTTGAGCCTGCGATCGAATTGAAAACGAGTACCTGATCAGCGGTCAACTTCAAAAAAACAGCTGACCTCGACAGCTCATAACTTGAGCCCGCAATATGTTCACGTGATACTGGTCAGCGGATACGATGTTTTGACAGGTGTCAATTGACGTTGACATGGATGTCTAATATCAAAGATGTCCACAGTAAACTAGATGGTCAGCTGGAGTATGGCCGCCATTTTGGATTATTATTATTATTATTAGGGTATTATTAATTATTGTGCGACGTCGTCGGTCGCGCCCACGAGCAATACCGCTAGCCAAGATTACCATGAGAAAAGCAGTTGACGGGTTTCTATAGGTATGGGGCTCCGCTTTGCGGCCCTTCGGGCCGCTGGAGCTCCGCTATTATACTCGTGCTATTAAGAAAATCTTTCAAAAGATAAGTGCCGGGCTCATCTTTACGATATCTACTAGCTTTCTGTATCGATTGCAGTTAAAATACAAGACATACAACACATACAGCGTATTCACATACACAGGCAATCACGGGCTAGTTAAATTTATCTAAAATACAAAAAGACTTTTGACTATTGGTATCATACGTGCTATTGTTTTTTTTTTCTTTTTTTCTTTCTTATCCAGTGAATGACAGACGCCTTTCCTAACTGCTTCACTTTAAGGTCATAAAGCGACATGATTATTTGCATTTCTACCAAAGAATCAGGAATAGACTGACTGATTGTCTCACCACCAAACATGAACGTACTGGTTTCCTTTGGTCCATTGTATGATTTTGTATTCAGTTTAAAATGCTGAAAATCAATCAATTATGTTTGTCTGTAGGTTAAATCACATTTTGCACGGCCGTTTTTACAGCCTGCGTAGCACTTGTTGATTCCGTTTTTTAATTTGACACCGTTTGTGATCTGCACGCCACAAAGAACACTTCCGGTAGCACGGTGGTGGGGTGGGGGATACAATTATAACTAAACTTTCCACGAGTGAAATAGACCCTACCGGAAAAAACGGTTTCCTGAGTTTATAAATCCATGTAACTGTTATTTCACCTTTCATTTTCGTCTTCCTTTCTATGTCTCTTCACTGAGGGACTCGGTGAATAGAAGTAATGGGGAGTTGGGTGGGCGGAGGGGGTAATGCTTTTTGGCCCATTAAAACGTTAGTTAGTTTTATTTGTTATGTGGTTGTTTTCTGTTTTTTTCTAGGAGAATTTTGGTAAGGAAAAAGATAACCAATTGTTTGCAAGAGAAAAGGGGTTTAAGTTGCCTTGTGGGTATTTTTGGCTCTCACAGTTTGTCTTCATTCGCACCCCTCCTTCCCATACGACTATCCCCGGCATTTCACCCCCCTACCACCCGCCTCCTCCCCCCCCCCCCCCCTTACAATTCTTATGCTAAAATACGAGCCCTGTCTGAACACACTCATTGTGGAGAAAGACCCACTGCACGAACAACTGGAAACTATTTGCTCGAGTAGGGATATGTAGGGCGCTTTTTTTCTGAGTTTCTGTGCAGGAGTCTCCAGCT
>OX419342.1:17969176-17976676 GCA_948470475.1 Galaxea fascicularis
ACTTCAGTTCTTACACGTGGAAGCAAAAGCAAATAATAACGGTGGCCACGAACAAAAACTGGCACGGCAGCTAAGCACTTGCATTTATTAGCGCTGGCCGAAAGTATAAAAAACTGACTGCACAGCGTTGCAGTCACACAAAACTTGAAAAACAGCGACAAACTACAGCAAAAACAACAACAACAAAGCAAATAAACAACAAACAGGGAAGCTTAACAATATTTTTTCCTAGAATAACAACGAACCTTTCCTTTTAGTTATTCAAATTCAATTACACAGATGTTCAAAAAAATAAAACAACGAATTAAATATATTTACAAATATCACTGAAAGTAAAATCTGAGTAATTAGGCCGACTTATACAGAATACGAGATTCCTTATTTTAAATAAAATGCCTGAAATAAGATATAAAAAACACAGATTACCATACTGATATAGGCAAATCACATCATCAATAAATGATTAGAAAACTATAAAAAAATATCTTGTCTAAGTTAAACTCATTAATAAAATAAAACTGATTCAAGTTCTAACTGAACAATGATAATTGTTCAATTGTTCTAACGTCAACAGGCAGGTCGTTCCATAAATTCACAATGCGATCCAAAAATGCCGTCTCAAGAACACCAATTCTAAAACGACCCTTAACAAGTATGGCTTCTGTATTTCTAATATCATACTTGTATGATTTAAAGCTAACATACTATAGACATTAAAAAAAAAGAAACATAAATCTAAAACCTCCCTTCTTAAGGCAAAGGACCTACTTTAGCTAGACGTTCTGGATAAGTTATTTGGTGGCACGTCTTTGCACACGCTCAAGGGCAATGATTTTTCCTTTTGTGTAGGGAGACAAAACTTGAGATGGATACTCCCAACTGCGGTCGGACCAACGATTTGCTTAGGATCAACAAAGTTGTTTGGTCACAATCATTGGTACACGTTCTTTAGATAATACCCAACACCCTATTTGTTTTACTAATAACTAAGTAAATATCGTCGTTCCATGATAAATTCGAAGAAACACGAACACCTAAGTCTTTCTCAGTTGAAACAACTATAATCTGCGACCCATTCAGGTCATATGCTCTATGCATAACATTTCTTTTCTTTTTGATGACAAGGTGCTTACACTTTTAAGCGTTAAATTTCATGAAATGCTGAAAACGACCAAATGTTGAAACTCAGTAAGTTTCTTTTTAGTTGGGCTGCATCAGCATCATTGGTAACGACTCCATAACACTTCATATCATCCGCATAGAGTTTGACTGTAGCCCTAGCATCTGTTTCACTTTGACCTGCATTTTCATTATTTAACAATCCCGTTTTCTGTTTGGGTGAGCAGTTCCCACAGAACCATGCGGAAAATACTCTACGTTTAACTCCAGTGACAGGAATGTCAATTATATCACTACCTCCGCGAATTCTGACTCAAGTTTGGGGGTCGCGTGGTACCGCTTCAGAGGCGCTGCTGGTATCGCCTTGCCGGAGAGCTGCCCTCCAAACTCTCGCTGTAAAGCAAATAATTCTGGTTGGTTGAATGGAAACCACCCAACAGTTGCCGATGGCGAAGTGACGAGGACAGTTTGTTATCACTATGTTGACAATTGCTGCTATTGGAGCAATAAAATAAAGGTCCTGAACTGTGGAGGCTTCTATGTGTATGAGCTGCAACCCGACCCTGCTCCTGGTTATTTTTTGAGATACTGCGGCACACATGTGGGTAATAGCTGCTTGATACACTGTGGGGTGCAGGTTTATTGCAAGATTAAGTGCTGTTCATCCAAAGTTATGTACACGCACATATACACGAGGATATGTTTGTAGCTAAAAGAGGGGGTTACGGAACAAACGCACACAAAAAAGAAGAAGGTTCAGCCTCAGCTTTAAAATTGGACGTTGTTATCAAAAAAGGTGTACGTATTTATCTATAGGCAAAGAGGAAAGGTTGTTTACCATTTACAGAAATTGTGGTTGAAATGTAAATGGTAAGGCTCTTTTGGTGTTCCTGACCCGACAATATCCAAAATGTTCGGAACGTCAAGAAAGGTAGTCCAAAATTTGCAACCGAAATTTCCGTTCTCTGCCAGTTCCAAGCCCTACTCCGATTTCGATGCGTCAACGTGTTACATGCATTGCTCTCCATCAACATGGCTGGTTCTTCTTCTTCTGGAAGCCAAAAACTACTTCTGTATCGGAATTGGACTTTTTCAGATGAGATTTCCCGTTGGAATAACACCTAGCTGCCAATTCTTGCGTAAGCGCTTTTTTGGTCATTCGAAAGTGAGATCTCAACTCATCAATTGCAAATTGAATTAGAAGGCGCCACAACCTCATAAAAAAAACAACGGCTCTTTCTAGATCTCTTTTCGCAAACGGTACAGTGGCACTATCAAGTGGAATCGAGTTGACTGAAGGATAGAATATCTGGCTACTTGATGTGCTACTCAAAAACTTGTTGCCGTCACAAGTTGATTTCGCGCTAAAATTTTCAGTTATTGAAGTCAGATCTTGCGGACGCCCGAAATATCATGGAATTTTTAATTTCGGGTTTCGCTGTTTAATGTCATTTTTGGCGGTTAATCGCAAGACACTCTATTCCATGTCACGCGAAGTTAACTATCCGTTAACTATCCATTTATCTATAACCGTAGGTAAGTTTACTCATCCATATACGACAATGGAAAACGTCCGTACTCCTGGCAAAATCTGTGTTGAACGGGCCAGGACGCCTCCGTTCGAACCGCCTTACACCCCTTTCCGTAGTATTTTCAGTAGCATTGAAGCTGGAGGGCCGGATGAGGCCAACGATCAGTAAACTTGTCTCAAAAAAAGTATTATTAAATAAATTATCCATGCTAGCCTTGCTTGAAACTACGTTTTTTTTTTGTCCCATTGACTTTTTATTTAAATCAAATATAATGAACGAGCTGGAAAACACAGATGTTGAAAACCAGAGGGATGATGGGGGGAAAACTGCCTGCTATGTTTTGTGAGATTCCACCGTGCAAGTTCCATTTATCATAAATTAACTGATTTGGTTTTTCTATACAGTTCCTGGAACCCTTCCAGTCGAGTGCACCATGCAAGGGTATACAGCTCTCAACGAACCTAACAGGTACTGGCTAAGAGGTGATAGCAACTCGAGCGGTGATTCTGGTGTAATAACCAACGATAACTGGTACCGATTTACCGGACCTGCGGGAAAAATGATGGCCTCTCAGTGCATTCCAAGAGATACATGCCACAGTGGTGATGTTGGCTGGATTAGTGGTAATCATCCTACTCTGGTATTCGAGGTGACGTGGCCATCTATATGCGTCCATAATGGGGCGAGCTGCTGTGCTGAGTCTCTGGCAATTGCTATACGAAAGTGTAGCGGTTATTATGTGTATCGGTTAAAGGCACCAACGTGTTGTAATGCGCGTTTTTGTGGTGTTAATGGTAAGTATGTGATGAAATTATTGATTTCTGTCTTCTTAGATCTGTAACGTTGTCAGATCCTTAATATTATTTTAAAAAAATGACTACTTGTAAGGATCGAGAATATTCCGTCCTGGCTAAAACGTAACAACAGTTGAACTATTTGACAAAAAAACATATTTTGAGAAATCCATGACATTAATTTCAAAGTGCAGTCAAAATATAATGCGGGAACGAAACGCAGAGGTCTCAAAATATCGTCAAATGAAATCAAATGGCCGAAAATGCCATGGAGCTAGTCTTTCAATTTTCGCGTAGCGACTGCTATTCTGGCACTTATATTTGGCACATTCAGAAAATTCTTAAGGTTTATGCATCTCTACTTTGAGCAAATTATTTGAAAGCATAGGTACAAGGAAGATTTTTCCACTGCCAGTATGATAGAGGTGTTTTTTAATTGTTGGTAAAAATCGCAAAAACTACAGATTTGAAAATGATGTGAAGTATATATACTTTCACCTATTCACCTAATATATTTACTTACCTATCTATACCTGCCTACTTACCTACCTACTAACTCCACGATCTTGATCTATATCCAGATTCGAATGATGCCTGTACAGCCAACGACGGTTCCAGCATATGCAACTGCCCAAGTGGTTATGCTGGCGTTCCTTGTCAAGGTAACGGCCACCCGTAAGCGATTTTTCCCTGGGCAACTTTTCCAATACATAAAACAAAAAAAACGAATTTTATGTTTTTAAGCATTTGGTAGTCCGTATAGTCATGGATATGAGCTTTTGATAAACGCGAGCAAAAATCTCTCAGATATTTGTCAACAAATATACAACTCTTTATCAGTTGATATTATCGCGTTTGTTGGGCGAGGGAGTTCAACTTATGGAACCGGCCGTAGCGAAATTTAAATGAAAAATTCACAATATTAATAGTCAGTGCTATGTATTTACGTTGACTGTATAGTGCACGTACATGGAATGCTCCTTACGCACTGCAATGCACTGAGTGCACAGGGAGCCCACAAACGTTTTAACAAAATAGAATTATTGCAATACGTTGATTGTTTCTTGTGGTTTTCTGTGGTCAGCATTCGCATACAGCATGAATTTCATCCTAATTAGTTATGTACTAATCGCTATTTATATTATTTTATAATAATAATAATAATTATTATTATTATTATTATTATTATTATTATTATTGATAAGCCGTAGGCAACTTATTCCGGAAACATTTTGAACACCATCTGAAAATAGCTTTGAACTCTTGACTTCTTCGCCGATTTGCGACCACATTCAACTCTAAAGAAAGCTGGATAATTTCTGAATACTCTCACTTATCAGAAACCCGAGAAGAAATAATTTTGGCGTAGCATTTCAGCTTACCTTTCGGTGTTTTGTTCGGAGATTGTTTTCAGAACAGCTGCGACCAGTTACCTCGACACAGTCGTAAACGATTAACGCCCGATCAAGAGCGAAATGTCGCCTCTCCGTCCCTCACAGAAATCTTTTGCACCACAGTGATAAACAGTGAACTCTGCAACCTCAAACGCAAATGGAACAGACAAACTCTTGCTTGTGAGCAATTTTGTGCGCGCATTGCGGGTAAAAAGTTTAGCGCGACAAATAGGCTGAAATTGGCCGTTTTCACCCTAGAGACGGATTATCCGTCTTGATGTGAAAACGGGACGGTCTTCAATTTGGACGGATGTAATCCGTCTTATTTCATCCGTCCGATTATCCGTTTATTTAGACGGATTTTGAAGACGAATTATCTAAGACGGATAATTCGTCTTGAATTCACATCAGACGGATAAACTTGTCTCATTTGTGTACCGGAAAAGCCGGGAACTAGGAAGAACACGCTGTACTTTAAGAAATAAAACATGGCGCCCAAAGCTTTCCAAGCCAAACACCAGAAGGAATCGAAAGTTAAACCACAATGCAAAGCGAAAAAGCCAAAGAAGAACACTTGGAACGAAGACCAAACGTTCACTTTTGCCAATGTCTTATCCTGTCTGGAAGGCAGAGACAAGCCTTGGGCTCTTGTCTTAGAAACTCTTGCTTTGAAGCAGAGTGCCAACGAAAGTGCTTTTAGAAAGATACTAGAAGAGTTCGATGATGCCTAGAGAAAGAAGGTAAATATGTCGAGGATGAAACTTATTTGTTTACTGTCGAGCAACTTAGAGCGAAGTACAAGTGGTTAAAGCAGGAATGGAAGAGGATTAACACGAAGACTAAAACTGGAAGTGGACTAGGAGCAAAAGATACAGAAGTACCAACCTGGTATGACGTTCTTGATCCACTGTTTAGCGAAAGTTGCGATAACATGTTGTCTGTCAGCATTAAAGCAAGCGACTTACGTGATTCAGACGAAGATTCAGGAGATCAAAGCCCTACAGGTGATCATGAAGAGTGCGAAAGTGTTTCTTCGGTGAGCGTCGTGAGCTACAGCAGCGACATGGCTAGACGAAAAGTATACTTATCGCCTGTTAGCTTGGTTGATGCGGATGTTACTGACAGTGGCGCTAGCAAAGAAAACGGCTGTGAAAGTGGCGTCAAAAAGTGAAAAAAAAAAACACAAACTGCAGCCATTTGGCAGATTGTTCAATGTATTGAACAATGTTCGTCTCAACAAGAAAAAAAAAACAGTGATTTTAGGTTGGCCACCATGCTTGAATCAGAGAAGAAAAGGGAAGAGCTATTCCTTAATTTCCAAAGAGAACAGGCAGAAACAAACCGAAGGCATGAATTGCAGATGGCCCAGTTAATGCGATCTGGAGGAGGCCGAAGCCTTCCCTCTATGGCTTTACCCACCCACTTCAGTACCCCTGGAATGCAAACTTATCTACATGTACCTCGGCAACAGCTTACCCGGCATGACATGACATATGGTGGTGATTGCACATCAGCTGCAAGCATTCCTTTTTATGAACACTATGATCTGGGCACCATGTTGTTGTTGGTAAGTTAATATTTTTTTTTTTCACAAAACAACTCAATCAAAGAAACTAGATAAATGCAAATAATGTGTTGTTGTTTTAACATTAAATTTGATCTAGAACAGGCTACTTGATGTTGTTACGAAAAATTGTTGCGTGACTTAGGTGAAGATTCGTGAATATGCTAATTTCGTCTGGAATCTTCTGCATATTTAATTAGTACCGTATCATCACGATTCAGTGATTCTATTTTAAGCCGTTTGCATATGTTGCTGTAAATAGTTTCTTATTGTAATGTTACTTTATTTAGCCGAGTCGGAAAGTTCTAGAATATTTTGTTGTAAAGTATATAAGCCGATCGGTGTAGCTTTAGAGTTTTTTTTTTAGAAGAAAGTCTTATTGAGAAGAGTGTGACAGAGGTCGCGTATACATTTGGCAGAGGCCGTGTTTATTGAAGTGTGACGGAGGTCGCGTGTACATTTGGCGGAGGCCGTGAGTATTGAAGTGTGACGGAGGTCGCGTGTAATTTTACAAGCCTAGTGAGAGCTTATTGTAAAGCCTTGTGTGGAGTTTACTACGTTCGATTGGAATAAATAACCTCGTTGCTGTTCCAACAACCCTGCGTTCTGTTTAGACTGCAAACAACCCACTTCTCAACACAACGAACTCGTAACAGATGTATATCAATGTTATGATATTTGTTTCTCCTGAGCTAGTGGTTGATATTATGATTTAAACAAGGATCTTAATATTATAAATGTACTGTTGTAGAAAGATAGATAAGACCATGCATGCCTGTTCACTTACACATTTGGCAAAGAGTTCATTTTAATATTAACTACGTTTTGTAATTTTATGTCAAAGAAACACTTGGAAATGCCATGGTATGGGACAGTCAAGTGAAACAGCAACAGAAGGTTATAGTTTGGTTTAAAACAGTTGATAAGATTGTTCTAAAATATTACCGTAATGTTGTTTAGTGGAAACCAGATTAGTCCTTCTCTTGGAATGCTTGTAAAGTTACTCCTGCAAGGACCACAACTAACCACAAATGTTTTGTCGAACATCCTGAGCCAGGTTTCTATCTTGCGTTCTCTTAGTAGCCTTTCTGATGATG
>OX419342.1:17981676-17991676 GCA_948470475.1 Galaxea fascicularis
GAGGACAGACCACGATCTCACTTGCGGCTCCTATAGATATCTATTTGCCGTAACCGTTCATCAGTAGGATGACAAAACAAAAAACAATTGATAAAAAGGAACAAACAGACTAATTGGATAGATCGTGTTATTACGTAACAAACTCCCCATTGAGGGCCTCTGAATGAATGTGCGGGTCAATGTCATAACAAGGTCTTCAAAGGGGGCCCCTAAACAATGTAATATATTCCCAATTGAAAGCCCCTGAATGAAAAACCAAACACAAACATAACAGAATCCCCCAATAGAGTTTTTGAACAAAGACAGCAACGACTAAGTGAAGGCTAACAAAACAAAAGGGCAGGATTACAAACTGGAAACATTCAAAGCTAGATGGGAGCTAACGAGGTCCTACAGACAGCAAATCATCGTAATTTTAGATATCTATAGGAGCCGCAAGTGAGATCGTGGTCTGTCCTCTTTGAATTGTAATCAAGACCTTTTCTTTTGTTACGTAACCTTAATTTCCATTTTTTGTGTACTGTATAAAAGCCCGTAACTCTGCCACCCACAACCATTGTATATAGCTTTTTTAATTTTTAACTTTTAAACTATCCTGAGGAAGGCCGAAGGCCGAAACGTCGATTAAACGCTGGAACTGTCAAGAGTTTGTCTCTTCGTCGTTTTATTATACCTATCTATCTATATATATATATATATATATATATAGTAATAGTTCATTATCCCTCCTGCATACTCATTACCATTTAGTTATGGGAAAGTCACCCCAAACGAGCAAGCTCGCTGGGGAAACAAGAAAGGTGCCAATAGAGTAAGCAGGAAGGGTGGGTGGGACGATTCCAACTAAAGTGAGGCAAAACTGACAACTATGAATAATCAAGGCATGCTTATATACCATGCACGAGAGCTAATGAATATTAATAGAGTATGAATAGTAGATGGACTACTCAATATGAGTACATACGGCAAGTACCTCTGGAAACTAAAAGAAAACAAAGTAGCATTCACCATTTCATGTATATGTTATCGACGGCCTATTTTGTCAAGTGGGGAATAACTCTCCAACCTATTTATGAAAACCTCCCCAACGCCACTCAGAAAGATATGTTTTCCTTAACAGATAAGGACGAGTGCACGGAAAATTCCGACAACTGCCACGAGAATGCAAACTGCACCAATACCATTGGTTCATTCAATTGTACGTGTAAAGTGGGTTACAGTGGTGATGGCATTAGCTGTATTGGTGAGTAGTATGCGCTTGACTATACCAACTGACATCCTACCAACGCCATACTAAGTTTTCTGTAACAGGCATGATCCTCACTATCCATTAGATTAGTACTCTAAACGGGTTGTTTGAATCTGGTTTCTATTTTTTCCCCAGACATTGACGAATGCACGACAAACACTCACAACTGCCACCCAACTAATTCCACTTGCACCAATTCAGATGGTTCATTTTCATGCGCGTGTAAGGCAGGGTTTACTGGGGACGGACGGTCGTGTACTGGTATGTATTTGTCTTCTCGTCAGTCTTTGTCATGATAATTTTGAAGCAGATTGAATGAATTGCTTCCTCATTTACATTGGCGATAACTTATGCTATTTCCATATAAAGATTGCTTGACTGCTAGGCCTCTAGTATTTGCCTTTTCAAAGAAAACAGTTAATGGGTGATGTTAATGCAGCAGTCTAGTTCGGTCCTCTCTTAACTAAGGGACGGATCATTAGAAAAGTAATGGGGGATGGTTCCGGGATTTTCAGTTTGCATGATGGTTTTTTTGCCATTGCTTATGTAGGATTTTTTTTTTCGCAAGTGCATGGCTTTTCTTTTCTTTGCCTTCTTTTTTGGAAGCATTTTTGTTTTGCCCCCATCACCCACTCTAATAGCCCGTTCCATTTTCGTTTTAACCACAAATGATATTACAGGAAGTTAGAAAGTCAAGAGAGGTATTCCAGCACGGTTGTTCATCGAAGCTTAGTCAAGTTGACTACGGGGACTATATTTTTTTAGCAATCTATTAAACGAGAGGACGCAAAAGATAAACTGGGGATACAAACTTTTTTATCCCATTCTAACCCGCTACTTTTTGTTGGTAAAGACATTGACGAATGCCACACGAATGCACACGACTGTGACGGAAATGCTAGTTGTTACAACTACATGGGGTCTTATGGTTGCTCCTGCAATCCAGGATATACCGGAGGGGGAAGATCGTGTTCCGGTAAGAAGCTGCAGGGTTTTATTTTGAATGAATGACCAACTTGCTTTTGCTTATTCTTGTTTGGGCATACAGAAACAATGTAGGACAGGCGTATGCAACAGTGGATTTGTTGATAATAGGCTTCTTCTTTTTCTTTTTTTTTTTTTTTTAGCCTGTGTGATTGTTTTTTTCCTACATGGATATAGAGGACAGTTATGCAAATGAATTTGGTCATGAGACGGCGGGATAAGTATTCGAATAGGACGTAATCGCAATTCGTTACCGATTTTAATATAATAGGGAACTTAAGCAATGACTGCAGCGACGCCAACGAAAACGTCATTTTTAAATATAACCTTTCGCTTTCGCTTTTGTGTTTCGCGATTGTTTTAAATTTGTTTAAGTTGGAAAATGATGGTGACGGGATGGGGTCAAACTTTAGAAAGAGAAGTCACCGTTATGCGCTAACGTTAACGAGTTATTTGACGTTGTTTTTTCGCAAAAGAAGACAAAGAAAATGAACTTAAGTGCAAAGCGCACCTGTAGAGCGATTTTTTCGCTCATTGAACTTGTTGTTTTGGGGCTTTCTCTTTGCTTAAGCTCTCAAGGTTGTGGCATGTCTGGAAAACGGGAGCCACAGGAGTGCTTAAACAACCTTCCATTCTTGCACCAGATTGAGTATGTAGTTTTGCATGGACCTATAAGCCTTATAAAGAAATGAGTATAGAGAAAGATTAAAACATTTGCTGTTTTAACATTTTTTGTTCTCTAGACCTCGACGAATGCGCTTCGAATTCACACAACTGCGATTCAAATGCCACCTGCCATAACTACATTGCATCTTTCAGATGCATCTGTAATGCAGGGTATACTGGAAATGGAGTAACTTGTTCAGGTGGGAAACTTGATCTTTTCTAACACAGCAGCGGGAATGGAATCACATCATTATGTACTTTGTGTTTCGTTTTCTTTCAGATTTGGATGAATGCACCTGGAATGCACACAACTGTGATCCACATGCTTCTTGTTCTAACACTATTGGTTCCTTTAACTGTACATGCAATATGGGATATTCTGGAAATGGCACAAGCTGCTCAGGTAAGACAATTTTTCAGGATTGAATAGTCATTATTGGGAACGCTTGATGCAAATGTAAAGCTAATCCTCAATAAAAATAAAGATAGATGAAAAACCTATAAACGCACACAACTACTGCAAAAATAATCGTGTTGACGTATGCTGCATTGTTAGAATTACAACCGTGACAACGTGGCGAAACCCCGACTTTTCTGAAGAAAAAAAAAGCTCATTTAATTTCACATTACGCATTACTCTTACTCTACACGTATCAAGTGTTATGTCACTGCAATGAAGTTTTACGAAAATTAACGTAACGTCAAGTGTTGTGCTGAATGATTTTATAAATGAATTCTGGAATTTGGATTCGCTGATTTGGTTACTGTGATAGAGCTCCTTATCCTGTTTTCAGTTGTACTGATATAAGTGTCGCAGCAATTGAGGTTACTGAGCTTAAAATGTGTGAAGTAAACTTGTTTCTTTACTGTTTCCCTTTAGACGTTATATCAGATTACGTGGTTCTTAACAAGCGCCATCCTGCAACTCGACTTTTACAACTACTAGAACCTCAAAAGAGAATCAAAACTGGTCCAAGGGGTTTCGGTTAAAAATATTGAAATACCAAAGACAGCAACAGGAAAAGGCCAATCTCATAAACCTTAAGAAAGGAAAGAAAATAGATGACATAAAAACGTAGAAAGATAAACCTGATCGGCGTCCCTTACTTATTTTCAAAAAGCTGTTAATTTTGTCACCCTACAGATATCGATGAGTGTGCAACATCAACTCACAACTGTCACGGTGTAGCTCATTGCCACAACACAGACGGTTCCTTCACATGTAGCTGTGGGACAGGTTACTCTGGAGATGGGCTCATTTGCGACCCATTAGGTCCGTCACGCGACGTACATTGTACTTTGTCCATTGGAATTGTCCATTTTACTGTTATGTGTTCAGTGACCTGGCCTTTGCGTAGAAGCGAGGCTTTAGGTGAGCTTTTTTGAACCAGATCCCACAGATTTTATCATGTAAATCATGTCATTGTTTTCCTTACTAGTTCACATTTATACAAGAAATAGAGAGAGGTTTGTATCAAGGCAAGGTCACCTCCAGCCTCTCGTCTACTCAAAGGCCAGGTCACTGAACACACGACTGTAAAGTGGGCTATCTGCTTGTATTATCTTAAGTGTTGACTCGCCTTTGTCTACCCTGCCCACTTGAGGCCAAGTTGTAATTTGGCAGATAATACTGATACACGCTCATTACCCAGGTTCTTTTTGGAAAAAAATAATTCTGGCAGATCGTTTAAAATCATAACGTTTTTTAGAACCAGGCACGTTTTACGAATGCTTTCGATCAGCGCTCAACAAAACGGGTTAAATGGATTGCACGCCTTTGCGGCTTACTGTATTCCTTTCGTTTTTAGCAAGAAATTAAACCGATTTGATAGTTTTGGTGTTGCCTACAACGTAGCTCTGAAACAAAGTACGGTTTAATTGAACGTTTCTACTAACATTTTTATTGCTTTCAAATCTGCCATTCCATATTCTTTAGGCCATGCGAGACAGAAACAAGCCAATCACATATTGAATTCTCTCAACAGGAGACTTTTCTGTGGCTATAAAGAATATTTCAAAGGACAAATATCATGCAACTGCTATAACGCGAGCAGCGAAAAGCATCCAAGAGGCCTCAATTAATGGTTTACCCGCAGGTGCTACAGTATTGACAAGTGTGCTGGAATGGCGGCTTATAAGTGAACAAGAACTAGCAGCCTCCGAATCAGGTAATGGCACTTTAGTAAGTCAGGGGACTGGTGAATGGGTCATCAAGAAGAGATCAATAGCCGCTGGTACTTATCAAGTCAGGTTCGATGCTTTGTTCAAAATTGGTGATCCAGCATCCCCTCAGACTCTTCAAGCTTTCAACTATGGCTTCATAAAAGTTGTTCCTGGTCCTGTACGAGCAATAATCGATGGTGGAACCAGTGTTCTTTGGGGATCTAACCAGACTGTTACTGTGGATGGTTCGCTAAGCTACGACGCAGACATTGGCCCTGGAAACCACACAGGGTTAATTTTCTCCTGGTCCTGTCGTAAATTAGATGAAAATGGTTCATTAGATAATACCTGTTTCGGTGGGTTTCCTTTCGGTAGAAGTGCAACTGCAGTTTATATCAACACTGGCATTCTTACGATTGGAAAGACGTACGTTTTAAGGTTATCTGTGTCCAAAGACAAGAGAAGCTCATTTGCTGAGATGTCATTTGAAATTGCGGGTGGTGAGATACCGCAAGTGACATTGAGGTAAACATTAATTCGATGTGCATCCAACAAGCTGTTTATATTCGTTTTTACAAGAGCCATGGATTGAAGGATGCAGATAATTGGATATTTGCTTTCAATTTCACATGGCCGACGTTTTGGGCCAAGAGTAAAAAAATAGATCAGTTCAGTCCGAATGACCGTTTTGTTTTTTGTTTGTTTGTTTGTTTTTTTTATACAGTGAAAAAAATTTGCTCCCGAAGAAAGGGACCCAATAATTTCGTCCTCAGCATTTGGGACGAGTAGAGCAGTCAAATACTTTGTACGTGTTCCGTTAATATAAAAAAGCTGTTGTATTACGTTATCAATAATGTGCTTCACTTTTCTTTGTTTGAAGGTGCTTTATAGATTGTGGGGCAATAGTTCCAGCCTCGAGCAAAATTCGTGTAACTTCGGAGTGTCCAAATACACCGTGTAATGGTTCAAAATACGAGTGGATATTAAAACAGTTAAAGAAGTACAATAACACGTGGGAAGACGTCTCAATTTTGCCTAACATGACCTCGACGGCATCAAACGCGACCAATATGATCCTCAAGCCAAACACTTTGCCCTCGAACTCTAAATTTAAATTAATCCTCCTTGTAAGATCGCAACTGGGATCCGAAGGCTTTGGTGAGCAAGCGTTTGAGACAGCTGGGTCACCGTATGGTGGGCACTGCCGGTCGTCAGATAATGAGGGCGTGGCTCTTACAACGAAGTTCACATTTGAATGCTTTAAATGGAAAGATAAAAACATGCCACTTACTTACGAGTTTCGGCTCTTCGAGGACCCAATATCTTATGGAAGCTCTCCAAAATCTATTTCAACAACTTTACCAGCTGGAACGCCGGAGGACGATTACCAATTGCCGATTCAAATTAGCATAAAGAATTATGTTGGTGTAGCCGTTGTAGAGACGTTGTCTGTCAAGGTGACAAGCTAAGTAAAAACAAAATAATTATAGTTGCTTCAGCAATATAAATACTTTTTAAGCTCATCTAAGCTGGAATGTTACCTAAGTGAATATCAACTGAGCTTTGTTAAGAGTTAAGATGATGATTTTGCATTATAGTCTGTGGCCTTTTACAACAAGAAACTGAAAATTCGGTTTCTTACATGTAGCTTCAAACCTAAATCAAAGAGCCGTTTTTGTATTTCAAATGAGCTTTACAATGTCGTTACCGCTTGACTTAAGCACAATTTTAACCCGGGACCATATATTTACAAACCTTTTTGCTACAGAGGTCACTGCAAAAAGGACCCTTAACTTTTCTCCCATTTTTCCTTTCTACAAAGGAGTCAGACAAAGATCCAATTTTTTTACATTGTTTTTTCGTATGCTTCTTCCAAGGTCATACCCTCCAAATCGCTGGATCCTTGCTTCACATCGGTCAAAAACGTTGCCAACCAGTTAATGGGCCTTGTGATAGGGGAGAACAATGAACTTGATACATTTTTAAGAAAAGGTGAAATCAGCCAAGCTGCACAGGTGGCTATGTCTGTCCTCAAGGGGTTGAATGAAAAATCAACTTGCGAACAGGAGTTAAGCTTAGATGTGAAGCAGCTAGTAAGTGACTTATCAATTAGAGCTAAGTATAAATTAGAAATGGGTGTTAAAGTAAGAACATCAATTGATTAATTAATTTGATCCTCGGTCGATGGATCCACCAATCAACCTATGGAAAAACGTTTCTAAAACTTTATAGGAACATGATATTTGAGATGTAGAACGAATGGGACAGAAGGCTCTTTTGATATCGTTAGATTACTGGATATCACTATTGCTCCTCTGTCTGGCATTTTTGTGCCGCACGCGATGCGGAGAAGCTTGAAGCACTAAATAAGAGAATCCTTAGATTCAAACTTGGGGATTACTCGTCCCCATACAGCAGTCTTCTCAAGAAAATCAACTCTACCTCATTGGCTAATAAGCGCGTTCAAAATTACAAAAGCCTGTTTTTCCCCCAGTTTCCAGCTTACATGAAAAATATGTTTTCACTTCGGTCTTCCTTTTACGATCTACGTGGCAATAACATTTTGTCCCTTTGTAAGCCTAGAACAACGAGCTTTGGCCTTAGCTCTTTTTCATATTTCTCAGCTAAACAATGGAATGCGTTGCCAGACTGAATTAGAACAAGTGACTTTACAGAGTTCAAAAGGAACATTGAAGAGTGAAGCGATTCACGAAACAGGCTTGTCGGGAAATGTAGTTGCGTCCTTTTTTCCTCTTAAAATATTTATATATATATATATATATATATATATATATATATATATATTTATAAATACTCTCAAATTAAACTGAAACCAGTGAATTAAAGACATAAACAAACACAAGTGAAACTCTGAAAATTGTCCTGAACGGGATTTGAACCCGCGTCCTCGACTTTCTAGTGCCGATGTGTTAACCACTACACCATCAAGACAGCCACGCTAGTGCGTAACCGAATTAACGGCTTTATGGCTCACGGGACTCCCCAGACAAATTTTCCGAGTTCACAGAAGGTCACTGGAAGGTGTTAACACCTTTTTGACACTATAAATACTCTCAAATTAAACTGAAACCAGTGAATTAAAGACATAAACAAACACAAGGGAAACTCTGAAAATTGTCCTGAACGGGATTTGAACCCGCGTCCTCGACTTTCTAGTGCCGATGTGTTAACCACTACACCATCAAGTTTCACTTGTGTTTGTTTATGTTTATATATATATATATATGTATGTATGTATTTGTTTTGTAGATTCTAGTTTCTTCAATGCGTGTAATTTATTTTGTATGGTATTTTAGTATATTTTTATTATATTTTCTCGAAGATATTAGCTACTAATATTGATAGTATTACAAGCTACTCTAAAATTCGAGAGGAAATAAAGTCTATGTATGTATGTATGTATGTATGTACTGATTTAACCAGATTCTTTTTCCTCAAAACCAGATTTCAAACACACTGGTGGCAAAATTCAAATTCATACAGCCTGAGAGCCTTGAGATGTCACGCACCGTCTTAACAGTGATACGAACGGCTACAGGCGAGCAAGCAGAAGAAGCATGTGAAAACTGCGGTGACACAATGGTAATGAGACTTGTTCTTGCCTTATGTCATCGTCACGACGAATAGAAGGGAAATGAAGGTTAATTGAGCGTGCCGACCAGTCAGCTTACCAACTCACTACCTAAACAAATCATAAAATGATCCACTATTGTATTAATTGACTAAACAAACTTTGTTTTTGCTTAAATGAATAATGGCAACGTTCAAATCATGATGCTTTTAATATTAGTCGTGGGAACTCAACACAGAGATATCCTGTGATCAGTACTTAATTTCGATTGTTAGCCGCGAAAAAAAGCAGCTTTTTCCAGCTTTTCTGTACCAAATTCGCCGAACTGCGATTTCTTAACAGTGTGTTGAATGAGAAAACAATTATCGTGGTCGTTCTTGTGAAATAGTTCTCCCTCTCCCCACCCCCCCTACCCCTCCCCACCCCTCTTAACGCCTACGGCGTCGTAGTCTTAAACGAACAGTTCGGAGACTAACTCAAGCATTTGGCTTTTAAGACATGAAAGTTACTATTTGACGAACTTTCAGATGATTTTTGGGGCTTTAGCCAGTTCTGCTTTGTGTCGTTGTGCAACGTACTAATAACAGGTTGGCCACTGGTATCTCTTACGTAGTTTTATTTCCTCGTAGAGTTCTACAGTGCAAATGACAGACACTGTGATAAATCTTCTTGCGTATACTCTGAACGACCCAGAGGAACCTTTTACGGCTGAGTTAGATGAAACAGGTACTAGTGCAGCAGGATGCCTCTCCAATGTCCTTAAGTCGTCATCCGGTAGCAGTCAAGGAAATGTTTCTTCGCAGGTTAGAACATTATTTCTGTTTGCCGGTGAGATAGATTTAATTTGATTTGTTATACCATTACCATACGTCTTTCTGTAGCCTTATTCTAGAGAAAATTGTAATATTCCCACGCCAGTGAACCACACCGAATAAACTGTAACTTGTTTAATCCATGCTCAAATCACAAAAACACATGGTCTCCGTATCGTTTTTATCCTGTCAAACTATTGGAGGAGCGGTTACATAGCTGACACAAACAAGACTATTCTACAAAAATTAATAGAAACGGCGCCTTTCGTTGAGGGTACTTTAAGACACTAAGGATTCTTTCGGCTATAAAGTTAACAAATCTAATAAGACAGTGGTTTAATAGAATTAGCGGAAACCAGCCTATCAATGATTTATTTCAAGGAGATAAGTGGTTTGACTTCCCCTGTTGTAATCGTTCTGATCACTGCCGGTTAGTCCAGTATAAACTTTGAATGCAGTTTTGGCTAAACAGTCACTTTACATTCAAATGCTTATTTCCGACTTTCGTTGGCTTCAAGGAGAACGTACAAAGTG
>OX419342.1:17996676-18001676 GCA_948470475.1 Galaxea fascicularis
GATTCTCTTGAATGGCCCTTCATACATGATACATTAAGATCCTACGGTTTCGGTGCTTCGTTAATAAACTGGGTGAAAACCCTCTATAGTCATTCTGAAAGCTGCATTTTGAATAATGGATGGGCAAGTAATTTTTTTGAGATTCAAAGAGGTGTTCGGCAAGGCTGCCCGCTGTCACCTTATTTATTTATGCTATCGGCAGAGGTGCTTGCCACGGCAATAAGGAAAAATATTAGTATAAAGGGAATCTCTGTAAACGATGTGGAAATTAAGTTAAGTCAGTATGCCGATGATACAACACTTATATTAGACGGTTCAGCTGAATCTCTCCGTTCATCCCTTGCAACGTTTGACAATTTTAGCAAAGTCTCTGGCCTCAGACTCAACGATAAGAAAACGGAAGCTCTATGGATCGGCGCAAGTATTGGAAATGATAAAATTCTGTTACCAGGAAAAGAACTTAAATGGCCAAAAGACAAGGTAAAGTCCCTAGGGTTATGGATTTCAACAGATCCCGAACTATCTGCCTCTTTAAACTACAAAGAGAAGCTTGAAAAAGTTAAAGAAATCCTAAGATGCTGGAAATACCGCCGACTCACATTGTTAGGAAAAATCACTGTTATCAAATCGCTAGTGGTCTCTCAACTAGTGTATTTACTCTCGCCTCTTCGCTCAAACTACAGGATCTTAAACGAAATAAATGATTTACTCTACACTTTTCTATGGAATGGTAAAGGTGACAAGATAAAACGGAAGATAATGATTAATGATCTCAGTGCTGGCGGCCTAAAAATGATTGATATTAGTTCCTTTAATAAATCCCTCAAAACCACATGGATTAAAAAGTACCTAGATAACAATAACAAGGGAAAATGGAAAATATTTTTTGATATAGCCCTCAAGAATTATGGCTGTCAAAGTTTTTTTTCCTACAACCTTAACGTTAGAGACACCTCATCGACAATAGCAACTTCGGATGCCTTTGTAAAAGAACTATTAGGAATTTGGGCAGAAGTTAACTTTGAACCTGAAATAACATCGAAAGATCACTTTCTTGATCAACAACTTTGGCATAACTCGTTAATAAAGATAGCTAACAAGACCGTTTTTTTCAAAAACTGGTTCATTAAGGGAATTACTCGGGTGAAACACCTTTTAGGACCGGACAATAACTTTCTCTCGTTAAATGATTTCCGCTGTAAGTATGGAATAGACCCTCGCCCTCTCAGTTTCTACGGATTAATATCGGCTGTAAAGTCTCTTCGGGCTGTTTCCAATTTTCAAGATTTACAGAACACCAATCACGAATACGAGCCACTTACAACAAGAATTCTACAAGCCAAAAAAGCAACCACATTAATCTATAAAAAAATAATCAGTAACAAGAGTTTAACCCCAGAGTTAAGTCAAAAGAAATGGCTAAAGGATTGTGGCCTACCAATAAACGACAACATAAACTGGACTGCTGCCTATCTTTTAGCTAAAAAATGCACAAAGAGCACTAAGCTGATAGAGTTTCAGTTTAAATTCTTACACAGACGCGTACCAACCAAAAATTTCTTATTTAGAATAGGCCTACAGAGCGATGAAAATTGCAGTTTTTGTCACACGTCCTCTGAGTCCATAATCCATCTTTTTTGGTCATGCAGCCAAACATCTTACTTTTGGAATAAACTTACTGAATGGCTGAAACACTCAAACTTACTTCCTAGAGATTACGTGTTGACAAACACTACTGCTTTGGGTCTGAGGCCAGATATCTCTCAATTTGCGCTTCTTATCAATTACTGCTTTCTCTTGGCACGATATCACATATGGCTCGCTAAAACAAAAGAAGACCGTCCAAATCTTACGCATTTCATATGTACACTAAAATCACAGTATGAAATAGAAACTAAAAGTGGAGACACAAAGAAATGGAAACCTCTTACAGGATGTAGGAGGATTTAATTAATATTTTAGATATTTTTTCTATACCTATTCGTATATTTTCTCCTACCCATCAGTCTATTTTTAATCTCCTGTCAGGTGCACAACTTATTTTTTCTATGATGTACTACATGCCTCTGGTCTGTTGTTGACCAGTTCTATTGTAATTTATCCATTTGCCCCTTGTCGTCACTGTATTAGTTGTGTAGACTGTAAATTGTGTAGTAATTGTAATTCAAATAGCGTAAATAATTAGAGTAATATGTTGTTAATAGAGCTAGTGCTGTTAGTAGCCTAATACCGTTCGTAGTTGTATTGTAAGCATTGTATTCCTTATTTGTTATTAAAAAAAAAAAAAAAAAAAAAAAAAAAAAAAAAAAAAAAAAAAAAAAAAAAAGAAATGCAACCTCCAATATGTTGGTTCTACTACAACAGAATTTAAAGTTAGATTTAGAAATCACAAATCATCTATGAAAACAAACAAAAAAACTGCGAAGTTCCCATACATTTTAATCGAACTCCACATGTGTTATCGGATTTTACATTTCAATGTATTGACCAAATTCAAACCAGCACGTCCGAAAACACTGAAAAATTGTTGATCACGAAAGAAGCATACTGGAGTGCGCAGTTATTTTCCCTATCACCTTTTGGGCTAAATAAAAGACAGGAATTTCATTCCAGAAATCGCATCCACTATACTTAATCCTAGCGGGCTCTGAGTAATTTGTTGCGATTTTCTTAAGGCGTATTTTTAACTAGTCTTCGTGCATGTACTAAATAATTTTAGCTCTAAGTGTAATTGTTTCAGCGTTCAGGAGCCCCCTTTGGGGATTCTGTTATTTTTGGTACTAGCCGGGTCTTTCAAAGGCCCTTAGTTGGGAAATTATTACTTATTGTTTAATGGCCCTTCTTCGGGATTTTGTTAGGATTCTGACGTGTGAAGATTCAGAGGCCCTTTATGGGGAACCTGTTACGCTGTGGCAATTACGTATTATTTTTCTATTTTTTGTCGCTAGTTAATTTATTTCTTTGTCGTTGTTGATTTACATTTTTGTACACCTATTGTTTTCTTTACGTTACGTAACTTGTTAATTATTCATTTTTGTGAGAATTGTATTTAAGTTGTAAGTTGTTTACGTACTTTTCTGTAACTGACGAAGGTCGAGAGACCGAAACGTTTTATAAAGTTTTATATTTTTATCCTTTTTAAACCAAAAGTTGTCCAATTTCGGTCTCTTTTTTAACCAGTTTTTATATATATATACATATATATATCTGAGCGATTTTGCAAAAAGGTAGCCCTAAAGTTTTGGCTTGAACACGGGCCCGGCCCGTGTTCAAGCCACTGTGGCCGGCCAAAATGGAGGGGGCTTGCCGTCAAGGCCTGCTTTGCCAAACAGCCTAGGGATAGTTCTAACAGTGGGTGGGTGAGTCTCAGTTTTCTGTCAAAAGCACAGGGCAGGGGGGGTTCCTGCTTTGAGACTTTGACTGCAGTTAGAGTTTCTAGGCCCATTAAGTGGGTCTTTACAGTGTAGGATGCCTTGGCAGTTTTGCCTGGTCTAGTGTAGGCTTGAATGATAGTTTGCTTTTGATTAGCAATTAGAGTGAACCCACAGTGTGCAGTGGGTGGGTGATTGGCAGTTGTTTGGTCAAAGCACAGGGGTGGGGGAAGGGTTGACTTTGTGCTTTGTGACGGCAGCGGAATTGGCTTGTTTTCACAATTTCTGCAGGCACGTTTTAAAAAATCCAGTTAGATATATATATATATATATATATATATATATAGTGAGGTGATCCTGATCTGCACGAAAATGTGACGCATGTCTCCCCGGACCTATCCACATGAAGGTCAATTATCAGCCGCGTTGCCAGCGTGGTTGGTTCAGTGGCCGAGTGGTTAAGGCATCCGACCGGTAATCTGGAGACCCAGGTTCGATTCCTGGCTGGACCACATTTTCACTCATTTCTTTAGTTGTGTAATTTCTGTTCCTTCTTAACTTGATTTGAATTTACTTGACAGATAACACTGTGAATCGCCATCTAACCAGGAATAGGGTGGTGATCCTAGAGAAATGAGGCAATCAGTTGCCCATAATCCTCTCCCCAACCTTAACTTTCATAAATTTCCACAGGGGGATTGGGCCGTGCATCGCCGATCGACCGGGGGGTAGTGAGGTGATCCTGATCTGCACGAAAATGTGACGCATGTCTCCCCGGACCTATCCACATGAAGGTCAATTATCAGCCGCGTTGCCAGCGTGGTTGGTTCAGTGGCCGAGTGGTTAAGGCATCCGACCGGTAATCTGGAGACCCAGGTTCGATTCCTGGCTGGACCACATTTTCACTCATTTCTTTAGTTGTGTAATTTCTGTTCCTTCTTAACTTGATTTATATATATATATATATATATATATATATATATATATATATATATATATATATATATATATATATATATATATATAATAATGATGATGATCCAAGAGTTAGGTTATTTAAACATTTACTGCAACTATGAGTTTCAGGCAACCGCCATAAATAAGGGTTACAATCGTAGATATTTGAAATGCAGGACAATGCATACGAGGTATCCTAGTCGTGTCGCGCGCTAATTAAATGAGGGCGTTTTTTAACACAAATTCTCTACATGTCTGCAACACGATGTAAGCTCGTTTTTTTTTGTTTAGACTTTCCATTTCCGGTCTGCAAATGATGATACTTCTCCATAAGCATAAATTGCATCTCTTAGTAACATTAGAATAAGAACTAGCTTGTTTTATTTCACGCCATTTGATGTCATGCCTAATGTTCTTATCTTTGAGGCTTCATATGTATTTACTAAGCTCTGTATCGGTATCGGTATGTTTGTAACGCTCGTTACGGAATGAACACACATGGTTTCTATATCGCGACTTGAACGCAGTGTGACAAAGTCCGATGTATGTTTCTCTTGTTGTTTGAGTTGTGACCTCAGCCTGGTAAATGACGTTTTCCACCATGCAGTTTCCATTCATGGGGCACGTGCTAGCTGTCCGGCAATTGCAGCTTCTAACAGTTTGATTATTAGT
>OX419342.1:18016676-18044176 GCA_948470475.1 Galaxea fascicularis
GCCCTCGGGCATAAATCTTTGAATATTTGAATTTTAATGAGTTTAAATACATACCTATATTTACATGCTTAATATTATTAGTTTAAAAGTAAAAATATATTTAAAATAGAGTCTATTAATAAAAGTAGCTTTAAAGCATTCCGTATTAACACAGGGTAGTAGGCTTCTTTGGGTTCTCAGATGTTTTGACGATTCTTTAACTCAAGGCAACAAATTATACAGGGGATAAGTAGGTAGGAAACTAATAAAATCCCTGCCATTTACATCTTCCATGACGGCTTAAGCTGTTATAAACTGAATCCGTCCGTGTGTTACTTTTTAAGCAAGGCCGTCTACAAGCCAAGCATTAGAATAAAACTACGGAACATTGAAATAAGACGCGCTCCCATGCTGGCGCACACATTATCTATATAAATGGCATGCTTATTTGTCAGTTGATGTGGTTTTTAACAAAAACAAACATGAATTCTCTAGAATTTGTTAAATGTTGCAACGAATAAGTATTTTGATAACGAGCGGATGTTTCGTGGTAAGACATGAATGTGTCCGAATTAGAACTGTTTTTAAACCGCAGCTGCTCAAGCACGGTTAAGGCATGGCTCATATCCAGTACAGACCACCAGAAAGAAAAAAAAACGTTTTTGATCTAAAGCAACTTTGTTTTTATCCTAGGGGGAGCCAGAAACTTACCCCAAACAAGATTTGGTATCCTTAATTTTTTTTAAGGTGTCTTTATGGTGTTCACGTGACTTATGACGTCACAAGCCTGCTTAAGATGAATTCTAAAATGGGCTAAGGATAGGGAGGTATCACGAAAAACTAACCATACGAAATTTTTAACCACTTTCTAAGGCAACTATTTCTGTCCTGAATGAATGAACTCCTCAATTATATAAGGCTATATATGGAAAGATAGAAGGTCACGTGACCTTTTTTACGTAATAACTTCTTAGCTTAATATTTTAGTCGGCCATTCAGGACAGATTCTTGCAGCGGCAATTAGCACAATCGTAAAAATACTAAATTTGACAGTGATTGTATGTCATCTCGGCGGCCCGTTTTCAGTTGTTTTTTCAAAAAATAAAAAAAATTAATTATAGTCACGTGACCCATTTTATCAGATTTTATTGGTCTTAGAATAATAAGGTCATCGACATTGGTTAGCCTGTCAATTCTGTAACGATTAAACCAAATTCTGACAGAGTAATTACTGTTTTTCAGATTTTATGCAAATGAGGCTTGAGCTATGCCTTAACATGCTTGAGCATGGTTTTACCGGCGTTGGGGAAAATGTTGTTACGGCGAGTAAATCCTAATTAATAAAAAGTTGTGGGCGAAAGGAAATGTAAAACTACCAAAGAAGAGGTTACTAAAAAGAACAGTGATTAACACACGAAAGGCCAGGAAGGTTTCTTTGACAGGCCTCATTCTATAGGTCACAGGTCACCGCGTGATCGGTAACTGTTTGAGATGACTGAGAAACGAGACCAATTCGAATCCTCTTTGAGTTAGTCAGAACGAATGCGGTCACTTCGTTCTCAGTATGCGACTTTATAGCTTGCTTTTGGCTGAGTAAAGTTGCTCAGTCATGACAATCAAAGAGGGTTACGTTAAGGGAAATACGTCGGAGGAAACCCATGATGACTCTACCATTGTTATCAACTATTGTTTCAGCCCCGCACTACCCCTTTGCAATCAAAGCCGGGAGCAGAGTGTCAGACACTAAATAGAAATCAGGGTGTACGTAGCGGTATATCCCCCTGAAAAGAGTAAAGCTAAGGAAACCGAGCCAAGTGACAAGCAATACAAAATACACTTGGAAGAACTTTATACCTGTTTTTCTAAGTTATTATAGTTATTAACCTTACCAGTTAATTTACTCAAATCTTTGCTCCGGTGTTATTTGTGACCTTATCTATCATTACACTTTCGTATATTTTATTTGATCGTTTGTTTCATTGTTTTTACGCTCTGGGATTCTTAATTTTGGTATATTCCCAGTTTTATCCGTGATTTCGCAAAAGGTATTCAATGTATCTCGCGAATACCATTACATAGAGGTCCCCTGTTGGAATAAAGCAAACATTCAATTTTACTTAACTAGTTGCTAACAACGTTCCGATTATATATTTTTGTTGAAAACTAACAAAATTTTAACTCAAACCATAAATTTGCTAGTTTTAGCGGCTCAATATGGTACCGTGACCCACACAATTTCAACTCAGTGTAACACCCTGGTCACTTAGATTGAATAGAAAATGGAAAGCTTGTGGGTTAAAGTGACAAGAATACCTGACAAAGTACAATGTCTAGCGGGTAAGCTGAAAGTGACTCACTGGGTACTATGGCTACCAAGTGAGATTTGTACTGATAAAGCCCGCCTGCGAACAGCCAAGTTGTGTTCGTACAGTGCCATTTTAGCTGAAGTGAAAATGCACACTTTCCCAAGTAATATATGTTTTAGATGTTAAAATTTTATTATTGCAGATACGCCCTCCAAAGCAGGTGACCATCGTCGACGAAGGAAACTATTTATACGATATGGTGATCGCTACTGGTGTCTGGAAAAATTCGGGAACCACAGCTAATGTAACTATCAGTATCAAGGGAGAAATAAATGAACTCAACCAAATTTCCCTGCAAAACATGAACGATTCAAGTCCAATGTTTGCGCGGGGAAGCATTAATGGTTTCTATCTGATTACCGACGCATCGTTGGGACCACTAACTGAGATGAGCTTAGAGCATGATAATTCTGGAGAGAATCCTTCTTGGTTCGTAGAGACGATTACAATCAGAGATCGTCAGACGAAGGAACAGTGGGTGTTCCCAATAAATCGATGGATTGCAGTGGAAAAGGATGATGGGGAGATTGAAGTTACTGTAGATCACAACACTCCTGTTTCATTTTCCAGTCAAGTACGTTCACGGTTTGGAAGAAAGCTTGCCGACGGTCACCTTTGGATGTCCGTTTTTGGGAAAGCACGCAGCAGCAAATTCACGCGAGTTCAAAGAGCTTCGTGTTGCGTGTCACTTTTGTTCAGCGCCATGATTGCTAATGCCATGTTCTATAACATTGGTGGTGAATCAGAAGAAGCTATACAAGTTGGGCCATTCAAGTTTTCATGGAGACAGATTGTCGTTGGAGTTCAAAGTGGGCTTATAATTGCACCCATGAACATTTTAATTGTTTTCTTATTTAAGTCCAGCGAACCAAAAAGCAGGAAAGCAGACAGATATAAAGATGTTGATGACACCCAACAACTAGTTGACCAAGTTATGGACACTGGATGCATGCTACCTCATTTTTTCGTATATTTTGCCTGGTTTCTTTGCTTCGTGACGACGGTAACTGCAGCAACCTTTACTCTGTTCTACAGCCTATTGTGGGGAAAGGAAGTCTCTGAGCAGTGGCTTTCCTCCATTTTGATTTCAAATGGTCAGGACATTTTTGTTCTACAGCCAACAAAAGTCATGTTGGCAGTTGTTATGTTTGCACTGCATTTGACCAACACTAAAAGCAGTAGGGATGCAACAGAGGATAGCGATAGAGCAGATGCACCCGAAGACGAAATCGAATCTGATTTTCTTTGTGATAACCCTAAGGAACGCTTTAAGCGATTAAAGTTGGAGACGACTCGAAAAAGAACTAAAAAAGAAGTTAAGTTGGTAGGCATTGTAAAGGACATCGTTCTTCATTTGACATTTGTTTTTCTCCTTTCAATCGTTTGCTATGGCAACAAAAACAGTCATCGCTACATGATGACGTCAACATTGCTCAATCCATTTTCAAAGTTTGAAAAGGTAAGGATTTACCTTCTCAGGTGTATTTTGATAGTATTCGATGATGTATGTGGGCGCAATGTTTTGGCACTATTAATGGATGAAATTAACGGGAGATAGCGGAAGTTCGAAAAGCGCAAGGAAAGTTGTGTTTGCTACTGCTTAGAGCTAACATGTGGGACGAGTGGCATAAGCTGGGCCTACTTGGATTGGGTGCACTTTCCACTGCTCACAAACATCACGCCATGCTTACGAATTCACTGACTTGCATACCCAAGGAGTACAAACGAGTTCATTATTTTCGAATATCTTTGTTCGTTGCAATTATAGAAAGAAGACAGTGCAAAGAGATAAACATCTTAATATCTTGAGAGTGCTGCTGATGCTAACGTACATCTTTAAATAAGTGGTTTCTTTGCGAGCAGTTCCCCAAAACATGACCAACTCGCAGTGACAGTAACAATGCACTAGTAACAAAGAGGACCTGGGTTGGGATCTCCCTCAAACTTACGCTCAGATTTCTGTATTTGCAATGACGTTAGTAAATGCACTTAGCTCAATTACGCTGACTAGATTTTCACTGCCTGATCATTGTGCATGTTCACTTCACTGTCTAACGTAAGTTACTCTTATCAGTAAAGAGGGTTTGAAAATGTAGAAGCATCACACGTCACACTAGGGGGGCCGGTGCGGTAGCGAATTATATCAAACGTTTTCAAATGACATATTCCACTACGACTCTGTCGTGACTGTAATCGTAAAGATTAAACCTAGTTCACACGGGTACGAGATGAATATTTTATCATTTCTGTAGCCTAAATGACACCGAAGTTTAGGACTCTGTATGATGTCACCTTTAAACGTCCGTACTCTTTTCTGCCAGGTTACGGAAAGACAGGGGCTCTTGGGGTGGATGAGGCTAGTGTTTCTACCGAACATCTACAACCAACCATGGTACAATGGACGTGATGAGAAAGATGGCGTTTATGTTGAAAATAAGATGTCGGTTTTGATAGGCATGCCTTGGCTGAGGCAATTAAGGATCAAAAAGAGTAAGTGCAAGAGGATTCAAGCTATTTATTTGCTTCTTTTATTTATAATTGTGTACGTAAGAACAAATGAATTAATCTTAGTGGTGGGTCGTATGAAAAGTCATGAAGAAACAAACTTCGGACTGTTCATCGATACTTTGAATAAAATTGTTGTGTTGGTATTTTTCTAGCAAAGTGACGGAAAGTGCTAATTAATCACTGTGCATGTATCTGACTGCATGACTGACTGCATCATTGATGTCAGGAGCTGGATGATATCAGACAATCTAATGTTAAATGATGACAAAACAGAGTTTCTGATACTAGGTACAAGGCAGCAGCTAGCCAAAGTTAATATTGATAATATTAAGGTGGGCTCTGCTAAAGTGAGTCCTGTTTCGGCAGTTAGAAACCTCGGATCATGGTTCGATTCACAGCTCACTATGTCTAGTCATATTAGTAAGCTTTGTTCTGTTGCATTTTACCACCTGTGTAATATTCGACGCATACGCAAGTATTTATCTCAAGAAACTGCGGGGCCGCTAGTCCATGCTTTCATAACGTCCCGCATCGATTATTGCAATAGCCTATTGTACGGGCTACCAAGCAACCAACTTGCGAAAATTCAGAGAGTTCTGAATGCTTCTGCCAGGCTAGTATGTAATGCGCCAAGGTTTTGTCACATTACACCTATAATGCACGATTTGCATTGGTTGCCTATCAGGGCACACATCAACTTCAAGGTACTTCTCACGTTTAAGGCGTTACACGGCCTTGCGCCTCAGTATCTACAGTCCTTATTAAGTGCCAAGACATCACGCTATAATCTTAGGGGTTCTAATACCTTACTCCTAACTATGCCATCAGTGAAATCTAAGGCTACGCTAGGAGATCAGGCATTCGCCATCGCAGCGCCGTCATTATGGAATTCTCTTCCTAGTGAGCTTCGCTCAATCACATGTTTAACTAGTTTTAAAGCGCATCTTAAGACCTTCCTTTTTAGACATGCTTATACTTGATAGCGCTAATTATTTAACAATTAGTTTTACCATTTATCTATTAGTTTTAGTTATATATGTTTTTAACTTAGTAGTCCTGGCCATATTTTTAGTTTTACATTTATTAGTTTTTGTACTTATCTTAAGAATGCGCATCTGATCATTCTTATGTAAAGATGCGCACTAGAAGTGCATAAATTATTATAATTATCTTTGGAAAATTGCATGGGAAACACGGTGCACGCAAAACATGGAGCTTTTTTGATAGACAACGGCAGTTGGTAACACTGAGAAAACAGTCATCCAAGAAAGAACAAACCAACAACACGTTGCTGCCACATTTTAAACAGTTTCGTGGGAAACAGTGCTCTCAACTTGCAAAATTTGAGCGACATATTAATGAGTTCAAAATCATCATTTTTAAGCTCTGTTATTTATTTTAGATTGTACTAAAAACAATTTATCACCTCAGTGTTGGTGGCTAGTTTTCACCACCAGCCAACTCCACCTCGGTGAATAATTGTTGAATATTGCCCAGAATCTGATCGGCAACTGAATCACAGTACGAAAAAAAAATATGAAACTGATCTTGCATTGGGCTCCAAGCATTTTTATTCTGTTTCTTTGGGAAACCGTACGCGAAATAACGAGGCCATATGACAAATGGTTGTCCCGCAGCAAATATCCTTTCTCATTCATTTACCTTACATTTCCCAGCCTTTATTGCGCAAATATTAACTATATTAAAGATGAAACAACAAACACATGATAAATTAAATGTTTGGAGAACTCTCCAAATATTAACTATCTGATAAAAATAGTGCGTACATTAAATTTATCTTTGCTGATCTAAATTCCAAGGTTCCTGTAAGGCGTTGCCAGGTTTCGTTGCAGAGTGCCATTACGATTATTCCAGTGGAATGGGGGATACGACGACATTGAGCCTTCCGGGCTGGAAACCACTACCTTTCAATACTTCGTGGCCAACGGCTCTTAGACTTTGCCCCAAACCTTGGCGTTACCAAACAGCTGAAGGACTTGATAGTTATCCAATGACAGGGATGTTTAATTCTTATGAAGGTGGAGGCTATGTAGCAGTCATGGGTTATGACCAAAACACTGCCTCAAGTGTCCTAGCTGAAACGCTTGGTTATGGATGGGTTGATTACCAGACACGAGCTGTGATATTAGAGTTCGCAGTATTTAACGCCAACACAAATCTCCTCAGTATTGCGACTTACTTCTACGAGGTCCTGGCGTCTGGTGCTGCTTTCACGACACGAAGAGTACAAACACTGGAGCTGTACAGTACGGAGTCAGGAGCTCTGTTTTACCTCATTTGCCAGTTCTTGTTCATCGCTATGGTGCTTTATTACTTGATAATGTTGCTGGTCCATGTTTATCGTCAGCGTCTCGCATTTTTAAAGTCAGTTTGGAATATGGTTGACTTCTTTATGATCGTATTCTCAGTTTTGTCGGTAGCATTCTACCTAATAAGAGCAAGGAGTATCTTGAAAAGCGTAAAAGCCATCCAAAACAATCCATTTGACATTATACACTTCCACACAGCCATAAACTGGTTTAACTTAGAGAATGTCGCCATCGCCTTGGCAATTTTTATGGTCACTCTCAAGCTCTTAAACCTAATTCGCTTCAATCCATACGTCATTTATTTTTTTTCATCTTTTCGTCAGTCCGTTGGCTATCAACTCTCGTATGTCGTTTTCTTTTTGCTGACATTCCATGCCTTTCTCATATCAGGACATCTCATTTTTGGGCACACCGTTCTTGAGTACTCCAGCTACACGAAAGCAGTGATCTCTCAGTTTCAATTTCTTTTAGGCAAGGCTGTACCATTAGATGCTCTAAGAAGAGAAAACAGGTTTCTAGGTCCTTCATTTGCTTTGGCTTACAATATGACAATGACTATTGTACTCATAAACATGCTAGTTTCAGTCCTAAACGAATCATACACCGATGCCAGGACACAGGCTGAAGATAGCGCTGAGGAGTTTGAAATGGCGCAGTTTATTGGTGAGTATTTCATGGGATTATTCAAAAATAACCAAAAGGGAAATGACATTAGATTGTACTGCGATGAATCAACTTTCGTCAATATGTGCCGCTCTGATGCAGAGCCCTTTTGTATAAATTCGCAAAGTATTAAGCAATGCAGCGAAGACAGACATGCCAAACTTGAGAAGAGACTCTCTGCTCTTTCTCGACGCACAGGAAAAATAGAGGTTGACTATAGGCGAGAGGAGGACGAGTTCTTAGCTGTCCTGTTTGCATGGCTAAAGAAATCACATGACGACCACTTTTCGGTCTTTGTGCGCAAGTCCATTAACAGCGAATTAAGCAACGAATGATTAAGAATAACTTTCTGAATTTACTTGTGCAAGCTATTTTATGTATCCTACTGGAAAGAGTATGTAATTAAAAGACGTCGACAGGAGGAATACAGAGTAAGAACCTGATAAAAACGTCTGCATAATAAATGTTTTGGTGTCAATTGATAAATTAGGTACAGTAGAAGTAACTACAATAAAATCTAGCCAATCATGCTGCCTCTAATACTGTTTAGCTTTTTTGTCCTTACCTTGTTGATTTAAATTACGTGCCTAGAGTATCTATTTACCATCAAACCGTCATTAACCTTTCATCAAGCCATATATAAAACAATTCGAAGTTAATGTTGATATTATAGTTTCTATTATTATTACAGAAATTAATGTAGGTGCTTTGCAAAAATTAAAACTAGCTTTAAGATACTCGTTGCCGTTGTATTATTTGATCAGGGAACTTAAGCGATAAGGACGGCAACGGCACCGAGACTGACACCACAAAACAATAGGCTTAATGAACAAAAATAATCGCTCTGCACGTGCGTTTTACAGTTTGGTACATTTCTTTGTCGTCCTCTACAAAACAACAACGTTAAATGACCACATTTTGGGTTTTCTCAATAACGTGACCGGACGACGGCAAGTTTTTCTTTCTTTTTCGTTTCTTTTTCGTTTCACAGTAATTTAGACCCCAGACAGTCCGCCAGCATTTTTTATGTTAAACAAATTGAATAATCGCGAAAAAGTTACAAAAACGAGAAGTTATATTTTGAAATGACGTTTTCGTTGCCGTCGCCGTCGGCGTTGTTTAAGTTCCCTGATAGCACAATCCGTTTACGTCCGCAAACACGTGTGCTAGATAGGCTTCTCCCTGGCGCTATCTCAAGCAATATCTGGTTTCCCCTATTTTCACCAGATTATTTGCGGTCGCTGAAGGTTACCGTATACCTTCTTCCAATTTGGATTTTTGGCTTAAAGTAGCAGTCGAAGTGTGATCTTCAATTTTAAAAAAATTATCGAAAAAGACAAAACATTTGTGGTTTTGCCGGCAAGTAAAAGTTCGCCTTTGATTGACGTTCAGTTAGCACTGTTTTCCCGACATCATTTTTTTTAACTTGAAGGGACACTTTAAAGAGCCAACACTCGAGGGAATTTGTTCATTTGCCCTCAAATTTGCACAATAGCTAGTTTAACATATAAATTGCAAAATTGTTTTCTGCGAATTGTTTTCTTTTTATTTCGAGAAATCGTTTCTCCAAGAGAGACTTTTGTATGATCAATAAAACACCTTTTTAATACTATTTCGAAAATGTTCTGTAACTTTTCACATTATTTTTAAGCTCTTGGGGTCCCTAAACTTAGGAACAAATTAGTTTAGGAAATGAAAAAAAAATCGCTTTAACTTGGTTCTTTTAAAAAGTGACTCGGACGCTCGCATTGGAAGGTCGCGAAAAATTAGACAACTCGTTTCATTTCAAACTTCCTGGTATAGTTGATAGCAAGTTCAATAAGCTGTATTTTAATGTAGGGTTTCGGCATCCACAGTTTAAACTGGACGAGCTACACGGCTTGAACGCAAGACAGCTCTATTGGTATGAGGTAGCCTTGAAATTCGCCATTTTGATCTAGGGTAACTCCAACGACCCATTATTTTAAACTAACCATATTTTCAAATTTACCCCGATCGCGCAAATGTTTGTTTAAATCGTCGATAATTAAATTCAAGTTATCGTAAAATTAGAAGATTGACCTGTCGGATCGTAATTAACATTAATATTGAACAAAGTGCTAATCCATGAAAATTCCCAAAATTACCCTTGGAAATCCGATCTCTGCTTTCTGCTCGCATAGAAGAGTTTTAATTCATTTTGATAGGGACAGATAGACTGTAGATTTTAACCAATACTGAAATACTTGCGAACGACATTGTAATAGGACCGACTAAAATGTGTCTTTAAATATTATTCAGTTGAATCTTGCGTAGCCTGACGTCACCAGCCACCGTTGACAGCCAATTTTTATTGCAAAACCGTAACAACACTGCCTGACCCAGAAAGACTCATTGTCCTTGCATTCCTTTTCCATAACCCAAGTTAAAAACCAGTTGCCTGAGATTCACAAGTTCTCCTTTTTCGTCCCAAGATTTTGTTGTAATTTCTTTCCTAATCCCTGGCGTGCATGGCCTTTCATGTTCAGCTTTCAAAGCTATCAGATCATTAGGTACATCAGGGTTACTATTTTCTCCGGACAGACTTTAGAACGCGCTTTGCCTTGGGTTCTAGACAGTGACTGAAAAAGCAAATCTTTCTGAAAATCCAAGTCATTCTGGTTTCCGTTCGTATTCAGAATCAAACTTTCTGACGGGACGACGCCAAGAAGGATATTTAACCCCAAGAACAATTGTGTACTGGTCACATCTATGTAGACTTTGAGATGCCGAAACTGAGCCTTAGAATGACCCAGTGAGTTAGAAATGAAATGAACCTCGAAGTTGTGAACACATTAATTGCGTTCACAACTGCGAGGATCAATCTTTATTTCATTTCATTTCCGTAGTTCATTTAAGATTTATTTGTCCCTCATTTCTCTTACTGGAACATATGACCCCAGAACTGACCACCAACATCAGTGGCTTCATAGCTCATTTGATTAGAGCATCGCACCGGTATCGCAAGGTCACGGGTTCAAACCCCCGTTGAATTCCTGAATTATTTCCAGGCTACTATGACACAAAATTTTCATTTTTCTTCAGATTTTGAAAGCGTGTTCGCTTAACACCTGACTGGCAAAATTTTGAGCTTTGATTTTTATCCAAAGGGTGCTTATTTTGAGTGTAAGGTTTGGATTTCAGGGTTCGCCATTACTCACGTTCAAAACTGACCGATTGGGACTCAGAGGCTTGGATCTAGGGAAAAGTCACGTTCTTTACTCACTAGCTTAAAGTTCCAGCGTAGAAACGCAAGTTATTATATATGCAAAACACGAATTTAAAAATCAGAAAGCCCGAAACTCTCGAGCTACATATTTATTCAGCGGCGCACACACGGACTGCATTCTTAAACCAATGAGTCTTCGACGTCATGTTCTCCTCGACCCAGCTCTCTCCAGATTTTAAAGTTAATAATGGCGGACCAATAATAAACTACAAAATTCCAGTTAAAATAAACGGGTGTCTTTTAAAATCAATTTAAAACTTGGGTGAGTTAGTGTTAACATAGTTTCAAAATCAGAGAAAAAGTAGAATTGTTTTTTTGGTCGTAGTACCACTTTAAGCAATTCCATGTATTGCGTTCACAACTACGAGGGTCAATCTTCATTTCACTTCATTTCTGCAATTCGTATATGATTTATTTCATATACAGCATTGGCAAATATTATGTTTGATGTTATTAAGTGACTATGTATCTTGCTTTCAAAGTAGATTTTCTAGCGTCAGACAACAGGAGATCTGGTTACAACGCATGGGACGAGCTTCCTGCGAATTTTAATAGAGTGCGCTGATGTCATAAGCCATTCAGATTTTGTTTGTTATTCATCTCATACTGTACGACACGCCTTCTTTCCTTCCGAACCCCATTTTGTCAACCATTTCGTCAATGGTCAAAATCCCCTTCCGACCCAAGTTAATGAATAAGACATTGTCCAATAGTGCTCACATTCAAATACAAAAATCTCAGCGCAAGATACGGGTAGCATATGTTTCTTCGTTGACGTAGCCATGCAAGTGGGAATGGCGAATTTTCTTTGCTCGCCAATCGCCTGTGCAGGAATATATTTGTTCCAATGGCAAACCAAACTCAGTTCATCTATTTACTTATGGAAAAAATACCGGAATATAGTAGCCTTAATGGTAGCTTGTGGTGCAACTGATTCTATACACTTCTATACCTTTCGTTCTCTTCTGGTGGACACCTGCGACGATTTGATGCGACCTCAAGCTGAGGTATTCATTAAGGGAAGCTTGTAGCACGTATTGCTATTCGCAATTGATATAGTGATAAAATCTCAGTAGGGAATATGAAAGACATAAATGAAGTCAAATCAAACATGTTATTTAGTATAATAAATTACAGCCTCCGTTAAGAGCATGAAGAGAGTGAGCTCAATAACATCCAACTTCCTCTGGACTTGAGAAGAAAAAAAATCAAGATGGTGAGAGAAGCTTCACTAATACTATGCAAGGTGAGTTTACATTAGAATTTGACTTCTCAAATGCGTTTTTATGTGGAACCAATATGTTAGTAGACTTTTTTTTCTGTAGGAATTGGTTGAAACTACGTTCCCCAAAAACCTCCAATCGATTAAAAAGTAGTCCAGATCTATTACCCACAACATTTCCTGACCAATATCAAATTCTAGGAGCGAACTATACTAAAACGAATGACAGATGGCGTGAGAGTGAATCAAATTAGTTCACGGAGGAAGGGCCTGTGTGGCAAATAAACCCAAGTAAAGGGAAGTAAAGAGTGAGAACGTAGATACAAGGAAAACTACTTGACTTGTTGTCCACCAGGCACTTGCCAGTAGAAAACATTTCATCGCCTTTTTAGGTATCACAAAACATTGACATGGTGCCGGCGCAACGTGAGCCTATAATAAATCAAAATTGAAACCAAAATTGCCCAGAAGTTCAGAACAGGAATTACTTGCATGTCGTATTGACTTTAATTGCGTAAAACACATTTTTGTGCGGAAAATATTATGGAACTCAAGATATGATGGTATAAAACTCATACCTTTGCTCGAACGATTTTACTCATCGAGCACTGATCATGATTTTCCAACAATAACAAAGAAATCGTCTTTCAGTCTTGATTAAAAAGTGTGCATAATAAATTGTGAAAAAAGTAGGTTATTTTTTACGTGTTCCATAATCACACAAAAAAAAATATTTTTCTTCAGGTGTTCACAAGTTGCGTTCTCGGTCAAATCGTGATGGTGAACATGTACAGCGACCAAGTACAAGGTTAGTTTTTCTCAGTGTGGGTGCAATAGAATGTCGGTTTGGCAACGTTGCTGTCGATGAAAGTGACTTTTTTTCGTTTTCGCAATTTTTTATTCATTTTAAGAAAGTTTGACAAAAATAATTACCAAAAGTTAAAAAATACGTTGTTGTTTTGCTTCAAACCCCTTCCAAGCGCTTTTACCTAGTCATAGTGACACTGACGCTGCTATCTAAGCGTTTCAGAAATTTTGCAACATATAAATTAATTGAAATTTTCGTCAGAGCAGCTGTCGCACTACTTAGAAGGAGGGACTTCTTAGGATTGACTACACTATATTTGTTAACATATAATCCCATCCCATTTTATTGTGTTGAAGGGGTTGATCAGATCTGTCCGTCTATACAAAAGCTTCAAATCTCGCCCGTAAAGCCATCAATGCGATTCTGGATGTATCTAGAACTGAATAACTTGCAGGTGATAAGAATGACACTTCTCACGCCGATTACACCCAATTAAAAACGAAAAATATATGCGATAATAAACAATGACAGATTTTCTCGATCTTTCGTAGCATGTTTATTAATAATAAACCTGTTCATCGATGACATTCTTACAAGAGCCGTAGGTCCTACGAACTGAGTGCCATTAGAGTACAAAACATAAGTGTCATTAGGGTTGATCACGTCTTACTAAGTTGTGGTACTTCTTTAAAAAATTACTGAAGGTAAGGTCCTGAAATATATTATTTGATCGATTCTCCTAAATAAGAAGTCAAATATCAACTGCTGTAGTTAATTATCCACACTTTTGCGTGAAATTATCCTTATTCATTGAAGGCTTTGATATGAGAAAATGTCAATAGGGGTTCCTTTAATTCTACGCTTAAGTTGCATTTGGATGCAAAGCGTCGTAACAGGAATCAATGAAAACAGTATAATTTTCTCATTTTTAGTTTATAACTAAAACTTGTCGTCAAGCGTAGCTGGATGAGCTAGACGACCGTGTGAGTAATCTCAGTATTTTATGACTAAAAACAATGGTACTATGGTCAAAAAATATCGCGGTCATTTTGGGAACTATTCTGGGCAAAATTATATTTTGGGAATGGGTGAAAGACACATTTCACACAAATTTGAAAATAGTGCAAAACTGGCCATGTCCAGGCTCTATTCTTTCGCTTTTAAAACGAAGAAAAAACTTTTATTAATGGAATGATGCTCTCTACTACCTGTTTTCTTGCAACATCTGTATATCTGCTTTTTCCTATTGCATTTTCTTTTCGGACTTCAATATACATATTGCCAATATTCACAAGACTATTACCAGAATCGTGGTATAGGGGCACCACGTTTTCAGCTTACCCTGCCATTTGCCTCCCTGCCGACTCACGCATGTTTTACCCTTCTTTTTTTCACTGCTTCTTAAAAATGCCCCGCACTAATTTAAACGTCAAAAAATGAATGCCCCCTCCCCCTCTCTCTTCCAAACGTCCAATTGACGTAAGAAGGAGAAAAGTGATGAATATGTCGACGGCCCCCAATGAAACAAAATTTAAAGAAAACACTACCTTGCAATTTTGATTTATACAACATTCTTTCACCTCGTCCGTTTACCTTTGGTCTGGTGCAGGCTCTAACAGTATCTAATTTTACAGTACCTCCCATCGAGCGTCGACTTAGGGATGTTTCAGGCGTTTTAAGCAAACAAAGTGTATAAATTATATGAAACTGAAAATTGTCTTTGAAAAAACAATAAATTAACTGACATGTTATCAAGTACGAAATATGTATATATCGTGTTAAACCATAGAAAAGAGCTCGAATACAGAGATACAGTTATCAGGAATAGACTGTAGCAGTAATGCGATGTTGCTATATGGGATCAAGCTCCAACCTTCCTAAACATGTGCTTATATATGGTTCTCAATCTGATACTAACTCTCTTCAATCGATTCTGCTGCTTCACTTGACGTCGCAAAAGGATGTTCTTCAAACTTTTTATTTGATTTTCTTGTTGTGTCATCCCGAAGAGCTCTCCAGTATTGATGAACAGCGACTGAAAAATGAAACAGTGTTGTTCATTACTGTCACGTTTCATCACAAACAACTAAAAACATGACGGGTTCATTTGACTAGTGCAGAACGACAGAAAGTTTGAACAGCAACTAGCACGCTCTTGCAGTTCTGAAGGCGTTTTCTATCTTACTGGTAAAATACGTATTTTATTTAAGTAGCTATGTAGTTAGTTCAAGGGTGCGTTCCTTTGCGAATGATCTTGATCAAGATCAACGATCCGAGATCCCTCTTATCATGGTCCATCAAAGCAGCCACTGAATCCTTGCCCAGAGTGGATTCGCCGGCTCATTCCAAAGGAACGCACTCAAGTCAGTTTACTGTGCTAATATACACTAATCTTAAAGCGTAGTGTAGTATAGGAAAAAAGAAACCAACTGGTACTACTTGCTTGTGATAAAAAAACACACACACACACACACACACGCACAACTTACTCTTAATAACAGCCTTTGTCCACTTGTCCTTGCCGTATACTGACCGGACTTCCTTTAGTACTCTCCTAGCCATAGTCTTACTTTTTGGACCATCAAAACTGAAAAAGGTGTAAGATTAATTTAAGAATTTTACTCAGCTAAATTAAAGGTGTGAGGGCAAAGCTAAATAGAAGCGATCACATGCTGTATCGCCAATCATAATAACACCAGGTAATTTAGTGCAACAATCAAACAACCATGAGATAAGTTGTGGTATTATTTATCCGATTGTTGTTTGCTAAAGACCATGGCGAGGCTACTGTTTCCCTGCCGTGAAATTGCGCTTCCTTTTAATGAACCAAGGAAAGAGGGAACACTCGTAATGTCCCTGTTAAAGTTCATGCATACACTACCTGTACTGTGTGTTGCCCGCAAGTATAAAATTCACTTGAATATTTTTACGTTGCAAGAATGTGCTTCTTTAATAATAACTAAAAACTGAGCTCCTCCATCATCGCCACACAACAGGCCAACTCGTTTTGAACTTGAGGAAAAAGCGAATAACTATAGTAGCCGGCCTACAGTACTACATCTCAGCTGTAACCTTTTATTAGTTCATTTGTTTTACCTGGCGCTCAAATCAAAGTTAAGCCGATTCTCCTGATCTTCTTCTTGTTCTTCGCCCTTTGCTAGTTCTTTGCACACCTTCTGACAGCATTCTTGTTACCCTGCGAGCAGAGGTCTCTTCGATCTTCCTAGGAAGATCGAAGAGACCTCTGCTCGCAGGGTACATTCTTGTATTTTTTAAAATAAATAAAAAAACATTGTCAAAACAAACTAAAAACAGTAAGTTGATTATTAGCTGGAAGTTGAGGAAAGCAACATTAACTTTAAAAAATGCCGTAGCGAATTGCGACTTTTCACGCCCAGAATGCTGCGACACATCCGGGTACTTTTTATGTGCGCCGGCGCTAAAATTCAAAATTGGTTAGAGAAAAGTGCGCGTGATAACAAAGAATACGGCCAACAAGCGGCAGTGGAAAAATTTGCTTTTCTAAGGAAAATTCGGCTTTTAAGGCAAGTTGGCCTTGAGTTGATTGAAATAACTTTTGAATACACATTTTACCGGACAAGGAAGATATAACAATGAATAGCTATAATAAATGGAAATGATTGCCACTTTAAAGTTTGCAAGTGAAGAGTGATCATCGCAGTAAATTTTCCAATTTAAGCAACTGGAAAGAAGAAGCCTGAAAAAATCAGGGCTTCAACGGGATTCGAACCCGTGACCTCCGCGATACCGGTGCGATACTTTAAAGTTTCCCGCACACCGCCATCCGTTCGCTCGCCCATATCGCCAACATTGGCAAACCGCCGTTGGAACAGTGTCACTCTCTTCGATCAACCGTGCTATTCCAACTTTTGATTAATTCCAGCTTGTGATTATTTCTTGGACGAATCTTTGAAATAACTGATTTGCTTTTAACGATACGATTTCAACTAATCAGTGAAGGAACTATTTCAAATAATAGCTTACAGAACACAAACTGTGACCGTCTTGTGTATCCTGACGCTCATCTTTGACCGTACATGTAACTTCGAAGTTGCTTAGTCAGAAAGAAGGTAAACTTACTTACCGAACACTCAGGATCACTGTCTTTGGACTTCTGCAAGGGTTGCCCTCGCGTTTTTGTCATAAGATTTGTTACTTGACTTTTCAGTTGTTGATTTTCTTTGCGGATCTCCGAAACTTCGGCCAGCAATCGCCTCAAAAGATCTCGATCTTCCAGGGCAGTTCTCTGGGATTCTTCACTAAGCACTGTCATGTCTTCCGTTTGTGCGTTGGTTGATTCCATAGTCTTGTGTGTGTGTGTGTGTGGGGGGGGACAGGGGGGCGGGATCCCGGGAGAATAGGGGGTGGGAGGAGTACGGGAGGCGGGAGAGGAAAGGGCGGGAAGCGGTAGAGAAATGTGAAACGCTATTCTTTTTATTCAACAATATGTTACAATACTTTCAAGAACAAGAACCCAAAATATATTTGACTTGCATTTAACGTCTTCTCGGTCACTTCTGCCGTTTCTGAGCAAACGAGCAAACGAAAATTTACGCTTGGGCTGAAAAACAGGCTCACTTCCGTTGAAATAGTAAACCCGTTTACAGTGGTTACGTCATAGGTGATGAAATGTCAAGCGGCATGAGTGCACATGTGTCGCGTATAAAGCTGTACTAAGCTGTCAAATTGCAAAAAGGTGAGGCGAGCAGGCGATCTCAAAGTACTTTGAGAGACCTTTGTCTTCTCTTAAAGGTTATGAAGTGTGTTGTATCCTTAAGATACGACTTCTGTGTCTGTTCAATCGGCTGTAGTAATTTGTCCACAAACGATGATAGTCTTTCTGTAGGGCCTTCGCAGCCCGAAATAATTGGTCTACTGACCGGATTTTGTTTGTGGATTTTAGTGAGGGTATAGAATATTGGGATTCTTGGAGGGTTGCGTGTTTGACAAAACCATTTTTTTGTCATGTCATCAATACAGTTATTTTGGTGAAGACGTGTAACAAGCTCATTAACTCTTTATAATGTTTCTTCCGCCATGGCATTTTTGAGAGGTCTATAATGTTCTCTATTGTTGAGATGAGTTTGAGCTTCTTGTATTTTATCACATTTGTTCATTATGACAGTTGTTATTCCTTTGTCTGCCTTTTTGAAAATGATTTCAGTGTTGTTAACAAGCTCTGTAAGGGCTTTGTATTCGTCGTGTGACAGATTGTTTTTAAGTTTTGATGGTTTGATCTCTGCAAGTTGGATTTTGACACTTTCCAAGTAGCTTTCAAGGGCAACTGACATTTGAACCGGTAGTACTCAGTCTGATTTGACGTGAAATGGGTGCGGTTCTGTGTTTTTTGTGTGGAATATGTATTGTAGTCGCATTCGTCTCGCAAAATTTTCATTGAAAGTCTTGCAAGAGTTGGCGTTTAATATTTTTTCTCATCTGTCACCGGTGTCGGGACAAATTTGAGCCTTCATGTTGACTTGGTTGTCAGTTAGTTGGAGATTGGAGAGATTTTTAATGAATCTCTCGTTTGATTTTCTTTGTGTGGCAATCCGTTTTTGAGCAAAGTGTGCTCGGCGCTGCTTGCGGCAAATGTTTGTGTTGAACCCTGTACTTTTTATAGGCCCCTTAACGGTGGTTTGATTTTCAGGAAACAGACTTTTGTATTTCTCAATATCTTTATTGTTTGAAGAAGTCTGCAACCCGTGTGTTTACAATATTCATCAAGAGAATTGTGAAGCTAAATGACTAGGATGTGTTTCGACTCTGCCAATTAACAGGGGACGGGCGCAGCACGGAAAAGGGCGGGAGGCGGGAGAAAAAGGTACAGGAAGCGGGAGAGCAGGGTACGGGAGGCGGGAAGTTCTGACCCCCCTGCCCCCCTGCCCCCCTCCCCTTTTGTTGAGTAGGAGTAAAATCGATAAAAGGTTGAAATATCAAAAATATTTGTCAAAAACACTCTAGAACGACGACTGAAAATGAAGCGCAACTTACTTGACAGTGTTAAATTTCCCGCCTCGTCTCCAGTTTGACGCGACCACGAAACAACTGTCGTCAATGGCAACAAACATTTGCTGAGCCCGCAGTGGTATGCGTCACCGTAAGCTTTGCGAGATAGATTTGCAAGAATTCACCCGTTTGACGAGAGAGTTTTCATCGAGTTTTTTTGTTGTTTATATCGGTATATGAAGTTATAGAACGCAGGGTTATCGCAAGGAATGAAAAGGAAAGGTTTACACGGCGAAACAACTGGTAAAAAGAGGCGATCAAGGTGTAGACAACGATGTCCTCACTGTCAGCAGTCACTTGGTAATTCTCAGTATCACGAGCATCGTAAACGGTACTTCAATCCAGTACTCAAAGAATGGAAAATCGTGGCCGATCTAACGAAAGTTAAAACATCTATACCTATACCAGATGTCCCTGGATCAAGCTCAAGTGATAGCGAAGGTAAGCTATGCATACATGTGACTGCGTACATTCGAATATCATGCAAAGCTAATGTAAGCTATTAAAAGTCTGTGTGTATGCTTGAAAGACCACTTTGTTTTCACATGTAAATGACTGAAATCAACAGTGCATTTGTCGAAAAATTTGTAATAAAAGCCTGTAAGATCTTTGAAGGATTAGCAAACAATCACAAAATTTATCAGCCCATACAGTACCTTCACATGCACGTCAGGTTTTTTTTAAATTTTTAATTTCTATTCAATTTTGTTAAGGCCAAACAAGAATGAGAGTCATATGGGAATTGAAGGATGGTGGTGTAAACACATAGTTAGTGTAAGAAATAAATTATTATTCTTTTTATGCCAGGGTTATATCACTTCATGGCTGACAAGCAAATTAATTCAGATTGATTGGTATTCCAAACAAATGAAATTCAGACCAAAATAACATGGCTTTCATGTAGTGCATGAAGTGTTTGTTTGTGTTTAATCTTTAATCATTATTTATACATGGTAAAAATCATCAGGTACAATAAATTCCAATAATATGTCGAAGATTCTAAAAAACCGAAAATCCTAATCCTAATACTATACTAACTTAAGACAATATACTACATGTACTTATAAACATGATTTCCATGAATGCCGTGTGCTTAAAAAAAAATCCTGTCTCGTCTTTCAGGATTAGAATTTCCTGCTGCATGGTTAAGGACCTTTTGCAGTATCTTGTTGCCGAGTCACACAGTAATATCATGCAAACTGTGCAATTTCATTTCTTGTTTCCTTATCTTTCACATTTCTGCTTCACATCCAAATTTTTTTAGTTGCTTATTTGTTTGTTTGTGTGTATACCAGCAACATCTACACAACTTAAAAGTTTGCCACACGGCAGATTTGAGTTTTTCATGTAATAATAAAATAATACAGTGTATATCAAACACAAGATAGTGTTTCATTGAGATATCCAAACACTGAGAAGAGTTGAAAATGTGACGTGCGGCAGGGTATTTTTGACAAAATACTGTATGAGGTGTTTGGATAGCAGATGAGACACTCTGTCTCAAGTGTTTGATATATCTTCTCAATTGAAACTAAAACTATGGAGTAAACAGCAAAATACAATCCATGCTACATGTAATTACGACATGGTATCCAAACCTCCTTCACAGTTATGATTTCCTTTGTTTTAACTAGATGAAATTAATGTTGTTAATGAGTTTGAGAAGCATACAAACTGTACTGAACTGAACTATATAATATATTTTGTAAAATAGATGGAAACATGGATTTGTCTTATCAGCCAGCTGTACATGTAGATGATCTTTCTGGGAGTGATTCTGGTAAGGACTCCTTACCTGTATGTATTTATTTTTATTTGAATGTTTCTTTGAGAAAAAATGTTGTTGACTTGAGTCAGACACTTACAGGAAGGAGATGTTGTTGAAAAGTCAAAGTCAATTGCCTGTTCTGTGGACATGCTGAATCAATGATAGCATTTAATTTACTGATCATATACAATGTGTATTTACAATCATGTACCGGTAACTTCAGATACATGTATAAAAAGATTGTGGGTTTCTTCTACATGTACTTACCAGCCTTATGGGCATCTAAGTGTCCTACGGATGACTATTGTTAAGAAAAACATATCAATAATTTATTGCTTGATTAAGAGTTATTTTTCAGCAAATTTGGAAAACTTGAAACACAAAACTGTGGAAATTACACTGGACATATTTAACTTTTGTTCTCAGATCCTCCAGTCTAAGAGAGTGGAGTTGTGCATGTCGAAATTTTTGGGCACCCAATCTTGTCACAAGATATTTACATGTGTTTACATGCATGAACTGTTCCTGCTTTAATCAAAATTGTTAACATGAATAATTTATGTACAATTCAATGATGACACAAGAAAGAACAAGAAAGTCTTTAAGTCTGAGTGACAAATATAAAAACTAAAAATGTTTCCTTTGTTGTACTTCACAGACAGTTGGGGTGGTTCAGAGTATCAAGAATTCTTTTTTGACAATTGCAATTATAGCCATGTTAGGTTCCAAAGGAATTTTAGAAAACATTACAGAACTGCCACAGCTTATGATGGCCTCCACTGGATCATTAATTGGTAAAGAATCTGTATGGGCAGATTTATCATCAATTAAGTTTGGAAGCCCTTACAAGCTGGCAAGGCTGGATCAGGATGAACTAGCAGCACTGCATGTAGTTTATCATACCCTGTACCCAACATTGACTGAAACATCACAGGCTATGGCTTCTTTGTACAAGAAGTACTCATCTGTAACAGTTGCTGGTGAGAGATATGCTTCCACATTAGCCTCAAGACTACATGTATGTCCATACGCCCAGTAACAGCATCATGGTGTGCTGAAAATGGATGTATTGACCGTGGCTTGATGAGGCCAGGAATTGTACGTTATTACAAAGTCCATAGTGTGGAAATTCAAAAAAAGCATTATGTTCATGTTTTTGCAGTTGTGAACTGGCTGAAACCTTCTGAACAAGACTTTGGCTTTAAGAACCCACTATCGGTTTGGCGTCCAACAGGCTACGAGATGTTCTGGGCAGGCTTTTAGCCAGGTGAAGAAGGGAAGACATGCCTCCCGGACGGCCAGTTTCCAATGTCTGGCTAAAACCCAGGTTCTGGGCCATCTGTCTTTCTACCTGTCCAGAGGATTCACTCAAAGTATTTGTCAGCTGAAAAACTTTTGTCAGGACAGAATTATTTGATTGTGTCTCCCATTTCCAGGAGAATTTTGTTGTAAATACATGTAGCTTACAGTGGCGGGGGACGGGGAGTTTCAAAAGGGATTTATAAGATGTTATTTATATGGCCAAACAAAAAAAAAATATTTATTTGCATGTACACTGTAATGTTGTTTGCACATGGTGATGCATATAAGCTGAACTTAAATTTACCAGTACCTGTGATACTGTGATACTCTTTATGCTTTTGTATCTGATACATGTTGATACATCCAGTACATGTACCTGTGATACTCTTTATGCTTTTGTATCTGATACATGTACATGTTGGTGTGTTACAAACTGTAAGAGAAGGGTATCTACATGTATGTGTATACACCTTTGTAAAGTTTAGATAACTACAGTATGTATGTGTGTCTATTGCAATTAATTTTTTATGCTTGGTTTAAATTTTATTTTACCTTGTTTTCAGATATGATAACATCTGATAATGAGTTTGAAACAAAGGAAAATTTAAACCAGGGATTATACTGAACCACAAAAATTATGTACTTATGAGAAACAACTCATGAGAGTGATAAATAACTTTTTTCGTGTTTCCTTAGTGTCATTTAAGAATGAGGAAATTAATAACTCTGCAATCATCATTGATCATAACTTTCAAAGCCTGCACAGTGCCTGCAGTGTAGAAGTTAGACGTCTAATATGTTGTTTGTATTTGCTTTCTGGTTGTAAAATAAACTTACATGGATAGAAGCGACGAAATCCTCTAAAATCGTACCGCGCGGGGCCGTACCTGTTCCTAACAGGGCCGTACGGCTTTTTCTGGCCCTGCTCGCGCTAATGCGCACGGCCCTCATACGGGGATTTTCTCAATAGTTTTAGATTAAAAGCGCGCGCGGAGCCGTACCGGTCATGATAAGACGGGGAAAGATTCGTGTTGCATTCGTAAAAGCATAAAGGAGAAGCGAAGAATTGTCGAAGAGGCGATCGAGATTGAAGATGGAGGCATTAGAGGAAAAGCAGAGTTTAGAACGGGGCTTAGAAGAAGAGGAAGTTGAGTTTAAAAGAACAGAGCTTGAACTTGAGGAGAAAAGAAAGCGAAGCAAGGCTGAGTTGGCGAGGAAACTGGAAAAGATGACAGTAGAAATAATATTAAAAAAAGGCCGCGGTCGAGTTGAAAATGGAACAAGAAGAGTTACAGAGTGAATACTCAGATGACATAAGTGGAGTAGGTAAGGCAAGTCCAGCCCTGGCCCCGATGGCCAATCCTGATGTACCACGTCCCCCAATATGCTCACCATCAACGATATCGCCAGGCGTGCTTCCCGTTCCTCATGTTGAAACAGTGGCAACGCCCACGGAAGCGACAGTCAAACGGGAGGTGTCGTCAGCATAACTAACTTGAAATGACCGTAAAGCTGTTAGAAACTTAAGTTAAACGTTATAAAAAAGCGTCCAGATTTGAATATTACTTTGTACCGTGCATTTGTATGCGTATTTCAATTTCCATCGGTTCAAATTACATGTACGTCTGTCAAAAGTTCCTGGCGACAAAAGGTTTGGGGTATTTGGTTGAATCAAATTTACATTAATGCATATGGGGTGATATCCGTAGGGATATCACTGTAAACTGGTTAAAACTGCGTAAATGTACGGAAAATATTAGCTAGTGAACGGTTCTAGTTTACCAAGATGTGTACCTTACAAAGGTGCGCTCATGAAACGTACATGATTCTTGCTCAGTTTGTTTTCAAGAAAATAAAGTTTTTCTAAATACAAAATACTAGGTTGTAATGTTCCTCACTCATGAGCTGGCCCAAAGGAACCTTTTATTTCATTCTTCTCCGGCGAATTGTGCGAAAAAATCTCGAAAGCTGAACAATTATGGAAAGAGCCAATCACAGAATGAGGCGTTCTTTCTTCTTAGTAACCAACCAGAAATGGCCTTGTATCGAACTTTACCAGATCTCCTTTTCACACCTGCAGTGAGATCTGGGTTCGAGATTACGACCAGACCTGAACCTCGGCCATTCCGCTCTCCCAAAGTTAATTATGGGCTATATGACTGCAGGAGGCCAATGGAAGGACGAAAAACTTGATCATGAACCACGCATTTACCGCTGAGTTATGAAAAACTGATCTGAAAAACACAAGCTTTGTCTTGTTCAAAACAAAACCTCATGCTCAAATTCGGTCTCAATGGAAGTTCCTCAAACACGAAAAGGGCATCACATCAGTATGTCTTATTTAAAAGTAATTGTTTTTGCTTTCCGTCAAGACATATACACGGATAAATGCTAAAATAAGAAAACTAAGCAGGAAAAATACGTTGTCATAATAGTTTATGCCAACGACACAACTTTGCGAGGTCTTCGTTTGACTATTTTAGCTAATAATTACATTTCTTTGGGTAAAGGAAAATGGAACGAAATAAAAACTGAAACGAAACTCCGAAGGAAATAACGAATATCTGGCGAACACCTTAGGTCTGAAGTTAGTCGTAAACAACTAAACAAACAAACAAGCCGGAAAGCAGGAAAAAAGTGGCAGCAGAGTGTTGTTATCAAAATCAAATGAATACTCGCCTTTTCAGGAGAATCATTAGGCTTTTATTCGACCGCTGATGTTTTCCTCACCTCTCAATGTTTAGTAAGCGAAAGGTTTCATTCTCTTTCGACATGCTCCGCATTATGGGATAAATATGCATACTTCCTAAGTAACTAACAGGCCAGCGGTCACACTTTAAAGTCATTCAAATGCAAATTACTGGACAGTATATAATCCCAGGAGAGGACACAAATAATCGGTTCTTCCTGGAGTGCAGAATTGGCAAAGGTCCCATGTATTGGAGGGCGCCATAATAAAACACACTACAGAAAAGGGAAGGAGCATTATCCCATAATGCTCCGCATATCTTCAGGGAATTACAGTTACATTTTTGTACACTTCAAGGTAAGTACCTTTTGTCTAATTTCAAATTTTAAGAGGAAGATGTACCATTTCGACGCGCCGGTGTAAAAGGATTTCCTTTTAGGGTTTCCACAAAGCGAAAGCCGATTACCATGACCGTGGGCAGATATAGGAAACCTCCGGACCGCCCTAAGAACGAATCAGATTGCAGGGTTCGTTACCGTGCCTGCTTGGAAAAAAATAAATTGAACTTTTGTTTTACAATCAATAATACAAAAAAAAAGATAATTCCAGGGCTTAAACAGCCTGTTGAAACTATTTCAATGTGAAAGAATGGAGCCTCAACATGGCAAATTTAGGGGTATTTTTAAATTTGCGTGAATCAATGTGTTTATCGCCCATGCCCAAAATATATTTTTCCCCAAATAGTTGTTTAGATATTTAGAAACGTTTATATTCGTTCAAGCTCGAATTTTGTGTCGAGAAATCTCGAAAGTGATCGTGCTTCTTTTTGTTGTGTGTGAAAATGGCCGATATCCGACATTGTAAAGCCATTACTTTCCACTTGACTGAAAGAGTAGAAGTACCGTAACTGCACTTTTTGTTAATAAAGGGAGAAACCTAGTTCTTGGTGGAGTTTCTTTTGAATTACCTCACATTCCCCCTAAAAATAGACGCATTTATATAGGCCATTTTAGAGTAACAATAATACTACAGTCGAACCTCAATTAAGTGGTCCCATGTTTAACGGCCATTCCTTGTTAGGCGGCCAGTAGTCTAAGTACAGGTAACGGTTCTTCCATTGTTTTTTACATTTGCTAAGCGATCAGCCCCCATTAAGTGGCCACTTTTCATTTCCAGGAAGGTGGCCGCTTAATAGGGGTTGATTTGTATTAGAGACTACGCAGCGACGACGGGAGAGTTTACGGCGGCGTTCGTGACCGAAAGGAACTGGGACGACAACTTCGTTCTGCTGACTTTCAAGTTACATTACACGACAATCAGTTGAATGGTTTTCAGGACGGCGCTTCTGCTTTTTTTTACGTAGGATATGCAGAACACTCTCTCTCGGTGACGCAACCTTAGGGTTTTGGCGTTACCGTTGTCTACGTTTATCGGCTCGTTGCGTCTTATATATCTATTATGTGAAACCTATTGACTTGATCAGTGACTGTTTTATAAGCTTACGGTATGCATTACCCAAGAGAATTCAAACATTTATGTTGCTACCGCTACATATAAACCCCTATTTAGCAGCCACTCTCAAAGAAGTAAAAGTGACCGCTTAATAGGGGCTGGCCACTTTACACAGGTAAAAAAACTATAGATAGGTGGCTCGAAATAGTTTTCATTTTCCCGAGACCAGTCCTACAAATTCTTTTCTAAATTATGTTTGGTTCATCGTATCGCTATGAAACTTGGCACAGAAATAAACGAACCATCATAGATTCTTTACATGACATTTATTGCAAGAAACCTGTTACCATGGCAACCGTATGACGCATTCAGTTCAGCCCCTAAAATCGAAATCTTTTATCTTTTATTCAACAGGTCGGTGAAATCTTCTCAAACTTCTATATTATATGTTACTAGGAATGACCTTCAAAATATTTCAGTTTAAAAAATTCTGTAGAGCAGATCAAGAATAAAACTACCCTTGATTATGACCTCGGTGGGAATCGAACCCACGACCTCCGGATTAGATCTACCATTGCTCTGCCGACTAAGCTACGAGGTCGGACAGAGAAAGTCGGGGACGATTAGGTGGTGAATCGCGGCGAAGAATCTTCGCCGCGATTCACCACCTTAATCGTCCACCGAGGTCATAAGAATTTTTTCTTTGCCTCGTGTGGTTCCCTGATACCCTTTACTAGGACTAACGCCCAGTGGGTTTTTCATGGGTTTCTATTAGCACTTTAATTTACACTTCAGAGTTAATTCTCTGTTCCACCACTTGTATGTGTTTATAGTGCTAAGCGGCACAACATATATATGTACCCTTACTTTTGATTATGGCTTTCTAAATTTTCTCCTACCTACAGAATTTTTTAAAAGTCGGACTATATACACAGCCAAATGATCTTAGTTGTTACCGAAAAAATGAAAAAAATCTATCGAGCGAAAGCGGAAATATAAACGACTAAAGTTACAAAACTTCAAAAATTTCGAGTCGACAAGATTAGCATTTGAGCATTCGCGACACACGTGTGCTCTTACTTTTTACAGATATGGCGTGTGTTGTTTACGAACGCGCGCGCTCGGCTGAAACCCTTTCG
>OX419342.1:18051676-18084176 GCA_948470475.1 Galaxea fascicularis
GAGATTTCTCAGTGATCATAGAAAATATTTCTAAGGACAAGTATCAGCCAACCACTGTTGAACGAGCGGCGAAAAGCATCCAAAGAGCCATAATTAGCGGCCTTCCAGAAGGAGATGCTACGTTAAAAAGTGAGTTGGAATGGCGTCTTGTCAGTGAAGCAGAGCTGAAAGCGTCAGAGTCAGCTGAAGGCACCTTGGTTAGTCAGGGAAAGGCTGAATGGACCATTAGTAAAAGAACACTACCTGCTGGCATATACCAAATTAAATTCATGGCCTTTATCACAATTGGTGACTTAGGAGTGTCTCAGACGCTAAAGGCTTTCGATTATGGATTTATTCAGGTCGTTGCCGCTCCTGTACGAGCTATTATTGACGGAGGAAGCAGCGTTCTTTGGGGATCCACAGAAATTATAGTAGTAGATGGCTATCTAAGCTACGATGGAGACATCGGTCCTGGAAACCACACTGGCCTAACTTTCTCTTGGTCTTGTCGCGATTCACCAAGAAACGACATTCCTTTGAGTAATAATTGCTTTGGTGCGTTTGTTGACGGACGAAATGGCATTGCGATAAGAATTGATCCACGTGTTCTTACAGTTGGAAAGACTTACTTTTTGAGGCTAACTGTGTCCAAAGACGATAGAAGGTCCATTACGGAGATGTCATTCGAAATTGCACAAGGCGAGATCCCTCAAGTCACTCTAAGGTAACTGTTGGGTTTACTGAGTAGATGAATGGTTGTTAGTTTTATCGTATCATTGCTTCTGTCACTTTAAATTGTCGACTGAGAGTACTGCAAGACATTTGTCTGGTGGAAGTGTTTGAAGCTATGATTTGAGAGTATAACTAAGCATGTTGGAAGTCTTTTCAGTTAAGGTTGGGAATAATTAGGATTGTATCCTGGTTAGATTGGGTTGGAAAATACACAATGCACTTAACTTGGTTGAAGTGCTATTTAGAAAGTCAAGTATATAACTTAAACGCCTTCAGGATTGAACAGGAGGCCGACAACAAAATGGTTAAATATTTTCGAACAGTACGTAAGTAAGTTGTTTTTAAGTTATAAAAGGTAATGAATGTTTTTTATTCATCGCTTTTGATTGAAGGTGCTTTATAGACTGTGGGAAGATCGTTTCGCCTTCAAACAAGGTCCGTGTGACTTCAGAGTGCCGAGGTTCACATTGCAATGGTTCAATATACAAGTGGAGTTTAGCAAAGTTGAATAACGTCTCGCATACGTGGACACAAATCCCTATTTTGCCCAAAATGACTGTAACGTCGGTGAACGCCACCAACATGATCCTCAAACCCAATGCCCTAACATCCAGCTCTAAATTCAAATTGATGCTGGTTGTAACATCCCAGTCAGGATCTGAAGGTTTTGGCGTCGTAGAGTTTGAGACAGCGGGATCTCCCACTGGTGGATACTGCATGCCATCAACAAGTGAAGGACTGGCGCTTGAAACGGAGTTTACGTTCGAATGCTTTGAATGGCAGGGTGAAGGCGAACCCCTTACTTATGAATTTCGTCATGGGGACGACCCAATATCTTATGGTAGCTCTCCTACGTCTGTATCGACAGTCTTACCGGCTGGGAGGCCTGAGAATGATCACCAGCTATTAGTTAGAATAATTATTAAGAATTCCGTTGGAGTGGCGGTTGAAGAGACTTTGTTTGTAAAGGTGAGAAAAAACTTCCTTAAATTGTTTTAAGTATTATTAAGTATTAAGTATTATTAAGTATTATCTCTCAACAACACAAAAAGCTTTACCATTAGTTTTAGACGTGGTAGAATGCGAGATCAAATTCTAGGGAAATAGCACCTAATCTAAAATACATAGGAAAACAATTGCAATTCACTCTTAGACTTACCAGAGGTTACGAAATTGGCCATTCTGAAGGCAGTTTTAATTTTTAAGCAACACGGCATTTCATCTAACTACGAAATGATCCATAGATGAGACAAGGAGGGGTATTCCGTCCTTCCCTTGGGAATTCTTTTCCTCACTTACTATCGGTTTCATATAACTACAATACGATGTCCAAATAAGTGCCTTCTGTAGGAATTGATCGTGAAACGTTTTAATGAACGATAAAAACTTTTACTGATTTAAAAAGACATGGTTAAAACGGCCCTCCACAACAACAACAACAATAAGAAAGAAATAATAATTGTATCAACGGCAAAAATAACAGCGCTGGAAAATGAAAATGACACAAGAAAATATTCCCATCCCTCACGATCAGTTAATAAATTCAATTTATTTTCCACCATTCAGAAATTAAAAAAAAAAAATACTTCTTCAACTCGCCATTTACAATTTACCTAAATGTGGTGGGGCAGCAAGCCCGCAAGCACCAGTGCCTCCCTATCGTGAGAAGTAGTACCAAGTAATGCCATTAATAAAGATGGCAATGTTGTGATATGCCGTGAGAAAGATGATATCCTACTTGCTTGGAAACAGGCGAAAGGACAACTCAAATCAGAGTCCCAGGCAGGAATCGAATCTACTACCTCCGTAACACTGGTCGGATGCTCTAACCACTGAGCGACAGCAACCCCTTGTGAGCTAGATTGTTTCTCTAGATTTTTAAGCAAAGTGTCCCACTGGCCTGCGGCCTGCGACAATGAAAATGGGAGTCAGCGTAATAATGCAATGGTAATGGTGTGATAGGTGATATGGTGTGATAGTCTCAAGTAATTGGTACGTTGTTTGATGCATGTGTGCTAATAATAGGTGAAACCATCGTCCTCGCTTGACGCCTGTCTAACACCGATGGAAGACATCACCAACAAATTGAAAAGCTTTGTCATTTCTGAGGGAAACAAACTGGACGATTTCTTAAGGAAAGGCGAAATCTCTCAGGCTGCGCAGCTTTCTTTGGCCGTCCTTCAGGCGTCCAATGAAAAGTCAGATTGTGGACAGGAATTAAATTTGGATGTAAAACAATTGGTAAGCTACCTCTTGATATAACGTTGCAAATGATCAAGCTTTATGTTGGGCTGTTTAAAATAGAAAAAAATGGTTAAATTATTTGGATATAAACGAAAACATCAACCATGACACATAATGGGTGTACATTAGAAGAAAACACCAATCGTTTCACATGGACATGTACCTCCTGAAATGTAATTTAATTTATTGCATAAGCTGTACGTTCTGCAACAAGTTACACATTGGCGAGACAGGAAGACGACCAGGCGACCGATTCCGCGAACACCTTCGCGATGTTGAGAAGAATGATAACGATGCATCTGAGCCAGTTGCTTGTCATTTTAATCTCCCTAACCACTCCAAACAAGACATGGCTATCTGCAGCCTTTCCTTACATCAATTAAGGTACGACGGAAAGCCGCTCGAATGTAGAACAAAAATTCCTCTTCCAAATCGGCACCCTTAATCCCCACGGTATTAACGAACGCTTTTCATTTGACTAATGTATTCCTATTTGTCACGTTGCCATGTTACTACCAAACAGCACAGCTCCTCCTCTACTATATAAACTACACACAACCCGTAATTCCTCGATTCGCTCTGACGAAGGGCTAACGCTCGAAAGGTCAGCTTTTAGAATCCCTGTACGGTGGTCAATTAACGTTTTAAACTCCGTTGATAAAACCAATTTTTTGTGGACATACAAATATGAAGGCTATCTCACGCTGGAGACCTCATAAAACTTTTTTGGTAACTTACAATTTCTGTTTCTCCTTTTCTCCTCATGTACACCCATTACGTGTCATGGTTGATGTTTTCGTTTATATCCAAATAATTTATACCTATCAAATTATGCCTATTTTGTCTAGCGAGAAGTATGAACAACACGAAGAACAACTACCGATGCAGACTAGAAAATAATCTCTAAAAGTTCGACAAGTACAACAATCCATTGTTCAATCGATCGGTCAATTGGTGGAGGAATGATCAATGGATCCCCAATTAGCATACACTGTATGTTAGCGATCTCGACACGTTAATAAAGTTCTTATCTTATCTTATCTTATCACTTACCAAGTCGGCCAGTCAGCCAGCCAGTTAGTCAGTCAGTAGTCAGTGAGTCAACCAATCGATCGATCCATTGAATTTATTATCAATCCAATATCATTATTGTTTCAACCAGATTTCAAACACATTGGTCGAAAAATTTGCTATCATACAGCCTGAGAGCCTGCAGATGTCAAAAACAATTTTGGGGGTGCTGAAAGCGGCTACTGGTAAACAAATGGAACAGAGGTGCGAAACCTGTAGCAGTGCAATGGTTAGCAACTTTCATGCTATAAATATTACTGCATAGTAAACAAAGGGTTTTTGAACGTACCTTTATTCTCTTTCGCATAATGCTTCGCCCTGCGGGATTCAGATTGCATTCTTTCACGGCTAGTCACCAGGTCATCACGGTTTAAAGATCTTTGTCATGCAAATCAGATCCGTATATAAAGGCACCATGTGGTCTTCACAAGTCGTCTTTTTTTCGCGTGCAAGCCAGGTCATCATGCCTTTACCAGCTTCCGCAGGAAAGGATCTTCCTTTGTCAGAGAGGAATGACGATTTATCTATTCTTTCTGTCCGGGATGTGACTAACGGACATGAAATAGAGCAAACTCCGGTTGCGACCGGGTTTCAGACTTATGCGTTTGAGTCTAAACTCGACTCTTTGACCGACTCCATGTTAAAGATGTCGGATTCATTAGCGCGTCTTTCTCGACCGCATGGGGGTCTCTTAAATTCCGAGGAAGAAGATGCTCTCCTTGAGGAAGGTGGACAGAGTGAATTTGACCCCACCGAACGTATCCTTTCGGAAGAAGCTCCAATTGACCTCGAACTGGGCGACCTTCCTTACGAAGACATGTTTAAAGACACGGAGGACTGTGGACCGAAGGTCAATGAAGGTGTCGCCAAGCGCGTAAATTGTGCCTGTACCAAGAGGCCTGCCAAAGAGCAGTTTTCTTCAATTCAGAAGAAGTACCTCCGTCCAGAGAATTGCGAGTTTCTCAAAGCTCCTCGGGTGAATCCCGAGTTATGGGACGACTTGCAAAGCCGTGAGTGTTCTTTTCAATCGTTCCAGAAGAATTTGATCAAAGGTGTCACGCCGGTGGTGCAGTTAGCAAGTAAAGTAGTCGACGCCAAGAAACGTAAGGAAGACTCCTTTTTCCTAAATGATGTTTACGATCGAACTGTCGATGCTCTTACCTTGCTGGGCAATTCTGTTTACGAATTCTCTATGAAGCGAAGGGAAATGTTGAAGTCTGAAGTTGCTCCGGCATACAAATCGTTGTGTCACGAGTCACAGCCAATTACCATGATGTTGTTTGGCGATGAGTTGCCTCAGAGTATTCGCAACATCTCGCAAGTTAAGCGAATGGCGGCTAAAAGTATAGGCCATGAACGGCGTAAAGCGAGCTCTTCGTCGTCTGCCTACACTAATTTCAAGAAACCTCGTATAAATTCGAGTAATTATCGCCGATTTGGTAATTATGGCAGAAGTAATTTAAACTTCAAGCGCCATTACGAGTACCGTAAGCTTCCTTTTCAAAGAAGCCAGTCGCCAACACGTCAGCCTCCGAAGAGTTCCAGTACAACGTAGAAACAACAATGAATTTACAAGTTCCAAACGCCTATCCTCAGGTAGGTGGCCGTTTGGCACAATTTTATAGTTCTTGGAGTAATTTTACTTCTGATAGTTGGGTTCTACAAGCCCTGAGTGGCTATAAAATTGAAGTTATTTGTGAACCCTTTCAGGTTATGAAACCTCGTGGGATTGTTTTCTGACGATGATAAGAAAATAATTGAACTTGAAGTTCAGAAGATGTTACAAAAAGGTGCTATTAGACACGCCTCGTTTAACTCCAAACAATTCATTTCTAATTTATTTATTATTCCAAAGAAGAGTGGCGATCTAAGGCCTGTTATCAATTTGAAACCTCTTAACGAGTTTGTGCAATATCATCATTTTAAGATGGAGGGGTTGAACACTCTATTGGACCTTTTATCGGGTTCCGAGTCCTTTACTACAATTGATCTCAAAGATGCCTACTTTACGATTCCGATACATCTGGATCATTACAAGTATTTGAGATTCGAGTGGAACTCGACTCTTTTTGAATTCATTTGTTTGCCATTTGGGCTTTCCTCGGCCCCTAGAGTTTTCACTAAAGTGATGAAGCCCTTTGTTGGATCAATTCGTAACAAGGGAATAAGACTGGTCATTTATCTCGACGATATGGCTATTATCAGCTCCTCTCGCGAACTTTCTTCCGAAGAGGCTGCTATTGTTGTTCAAACCCTAGAATCCTTGGGATTTATTATCAACAAAGAAAAATCTGTTCTTATTCCCTCGCAGAACATGGTATTTTGGGGTTATGTAATTGACTCAGTAGAAAGGACCGTTTCTCTTCCAGAGGAAAAGTTGAATAAGTTAAAAGAGCAAACATTGCTCTTGTGGGAGAAACCCAAATGTTCTATTCGTGAGCTAGCACATGTTATTGGATTGATTGTTTCCTCTTTTCCCGCCATTAAGCCAGCAAGGCTTTTTTACCGTGATCTTGAAGTCTGTTAATTACAAGCTTTGAGTAGCAGTGATGGAGACTATAATTCAACTGTTTATTTGTTCCAGCTTGCCAAAGATAGCTTACAGTGGTTTGTTTTAAACAGCCATTTATACAATGGAACTAGGATAACAAAACCATCAACAGTGATGACTATGACTACAGATGCATCCCATTCAGGATGGGGCGTGGTCTGTGATGGAGTTACAAGTAGTGGTCTGTGGTCCTCAGAGGAGCAGGCTATGCACATTAATTGGCTTGAACTTTCTGTAGTTCTTTTTGATGTGAAATGTTTTGTTCATTCACTTAACTGCCTTATCAAAATCTTTTGTTACAATAGCACTACTGTAGCATACATCAATAATTGGGGAGGAATGGTTCCTAGCCTCCATGCAGTCTCTGAATCTATTTGGGAATGGTGCTTTGCACATCACTGTTTGTTAGAGGCATATCATATTCCAGGAAGTTCAAATATACAGGCTGATTTGCTTTTTCGGAAATATAATCAAAATCTTGAGGGGAAACTCCACCCAACTGTGTTTAAGTGGGTTTCACAATCATTGCTTGTCCCTATTATAGATTTGTTCGCATCTCGCGTCAAATGAGTGTTTGTTTCCTGGTTCCCAGATCCAGGAGCCTGGGCCGTAGATGCCTTTTCTTTTCACTGGAGGGAATTCAAACCTTATATTTTCCCTCCTTCCAGTTTGTTAGGCAGAATCCTAACAAAGCTCAAGGTGGACAAAGTTTCAGATGCTCTAATCATAGCACCTTGGCGGCCAACAGCACACTGGTGTCCACAGCTTCTCCAATTGTTGGTCCAGCGGCCTATCCTTCTGCCTCAGTGGGACAAGCTCCTAACTTTGCTTCAGGAGGATATTGTTCACCCCCTCAAAGATATAATGCACCTAGCCGCGTGGCATGTATCCGGGATAACCTTGAGGTCCGGAATTTCTCCAAGGGCAGCCAGCTATGTGCTCAAGTCGTGGCGCCCAGGAACAGAAAAGCAATATTCCGCGGCTTGGAAATGTTTTTGTTGCTGGTGTGATAGGAAACACGGAAATCCTCTTCAAGCGGATCTAATGACAGTTTGTGATTTTCTCACAGAACAATTTGAGGACTTAAGTAAGTCGTATAGTACAATTAATTCTTACAGATCTGCTTTGTCCTCTATGTTATTACCCATAGATGGCTATTCCGTGGGTGAACATCCTATTATTGCTCGCTTACTTAAGGGGTTGTTTCATGTCTGTCCCCCTGAGCCAAGGTATAGTTTTACCTGGGATGTTAATGTTTTGTTGACTTTCTTAGAGTCATGGTTTCCTCTTTCTGCTTTAGATCTTAAGCAGTTAACACTTAAAACAGCTGCTTTAGTGGCTTTAGTTTTGGCTCAGAGAAGCCAAACGTTGTCAGCATTAAGCACAGAATTTATTAATTCAACTGCCACTGGTACCCAGTTTGTAGTTAATAGCCTCCTGAAATCATCCAGACCTGGAAAGTCTTCTTTGGTAATTTCATTGCCAACTTTTCCCGAGAATGAAAAGCTTTGTGCTCATTCAACTTTGTTACATTGTATAGCTAGGACTGCGAGTACAAGACAGTCACTTAATTCTTCACAAGTTTTTTGTTTCATATGGTAAGCCATACAAAGTTATTTCATCTGCTACTCTCTCAAGATGGCTTAAAGCTGTATTGTCTTTAGCCGGAATTGATACTAGTATATTTAAGAGTCACAGCTTTAGAGGAGCTTCGACCTCAAAGGCAGTCAGTTTGGGAGTACCCCTAGATGTTGTTTTGAACGCAGCTGACTGGAAAAATGTAGGCACTTTTGCGAAGTTCTATCAAAAAGAAACATCAACTGTTGGCGAGTTTGCTCAGGCTGTCCTTACATTGTAGTGTTTAAGCCTGATGTTGTGCCTCTGTTACATGAATAAAGTCCTCATTGTGAAGGATCCATTGCCTGGTGTTTTTTCTTGCGCTCGGGAGTCTGCTTTGAATTATGCAATCTGAATCCCGCAGGGCGAAGCATTATGCGAAAGAGAATATAAAATTAGCCAAAGGTTACTTACCTGTAGGATAATTGTGATTCTCTGAGTATAATGCGTAGCACCAGGGATTCAGATCCCTCCCATTTATTTACAGCCCTCCCTTTGGGAGTACCCCTCGCGCATCGTTGGTTTCAGGTATTGCCCGCTGAAAAAGACGACTTGTGAAGACCACATGGTGCCTTTATATACGGATCTGATTTGCATGACAAAGATCTTTAAACCGTGATGACCTGGTGACTAGCCGTGAAAGAATGCAATCTGAATCCCTGGTGCTACGCATTATACTCAGAGAATCACAATTATCCTACAGGTAAGTAACCTTTGGCTAATTTTATATTTTACCACAGGAAACATTTCTATGAGTTAGTTGATCCCCATTTCCACTTTCTTTCAGTTTTTATACCACCACCCGTTTGTACAAAAACAATCGAGGAAAAAATACTCACTTCATGAATCTTGAGAAGGCAAAGACATTTACTTATTACCTGAAAGTCCCAAGCCATGAATTGGTAACAACTTTAAGAAGGCTACGAAATTTACAAAGGGTGTAACAGAAATCTCATCAGTAATCTTGTTGAATTGTTCAAAGGATTTAATGACGCAAATGACGGGAAACGTCATAAACCTAGTTGCATCAGCACTCATTGATCCAGAAGAAGATTTTAGTACCGAGTTGGAAGAAACAGGTACAAGTGTAACAGGATGCCTCAGGAACATTCTTCAATTATCATCTGGTGGGTGGCAACCAAAAGAGACCACACAGGTGAATGGATAAATATTGGTTGATATGCATGTACTTTGTTATAGCCGACTCCCGAGTTGTGATAGGGACCATCTTTCACAGCGAAAGAGAACGATTTAGGCAGAGCATAGAAAGAGAGTAAACAGGTGTCACTTTGTAGAACCTTATTTGCATATATATACTTGACGATGTTAGGTGAATAGTGCAAACCATAAACGTTACGACCTAGTGAATTTCTCGGAAACGTCTAAACTATTGTTATTAACTATTATATGTATTTGCATTTTTCGAGCTATTTACGGGCATCAGGCTCCAAGCGTAGTGTGAAGACTTGTGGTTAGGGGCCCGTACGACCCATTTCTTTCTTGAACATGGTTATTTCTCTAGTTTCAAAATGCTCGTTGATACCGCCGTTTGTTTACCAGGTACTACAAAAAACATGAACGGTTTCCATTTGCTTTTCCAAATAATTCCTTTCCACAAGATGGCGGCAGTGCCACACTGAGTATTTATTCTGTAATGTCGTATCGTATATGTTTTATGCCTTATATGGACAACATCTCTTCAATTAGGTGAAAATCGTAGAAGCTGAAAAGCAGAAAATTGTACCAACAACTGTATGTTTATTAGTCATTGCCGTGGGGTCCCTTTTGATTGCAGGGTAATGTAAAAAATGCTTTGGGAAAAGTGCACAACATGAGCAATGCGTTTGCTGGACGATTGGTTCCAGGCGAAAGTCTCGTCATTAAGACCACAGGTTTGGTGGTGTCTTTGACCAAAGCCTCTTCTGATGATATTAGAGGACTCGATATGGTAGAAGGGGATACACGTTTCCGGCTACCAAGAAACCTTGGAGATTTACGTGCTGAGAGTATAAGCGCAAAGGTGAGGAGGTTTGAATGAAATCTCATGACATTTCTTAGAGTTTACCCATTTTGGTAAATGGGTAAGATGTATAGGCAGATGTTGTATACTGATTAAAATAACGATATATTTAAAGATATGTGGCATTTTGCTGCCACTGTTTTTTGCAATGACTTAAAGAATACACAAATAAGGAGCTGTCGTTGTCATGGAGAGTTTTTATTTTGAAAACTATCTAGCCAATAACTACCTATTTTGTTTCTCTACAGATGACAGCTCTCAGTTTCAATCCTTTTACTTGGGACGAAAGTAGCAAGGCCATCCAATCAAGCGTGAGCAGTCTAGAACTTCAAAGCGAAGAGTTTGGAAGCGTGAACGTTTCAAATCTCAAGGAAGACATTATCATGGTAATACCAATCCTCGGTGGTTCGAAGAACAATAACAACCCCAGCAAAGTATCGGAACATTCCTTTCTAAAGCCAAACCGGATATCTTTTCGCAGTTACCATGTGGAACTCGCAGATACACCTTTGACCATTAAACTAGGCGTGCAAGAATTTGGTGTTGTTATTGGAATGGCTGTGAAATTTGGATCAAGACCGACGACTGAGAACTTTGATCATGACTTTGAAATTATGTTTAATTCAACTTGTGTTAACCATAGTACCGAGCGCAATCTGACTGCAATTTCCTGTATTCCGGAAACTTCCGTCCAACTCGTGCCATCCAAGACAGGTATTGTCTTTATTGGGTTACTGTATGCTGGAGCTAAAAATAGCACGGGGCACTCAAGGAGCAGAAGATCGTGCTTTGGCCACGGAAGGCAGCGACGGGCGTGTGTTGGCTTGAAGGACCCCCCACCAAAAGGTGTAAACAATACAGTTGTCCCCAAGTACGACCCATCGACAGATCTCAACTATACGATTACTATTACTCAGTCAAGTTGTTTGTATTGGTCTGAAGTGAAGAACAAGTGGACAGGTGATGGCTGCAAGGTAACAAAGGGAACTTAAGCATTGCATACTTAAGCGATAATGATAAACCTAGCTAAGGTACGTGTTTTTCAAGGCTATCTTCTCAGTTTGAGAAGACCTACTTCAGAAGGGTGACGATTTTATAACGGCGATACTGATCAATAGGTTATGCTATGCGATTCTAAATGCAATCGTCTTAAATCCCGTCAGATGCTTAGAATGACTGCGGAATCTTAGTTCAGGTCGACACCTGAAAGGAGAGCAGACGCTTTAACAACATAGAGGATACCTGTTCTCTCTCACACACACTATCTATTCCCTCACGAAAATAATTAAACTCCGGAAAAAATAAGGTATGGAATCTCATAGCATTAGTTAGGTACATAGCTCATGTTCAGTACAAAGACAGTTGAGGGCAGGAACGCCGCTGATATAGTATCAGCATACTATCGGCTAGGAAGCATACTAAGCGGATCATTGACTGCAGGTTGAACTGCTTGAGTAGGTGCTAGCGACTAGACATTGAACTGGTAAGTCACATTGACTGGCTGTACTCCTACTGTCCTAACATAACTACAATCTCCCAACGGTTGAATACGTTGGCCTCTTCAGTGCTTGCCTCACTCGATGAGGACGATTGTTGTCACCAAATTCTCCCTCACCTTACAATTCAGCATTTCCGGATACATTCTCACGTCAGACCGGCAAAGGAACTTGTCCAGTGTCACTCTCTTGCACAGTCGACCCGTTGGGTACGCCTGCACCAATCTTATCCAACTCCTGTTCTATGCTCATCCTTACACCTACGTTCACATCCTGTGGCGGGCTACTTACAACTGTTCGAGGTTGAGGCGTAGGATGACATGTAATTGTTGGTAACTCATTTTTGCTATCACTATCTTCACTATCCTGATTCTGCTCTGGTAGTCCATCTTTCCTGCGAGGGTATGGCGTAGGCGCACGGTGCCTCATAAATTGAGGGAGAACTTCACAAGGTTTAGAGGGTAGATAATCACAAGAGAGCAAAAGATTGTGCTTCTTTAGACTGAGGTTTCCCTTCATAAACCAGGATGCCATCTCCTTTACGTGAATTTCGTCTTCCCAGAAGTTTCGCAATTTTCCAGGCCCACCTCTGAGCGTTAGGCTACGAACCAAGATACGAACACCTACTTGGAAAACTGTTAACCTCACTCGTTAGTCGTAGTTCGTCTTCCCTCGTGAAGCATTCTCTCGGGCGGCTTTTGACGCAAGGGAATAAGATTCTTGCAAGGCACTCTTGCATTTTGATACTTATTTGGCGTGCGATGTAGATCCTGGTTTCCCGGAAGGTCAAAGATGCCATCAATAGGTAAGCGTGGGCTTCTTCCAAACAGAAGGTAGAAAGAAAATCCAGTAGACAAATGGACATGAACATACTTATATGCACGCCCCAATTTATCGACATGGTATTTCCAGTTAGACTTGTGGATTTCAGGAAGTGTTCACAACATACCAAGAAGCGTGCGATTTATACGTACAACCAAACCGTTTTCATGTGGATGGTGAGGGGCGGTTCGTGAATGCCTCACTCCAGGCAGCTCTTCTAATCACTTCAGGTTATTTTCAAACTCCCTTCCCATGCAATGATTTATGTTTTTCTGGAATTCCAAAGCGAGGGGTAAAGACGTTAGAAATCTTGTTGCTGCAGTCTTTGCAGTCTTGTTCCTTTTGTGGTAGTCTTGTGCATATTTGGCAAAATGGTTTACCACAACCAGGATGTATTCATTTCCACCAGAACTTCGCTCCAAGTGAACAAAGTCAATAGATAACATTTGCAGTGGAGCTGTTGTGAAAATGGGCTGAAGTGGGGCTCTTGTCTGGTGATTCGATCGTCCTTACTTTAAACAGCCACATGTGTGGTGAATGAACTGCTCTATGTCTTTCCTCACGTAAGACCAATAGAACCTCTCACGTGCTAGGCTTAGTGTTCGTTCAACACGATATACAATTTGTCGGAAAATTTGCGGTAATACTACTTGCCGATTCTGGTTAAAATCCCACTTTTTCTGTCGAAATGAAGGTTGTGCCAGTTATTCAGATACTTTCGAACAGATAGCGGTTCCTTGCGTTTCTGTGTTATCGTGGGTCTCTGTTTCGCTTTGATGAACTTTTAACACTCGACCAATACTGAAACCTTCCTGGTGGCCTCTCACTAGATCTATCACTCTGACAACAAGTTCATCTTGTAGGAGTTCTTGTTCCTTCTCAGTTAAAGACGTCACCCAAACCAAATCACCGTTACCCAAGGCATTGACCCCTAGTCTAGACAGACTGTCTGCCTCCGTGTTTAAGTTTATAGCGCATTTCGGAAGTTGAAGCCAGTGAGTTCTCCTACCCATCTCAACCCCGTTGTGTTCAGCTTTGCTGTTGTTAGAACATATGTCAGAGGGTTATTGTCCGTATAGACTACACACTTCGGTGCATAATACAAGTAATCTCTGAACTGTTCTGTGATTGCCCACTTCAATACTAAAAACTCCAGTTTAGCTTGTTCAAGTTGTTTGCCAGTCAACCCACTTACGTCCACCTTAGGAACACCTAATTCACTACTACCATCCTCAAATGATTTGAACACTTGGTCATCCTTGCGTGGGATTTCTTGCTCTTGAAATGTTTCCTTCCTCCTAAGGTCCTTCTGCCAGGAAACAGGATGTCATGGTGTGAAACATTAGTCCTTCATGTATCTCCAGTCTAGGAGGCCACTGAGCTAGCTCATTTGGCTCAGATAGGACTGGTGTCTTGCGCTTTATTGGACCAGTGTTTCCACGACATGGTACCCAAATGGTTTGTCCTGAAGGGATGATGTTGGCATCTCTTGTGATTTTCATTTCACACAATTCATCCCAAGTATGACTTCGAATAAAGTTGACTAACGCAGGCATGTTCTTCCAGTGGCAGTCTATGGAGGTGTTTCCCAGTTCTTTCATCAACTTGTTATCATCTTCCTTGTCATCACTCTCTTTAACAATACGTTCTATAACACTGAAGCCAATCAGTGGTTGGTCAAGTTTCTCCTTCGTCACCAAAAACTTTAATCTTGGTTTCAGAATTTGCTGTTAACTTCAAGTAGATCTCAGCCCACCCACAGTAAGGAAAGTCCGTCCAATTTGCCGCATGCAAGCTAATAATAATAATTGGAACTTATATAGCGCATTTTTCATGCCGAACATGATCAAATGCGCTTTACAATGTATTTATTCAAATCTTTACAATTCTCAATTATATACAATTCTCAAATCAAATGAAATCAAATGTTGGTTTTTGGAGAGAGGGGAAAACCGGAGTACCCGGAGAATAACCTCTCGGAGCAGAGTAGAGAACCAACAAAGTCAACCCACTTATGACGCCGAGTCCGGGAATTGAACCCGGGCCACATTGGTGGAAGGCGTGCGCTCTCACCACTGCGCCAACCCTGCTCCCTTCTTTGTGTACCGAGTAACTGACCAATGTTCCTAAGGTCAACCGACGGCAACTATCTTTTCATAACATCCTCTAAGATAAGAGACACTTCATTGCATGTTTGATTCATGACGAGATGCAGCGGAGTCTGTCTGGAAGTACCTCAAAGGAATGCGGTGTCCACAACCCCGCATTCCTTTTATATTTTTATTTTACGCTGTCAGGGAATGAACGCCAACAAAGCAATAGGTGTCAACATTCGCAGTCGCGGTTGTCAAGAAGAGTTTTGTCACCGGAAACACAGTGATGATTTGCAAAGGTAAAAGTCCGGATTATTTCGCATGCATGGGAGCCATGAAGGTGACCGAAAACGTTAAAGCGCAATACGATTTAATAACATCTTTGCAAATTCCTGAGTAGATAGATGCATACATCATCGTAAGAAAAATATAAAACTTAAACAGAAATTTCACCAAACGATCACTAAAACATTCCCTTCCTAAGGGACTCAGTTTTCTTTGTCAATGACAACTTAAACGTGATGGAAAATATGACTCTTTTTTTCAGCCCGCTATGATCATTTTGATTTAATTGCTCAAAACAGCAAACTAAAGTTCTCGATTTCTTCAGTGTTATTTCATGGGTTAAAGTCTAGTAAACCTTTTCTGTTTGTTTCGTTTTGTTCATTTTTCATGCTCGTTTGCTCGCATAGGTCAAGGCCTATTATTCCTCTGATGGTGTAATGTTATTTACTTGCTCCCACTTATAATTAAGTACAAGTTGTGTTAGACGTTCATTTACCTGATTTATTCTTTAATTTTCTTGTCAAGTCACACACCCTCGCCAACTCTTTCTTGGACAACCACAGCGTGTTGAATTCTTGGGCTCGTAATATTGCCGTCTCGACTCATGCATTCAGCTCCCCCGAATCTTATTGTAATGGCTGTACCATCTTCTCACTTAAAATAACTCTTATCAGCCCTTATAGAATTTAGCGACTTCTTAGTGCTCAAAGGACTTACCTGAAAGGCGGCTGGTTTTTGTAGATGTGATGAAGAGAGAAAGCCTTTAAAACACGACAAACCGGACTCAGTGTACATCTTTGCCTGTACTTTGGATTCAACCTTTTTTCAATGGTATTCATTTGAGGTGACAGACCTGCGCGACCCCAATGTTCGTCTTGAAGCCTTCATCGTAGTTTGGCTCTAACGAGTTTATCTTATGGTGAACGCACTTTTCTGCATTCATCGGCAGTTCCCTGAATTTTAGCTTAATAGTGGAGAGATCGTTTCCTTTCTTACAGTTTTCATCTGCTGAGAGTCATTCTTCTCTAAACCTCTTTGGATAGCATCTCTCCTTTAGGGGTGAATTAAATTAAGTGGAGCTCGATCGTCCGGGTTTTTGTTGTCCTGAGAAGGACTGTTTGTGGTGACATTGAGTGACGTTTCGGCAACCTGAGCGTAAGTCATCTTTAGAGTCAAGTGATTTGTGTAACGTCAGTAGGTGGTATAAATACTCTGGTCGTTGATGTGATTGGTCAACGAAGTCGTGATGGGTGAATTAAAATTAGGCTACGTTCTCTTCAAATTGTTTTTAAAGAAGACTTTGAATGATGCATATGAAAGAAATCATATGTGAACTGCGGATATGAAATCAAATGAGGAATGATCGTCGCAGTTATGATCGCAATTTTTACAATTGCGTAAAGGAGCCTGAAAAAAATTCAGGACTTCAACGGGGCTTAAACCCGTGACCTCGCGATTCCGATGCGAGCTTCGCACCGGAATCGCGAGGTCACGGGTTCAAGCCCCGTTGAAGTCCTGAATTTTTTTCAGGCTTTTTTACGCAATTGTAAAAATTGCGATCATAACTGCGACGATCACTCCTCATTTGAAAGAAGACTTTGTTGGGAGATGTCTAAGCGCTTCCCCTTTGATTAAACGTTTTTTTGCCGCCTGGATGAGGGACGGGTGTTGTTAAGAACGTGTACTGCAATATTTCGGCAGGTTTTAAGACCTTGGTGTCCAAGACAGTAGTTCTGTAAACGATATTCAACCGTAAATTTGATGGTGCCACTGTTAACCTTAGTGATAAGTTCTAAGACGTTAAAAGGCAAAGGTAAGTGTTAATGAAAACAGTGGCACAGTCCGACGATACATCTGAATACCACTGTTAACCTTGGTGATCAGTTTCTAAGAAGTAAAAGGCAGAGAGAAGTGTTGAAGAAAACAGTGGCACCCTCCGACTATACATGTGGATGCCACTGTTAACCTTGGTGATAAGTTCTAAGAAGTTAAAAAGCGAAGAGAAGTGTTGGAGAAAACAGTGGCACACTCTGACGATACATCTGGATACCACTGTTAACCTTGGGGATAAGTTCTAAGAAGTTAAAAAGTGAAGAGAAGTGTTGGAGAAAACAGTGGCACACTCCGACGATACATATCTGGATGCCACTGTTGACCTTGGTGATCAGTTTATAAGACGTTTAAGGCAAAGAGAAGTGTTAAAGGTAGCAGTGGCACACCCAGACAATACGTCTGCATGCCACTGTTAATCCGAGTGATAATTATAAGAAGTTAAAAGGTAAAGAGAATTGTTAAAGGCAGCAGTGGCACACTCCGACTATACGTCTGGATACCACTATTAACCTTGGTGATACCTGACAGCGAAATTCAAATGCAAAAAGCACTGTTAAAGGCAACAGTGGCACACTCTGATGCCACTGTTAATCTTAGTGGTACCCGATGAGTACCAATAAGAAAAGGATTATTCAATGCAACGGTGTGACACCTTGGCAATATGCAAAATTAATTATTGGAAATTTCAACACGCTATACTTTTCTTTACTCATTACAAGTGTGGTAGAAAGTCATGACGGGGTACAGGATAACAGTCTCGGCAATGAGAATTTAAATGTAAATAGTTTATATGTTCTTCATCTTCTCGATCATGTTAGCTTTGTGTCGATTTAACAAGAGACAACTTTTCTTAGCTTGACCCTTTAACTCCCAAAGTGACTAGCATCTAACTTCTCCTTATAGTATGAATACACTGTCTAGCAGACAGCTGATGAGAACGGACAAACGTATCAGCCGGAGGATCTTATCGTGATTTAACGCCAAATTCTCTTTACTTATGTAAAAAGAACTGTATAGCAGCTAAATCGTGACAGTTAAAGCCATTAAAGGCTTAAAAATCGACTAGATTGGACGTAGAGTTGTGGGCTTATTTCATAGTGTTACATGTATTTCGTAATCCACACAGCTTTCTACAATAAATACCCTTACTATATGTTCCCTCATGTGTGTCTTTCCGTAAAGTATCTTTTTAGCTTGTTGATTAACGGGAACATTTTGCGCCGTCTTGACCTCTGTTTCATTCCATAGAACAATTGTTCTGTTGTGTGGTATGCAAATGAGGGAAAAACACTTTTTGACAGGCCAGTAAAGCAAAATCCGCGGATCAAAAAATGCGATCCCAAACACTCAAATTCTCAAATTTTGTTCTTATGAAGTTTGATGCCACGATATTGTCGGCATGAACAAATGTGCCAATCAAAAGAGAATCCCTAAAGCTGAAAGCTTACCTTTTTGTCGTTATTTCTTGGTGGAATTAGTGAAGGAAGTCGGTATCTTCATCCACTAGATGCAAAAGACAGAACTGACAAAGCCGGTGGCATCTCGAAATGGTCATTTGCTATGACGTTTACAACAGTAGTCGAGCTTACCCCCACGTAAACGCACCATCTGCTTGCTCTTGAGACAAAGCGCTAAGGTCCAATTCAAAGGGTTTTCAAAGGCAGCTTAAGGTCCCCCCTTGCAATAACTGAGAACCTGAAGTATGGCAAAGGAATATCACAATCAAACTAGCCAAGTTAGAGGTAGCGATTTTCTCTTTCAAAGACGACTTCTTGTCATACGTGGCATAATCAACTGTTCACCATATATCATCTGGAAAGCGTGCCGGAAACGCATTTTTGCGCCCCTTGACCCAGCCTTTGGTGCTGAACAATAAACATCATTTCATCTTTTCACCTATCAACTATGAACTCTCGTATCGCAAGAAATGAGACCCGAGAGAATCGAAGTATCGGAAAGAATCTAGAGATTCGGAGCCATTGAACATTGGACATCGAACTCATTATTATCAAGTTACTAAAACATGTGTTTCATAAAAACGTCACTCGTTAACCTTTCAATTGATCTGACATTATAAATCTTATTTGATCCGGATTTACCTCATTATGTTGAAAGAAATATAATCACCCAGTAAACCGTAATTTCATTAATTCAGAAATTGGTTACTTCCAGTCTAGACCCACTTCGTCTCATCATAAGGTAACAGCGTAAAGAGAATATTCCACCAACCATTTTTGTTACATACTCTGGTTGTTTTGGTGTCACATGAGCATTGAACACACTGGTATCTTCAGCATCACCGAAACTCTTATCCATTGGATGTTTCCTTTCTGAAAGATCCTTAAAAGCCATGCATGGGACCTTGTGTCTAGGCCAGTGTTTCTTCTGACAGTCCACTTAACAAACTGACTGACATGATGAACATCGTCGTAACGGTACACACTGTACGGATCACAAGCAATTGGCACACTGATAGGACTTTTGTTCTTTGGATGAGGTTACTAGTCCCTGCCCCGCGGTTGAAGCCTTTGGCCATTTCCCTGCTGATTTCTAAATTTGGTGCTGCAATACCTTGCCATGTGATTTTATCCCGAAATCCGCGCGTCTCTGCTGAAACTGAACCCAAAGCTCTGCCTGAACGTCGCACTAGTTTGCTGACGAGACTGACAAGAGATAAAGTGATAATTGCTAATGTGGGTCTCCGTCCCAATTGTCTGTAGATCTAAAACTCTAGATTCTGGACTTTCTTTACTGACGATATTTTTCTTAATTTAAAGGTTGTCTCCACGTCAAATTCTACCCACCTTGTGTGTCGCTGCAATCACTTAACGTCATTTGGTGGACATTTCTTACAGGCACCTTATCCCATCGACTTCGACAAAGTCTTCACTGGGTTTGCAAACCTTAGTGAGAGTGGCAACATTGCAGTTTTGGTCACCATTATTTTGTTTTTTCTTCTTTACTTCGTTGTGCTCATCATGGCAAGAAGAGCTGACAAGAAAGATGAGAGCAAGGTTTGTAAACACTAACTAACTAACTAACTAACTAACTAACCAACTAATACAACTCTGTGACTTGATCCAATCTCAGTGGTCTTTCATAGTCTAAAAAAACGTCTGCATGTTTCAATACGAGTTCTCTTATAACTCATAGCCAATCAATCAATCAATCAATCAATCAATCAAATATTTATTTACACTATAAAGGGCATTTAAATACAATTTATTAGTTACAGATGGTGAAAGGTGTCTTGCTCTGAACTGAACAGATTAGCTTGTAAAAGTGCATATTAAGAAATCAAATTTATAAGTTCCTACATAGTTACAAGAAACAACATAATCAACTGCCAAGAAGTCTAGATTCAACTGAATTGATTACACTGGAACATGACACGCACACATCACACCCTAATTTTTTGTAAAGGGTAGCTCCGATTTTTGCTGCGTTCGTAGTGACATTTTCAGACCCATTCGTTTCTTCTACCAAAAATCGGTATCGTTTCCCAACTAAATGTGACATTCTTGGGGATAAATTATCTGCAATATACAATGTAAAATAGTTTTTATACGTATTAATCACATGAGATGCATTTATCTATCGTAGTGCTGTCCTCCAAATCATGTAACAATGGTTAAAAACGGAACCGTTTATTACGACCTGGCTATTTGTACTGGCGTTTGGAAAAACTCGGGAACAACAGCCAATGTAACAATCAGCTTAATGGGCCAAATAGGCGAACTTTCCCAAATCCCACTTCGAAGTAGTGGGGAGGAAACTGAAGTATTTCAACGGGGTGGTGTTGACGGATTTCTCGTAATTACCGACCAATCACTGGGGCAGTTAACAGAAATTTCCTTGGAACATGACAACTATGGAGAGAATCCTTCATGGTTCGTTGAATCAGTAACCGTTAGAGACAGACACACAGAGGAACAATGGGTCTTCACAATAAACCGATGGCTTGCCGTGGAAAAGGACGATGGGGAAATTGAAGTCAATGTGGGCAACAAAAGTGCTATGACGTTCTCAAGTCAATTTCGTTCACGCTTAGGACGAAAACTTGCCGATAATCATCTCTGGGTGTCTGTGTTTGGTAAAGCATGCAGCAGTACATTTACTCGTGTACAAAGAGCATCGTGTTGCTTGTCAGTTTTTTTCAGTGCTATGATTTCCAATGCAATGTTTTATACCGTGGATGGAGAATCGGATGGAACCATACAAGTGGGACCATTCAAGTTTTCTTGGAGACAGATGGTAATTGGAGTGCAAAGTGGATTTATAATTGCACCTGTAAACATTCTAATCGTATTTTTATTTAAGTCGAGCAAACCGAGAAGCCCAAAGGGAGACAGACATGAAGAAAGTGACCACACCCAACAGCTCATTGATCAAGTACGAGACCCGGGATACATGTTTCCTCACTTTAGCGTATACTTCGCTTGGTTCCTTTGTTTTGCTACAACTCTAAGTGCAGCTGCATTCACGTTGTTTTACAGCATGATGTGGGGTAAAGAAGTTGCAGAGCAGTGGCTTTCCTCCATTTTGATATCTAATACTCAAGATATTTTCGTTTTGCAGCCAGCAAAAGTTTTGGTAGTTGCTGTAGTGGTTTCGTTCCTGTTAACGAGGACTAAAGGAAATGGTAATGCTGACGAGGAATGTGAAAGAGGTAATGTGTGCGAGGATGACATAAACTTTCTGAACGACGATCCCAAAGAGCGCTTAAAGCGATCAAAGTTAAACGCTATACGAAAACGAACCGTAATGGAAGTCAAGTTAAATGCCAGTGTGAGGGAAATTCTTATTCATTTATTATTTGTACTTTTCATGGCGATTGTTTGCTACGGTAACAAGAACAGCTACCGCTTCATGATGACAAAGACGTTACTGGATCCATTTGCAACTTTTGATGGGGTGAGAAGAAGACAGATTGTGTTGTTTATGTTATGGTTTAATTTTCTTGGGTATTAAGTTAAAATGTTATGAACCAGTTTGTTTCCGTTTCAGATTATACTGGTTCAAAAATTTTTAAACCAAGAACAAACTTAAACTACAACATATACGACTATATTGCGTTCGTGTCATACCATACAAACTATTTAGAAAAGATAAACAGTTACCACGAATGAAAACAAAAATGGCATTACCTGCGACTGGCTTTGCTTGCTCTATCGATTTCTGAGTTACATACCAGGTTGGCCCTGATAACAACTCATTGGAATGTAAAACAGTTCACTTCAGTAGGTGTAAACTTATTGATAATCGCATATCATTAAAATGAAAACATTACAGGCCAGTACTAAACGTAAGTATCCGAGGTAGGATCAAAGACCGTATAAAAAGACTGATATATGCACTGGAAAGAGCCATTTTGCGATTAATAAGGTAATTGGTAGGATCTTCACGTCTGTGAAAATTTCGTTTGCTGTGCTTAATGGTTGAGTTACATGGCTTATTTCAAATAACACTAATTTCCAAAACTGATTTTATCGTTGTAGGTTACAAAAAAATATCAACTGTTGTGGTGGCTGACAGAAAAGTTTAGCCCAAATATTTATAATGGACCGTGGTACAACGGACTTAAGGAGGAAACAGACGTGTACATTGAAAATAAGATGTCCGTATTTGTGGGCATGCCATGGATGAGGCAACTGAGGGTTAAAAAGGGTAGGTTAATCACCAACTTAAATTTAAACAGTTCCGTATGGCACTATTTACTACGAACGTTTTTTTTGGTATTCCCTGTCTCTGACGGCGAGAAATAAACGAGAGAAGAGAGACCTCTGCAGGTCCCCGAGGAGTTCCACATTTCTAGACGAAACCAACCGGTTTCTGTTACACCAGTTGCGCATGCTTTGTTTCTATTCCGGCTGAAAACGTCTGAGCCCACTGTGTCACAACGGAAGCCAAACAAACTTTACATCGAGCCATAACTAAAAACGGCTATTTCTTCCCCTAACGATCACAATATCAAAGAAGTAACACCAGTGCAGAGGAAAAACATTATTGTGTTCTTGCAAAAACGGTGTGACTTCCGACAGACGCCGAAAAATGTCTGAATTTCCAACTGGCCGTCCGCGTAGCCGCTGAGTTAACATGTTTACTCTCCCAAGCTACCAGTTTTGGTCGAGTCTCTGTTGAATTCCCTTGTACAAAGCCAGGTATTATTGTGTGAAAGACTGGGAAATAAAGCTATCTACTTCCCTTCCGTTGAGGGCATAGAAATCGCATTTCGTGACCGGAGCATTACAGCTTGTTGTCAACCGTCGAGTAATTCGAGTAACCGGATTGCCGAGTCGGGTTCCATGTGACCAAAACGTCATTTGTTGTTAAGGAAACACTGGTGCCTGCGTGACAGGGAACTCTTCGGGGACCCGCATAGGCCTCTCTCTCGTTTATTTCTCACTGTGAGAGACTGACCTCTGTTAGCAAGGAATTTTCCCTACTAGGAAAAAATATATTTATCATTTCCTTGTTTGTTTGTGTGGGGACTATTAAATTTAATACCTCCTACGTATGCAAAATGTAAAATATGCAGATTATTCTGTTTTGAAATTTATTTTTTTTGTCTTCGTCATTCCTCTGACCTTAAAGGTTCTTGTGAGTCCCTGAAAGGCTTCATCGCAGGCTGCTATTACGAATATTCCAATGAGAGAGAGGATACGACACCACTGAGCCTTCCAGGCTGGAGACCCCTTCCCTTCAATACTTCATGGCCAAATGCTCTTAACCTGTGCCCGAAACCTTGGCGGTACCAAACATCTGATGAGCTTAACTGTGGTCCTATAAAAGGCACACACAGTAAATATGAAGGTGGTGGCTTTGTTGCAGTGATGGGGTATGACGAAGAAACTGCCAGTGGTGTGTTTGCAGAGACGTTTGGCTTTGGCTGGGTTGATCGTCAGACTCGGGCTCTCCTATTAGAATTCGCCGTGTTCAACGCTAACACAAACCTCCTCAGCGTCGCCACATACCTCTACGAAGTTTTAGCCTCTGGTGCCGCCTTTACTACAAGAAAAGTGGACACACTTGAGCTGTACAGCAGAGAGTCAGGAGCTCTAATGTTTTATCTCATTTGTCAGTTTCTATTCATAGCCATGGTGCTTAATTACTTGATCATGTTGTTGGTCCACCTCTACCGTCAGCGGCTGAGATTTTTTAAGTCAGTTTGGAATGTGGTCGACTTCTCTATGATCCTCTTCTCAGTATTGTCCGTAGCTTTCTACATGATCAAATCTAAGAGCATTCTAAAGAGCGTCAAAGACATCCAAGATAATCCATATAAGATTGTGCATTTTCACACAGCTTTGATTTGGGCTGATTGGGAAAATACTGCAACTGCCTTTGCAATTTTTATGGTTACTTTTAAGCTTTTGAACCTGATTCGTTTTAATTCGCATGTTATTTTCTTGTTTTCATCTTTACGCCAGTCGATCAGCTGTCAGTTGTCGTATGTTATTTTATTGCTGATAATGTTTAATGCTTTTGCTATATCGGGAAAGCAGCTTTTTGGCCATGCAGTTCTTGGATACTCGAGCTACCTCAGAGCAGTGGTCTCCCAGTTTGAGTTTATTTTAGGCAAAGCAATCCTGCTCAATGATTTGCGAAACCAAAACCCCTTTCTTGGGTCTTTATTTGCGTTTTTGTACAATACAACAATGACCATAGTAATGATAAATATGTTAGTTTCCGTTCTAAATGAATCGTACACTGGTGCAAAATCTCAGGCAGAGGGCAGTGCAAAAGATCTTGAAATGGCACGGTTTATTGGTGAACAATTTATGAAAATGTTTAATAAGGGCCATAACAGGAGTGATTTCAAATTGTATTGTGATGATTCAACGTTCACCAACATGTGCCTCTCCGAGGCAGAGCCTTTTTGTATAAATTCTGAAAGTATCGTACAGTGTACCGATGAAAGACTGGAAAAACTTGAAAAGAGAATCGCTGCTCTTACAAGCCGCACGAAGTATATAGACGTCCATAACGAGCAAGAGGAAGATGAGTTTCAGTGTCTCCTCACTTCAGTGATCCAGAACTCGTAGAACATTAACATGTGCACAGAAGTCATCATTGCAATTATTTTCATTTTGTTTTTTACTTATATATTGGCAAAAACCGGTATTTAATAAGTAGATTCGAATTGGCGGAGAGTCTGTAATCTGATAGCCCTCGATCCGTTGAAGTCAAAATGCGGTGAGAAAAAGAGAACGCTTTGCACTGTCAAATGGAATCGACTTGGTTTATACATTTTTTTATATAAAGTTTTACTTTTTTTGTCTTACGACGTCATTCGTGCGTCCATACTTAAATCGCAAAGTCGTCTATACCAATGAAAACATGAGTTTTACACCGTCTATTGTATCAGAACGAGCCAGAGCCTCTTAGCAACCAAAAAAATAGCTTGGCATCCAGCTGAGATTGGGGACTTTTAGTCCTCTATTTCAGCTGGATACCCAGTGACGGGCAACATTCTTATACCTTCAATCTATCATCGTATGTCGTTTCTTATCTGATAAAGGAGTCATCTTTCTGACAATCGTGTCATCACAATTAGGTGTAAAAGTCAATTAAATGTGCAGTAATATTCAATCTACAATTAAAGTATGCAGTGTCTTTTTTCAAATACACTTCGGCGACAGGATTTTAGTTACCGCAAAGCGGCGTGAGCTCGCAGTTTACTCATGATCTTACACAAGTCGTTGGGATTTTCGAGGACATAATAGCATCGGGTTTTTCATCGAGTGATGGCAAACGTTACAGTAGGCTCGATTTCCGCCGCTCACTCGGGTCCGGAGTATTCTCCCCCGAGAAGAGACGGCTGGACGCGTGAGCGGCCGATCGTGTCTGTGACGTAAATTCAAAATTTAATTTATGCATCGTTACTGGTCAACGGAAATGTCATCCGACACCACACATATGTCATCTCCCGCCAAATCTGATCAAGTTGCTTATTAACGCGCCAAAACTGCAAACATGGGCTGTATTTCCAGCGTCAACTCGGATTTTTAATTTACACGGATTCATCGAAATGGATGAGGCGGGTTCGCATTTTAGCGGTGAAACACCCACAAAATCTTTGGCTTCAAGTTATTCCGGATGCCTGCTTTGTGGTACTGTGTAAAATGATTCCCGAAAGAGGACAAGCTTGAAGGGAAAAGTACAAGATATCGCTAAAAGGGTAGCCATTGTTTTGGACATGGAAGTAGCCGCCGTCGACGTTGGCCGATATTTGTGCAACGATAGTTGCTACAAGAGGATTAAGCGTATAGAGAAACTCCAAGAAGAAGCGAAACTATTGAAGAACGAACTAAAACAGAGCTATGCTTCGACGAATAGATTTAAACGTGGAGTTCACTTGATCTTGCATTAGCGAAGTCAGAGGTGAATCACAACAGCAATGGATTTAAAAGTAGTCTTCTTAACGGTGTCAAACATCATCGGCGCAGACTGGAAAATGAGAGACTTTCCTGATCCAGTCGGTTGAATGACGAACACATCTTCACCATTTACCAGCTTTTCTAATGCTTTACGTTGCAAAACTTTCAAGTTTTCCACTTTAAAACGCTCTAAAATACGATCACACGCCAAATCAAACAACACGTTCGCATCCGCCATTTTGAAATTTGCTCTGGCAAAAATAATTTATGCTTCCTGCTCGATTTGAGCAGGCGAGCTTCTGATTGGTGGAGACTAACAATACGTCATCCACGCTTCCAGCCGTCTCTTCGGGGGATGAACGCGGGCTCATTTCCCGAAGCAGCGGCTGGTAATCGAGCCTAACGTTACAGCGGTTGACGAATTCTCAGAGACACGAAATCCAATGTGGTAAGTTCCAGCAGCATCCTAAGGCACGGGTCAAAGTTTTACGGCGAACTTCTAGTGAGATGAACGGTTAAACTGAGCGAATTGAGTTCATTATAACTTCTTCGTCTGACTCGACGATTCGTAGACTGAATTTGGATCAACCAACACGCTTTATCTGTCTGATTCAGACAGATAGAACGTGTTCCATCGTGGAACAAACATCGATTAAAATTTGCATGAAAATATTTGTCGTTCTGAACTTGGTTCCACGAATTAAGGTCGACGCTTGACCTGACTGTTGAGCTTTACCTATTTGAGTTGACCGAAATTTTTAAATTTAGTTCATCTCATTTGAAGTTCGACCTTTAACCCGGGCCTAAGAGCAGGAAAATTGCTTTCCGACAGTTTCTGATAGCGCCACGTACGTTCAGGAGATGCGAGACGACGCGACCACCTATTGCATTTGTTCAGGTATGTTGCAGTTGTAGGAATCGCCCGTGAAATTCTCATGATACCGATGATTTAATTCTCGTGTAAATTCTACAGTGGTATTTGAATTAGTCGTTACATTGTATTCGCTTTTGCACCACAATTATGTCGGAACCTAATTGCATATTTTGGCGGGAAATATGAAGCCGCGGAATACACGCGCACTAACCATCGATCCAGAAAAAATGGAAAAGCACTGGCGTGGGTGAGGCCGCGGGAGGGTGGCTGTCTTTACAACAAGCATGGATACCTATAGCCTCTGAATAACCAAACAATTTAGGTATTCAGTCTTTGCTGTCTAATGAAAACCGCAAACTTTGAAAAATTTCATAAAAAGTTTCCTGGTATGATTTTATGCCTGAGTGCTTCTGGAATACATAAGATGAACAGATTTTTTCAATTGCACATGGTAAGCTAGGCAAATGTTGTGTATCCTTTCTGGTTCATCCAGGTTGATGTCCTGGCATTGTTTTATGCCTGAGTTCTTCTGGGATACATAACATGAACAGGTTTCTTTCAATAGGCCATTTTACAGTTGTTCGCTCAGTGACCTGGCCTATGAATGGCAGCGAGTTGCCGGTGACCTTGTATTGATAGGGACCTCACTGTTTTTATCATGTAAATCATATTGTTGTAATGGTAACTAGTCTGCATTTACATAAGAAAGGCAGAATGGTTTGTATCAAAACAAGGTCACCCTCAGGCTCGCTTCCATTCACAGGCCAGGTAACTCAGCCACAACTGTAAAATGGTGTATTGCACATGGTAAGCTAGTCAAATGTTTTGTATCTTTTCTGGTTCATCCAGGTTGATGTCCTGGCATTATTTTATACCTGAGTGCTTCTGGGATACATAACATGAACAGATTTTTTTTCAATTGCACATTGTAAGCTAGGCAAATGTTGTGTATCCTTTCTGGTTCATCCAGGTTGATGTCCTAGCATTATTTTATACCTGAGTGCTTCTGGGATACATAACATGAACAGGTTTTTTTTTACAATTGCACATGGTAGGCTAGTCAAATGTTGTGTATCCTTTCTGGTCCATCCAGGTTGATGTCCTGGCATTATTTTATGCCTGAGTGCTTCTGGGATACATAACATGAACAGATTTTTTTTTCAAGTTCACATTGTAAGCTAGGCAAATGTTATGTATCCTTTCCCTGAGTTTACCCAGGTTGGAGTCGTGGCATTATAGTTTGCTTGAATGCCTCTGGAATATGTAACATGAACAGTGCTTTAGAAATGCTCATTAAAATCTAAACTGTTGTATGTACTGTCTGGTTGAAGTCCTAGGATCCTTGTATGAGGTTGTATGAGTGGCTTCTTGGATAAATAATATGAACTATTTTTTTAATGCACTTGAAGGTCTTGGCAAATATTTTATATCCAGTTGCCTCGTTTGTTGTGTTTTGTGTTGGTATGGTATAGTGCTGTCCAAACTTCCGAACAGTTAATCTTCCCTTCTTCGATTCCGTACGTTTCGGAAAGAAATCCTAAATAATATTTTTACACATTACAACGTGTTGAGATTTTGGCGGACACCAGCATCACGAAACTGGTTGTGTATTTTGTCACATAGCTGTTACATGTACATTTACCCAAGACTCGTGATAGTCATTCTTTTACTGGAGGCCTGTTTAGTAAAGGAAAACGTCTAAAAACCCATTCCAGTCAAATAGTATTGGATTTCTCTTAGTAGAGCGCTAGTGATTCTTATAACACTCCGCTCTTTCGGTAAAGCCAGAATGGATGTCACATTTTTTCTTTGCCATGAATTTACGTGCGGCACGCTCCGGTTTTCCGTCAATTTCAGCGGGATCTCAATGTCTTTTTCTGGTTGCGTAGAGCCTCTAGTTCGTTATTGAACATCTCCTGATTGCGATCGCGAATATTACACTAAATTTGATTAATTATTGGCTTTACATGAAACGCTTTTTGCAATAATACACAGCCGCTAAAACTGTTTCTTCTACGTGTGTATTATATTAGCCGCTCTCATCTCTGTTTCGAGATGACATTTCATTCATATCGAAAGTGTGTTAAGCCGCACCTGCAGTGAAACCGCAAATCGACTACGTTGACGGCTCCAATGCAGGCCCAAGACGTAACTCCTTAGCAATCAGACTTGTAAGATTTTTAAACTTCCGGTTCTCTCTGGCTCGTGATGGATGAAAATAATAAATAGATATTGCTAAGTTTCAAGACGAAAATGTGCATTTACCTTGATACGTGGCAATGGATTGATCTCTTATTAGTTACTATGTTTGACAACGACATTTTTTTTTAAATCGTGTTTCGTCGCCGTGTCTTCTTATGACAAAAATGCATTATTGGGCAAACTAGCCACAATTTCGCTAAAGTTTAAAATAGACGCTAAATGCTACGCTAACGTCACAAACAGTAGTACAGGGAGAAAAGAAAACCGCCTTTTGGCGATGTGGGTTTAATTCGCTTATTAAATTTTGTTGTTATTATAGCAAATTGTTTGTTTGCAAGATACAATATGTGGGTTTTGAAGTTTCAGCGAGCTCTGAGGGAGTGAAATAAAACAAACAAACAAACAAAGTCGTTTTTCAGGCCAGGCCAAGCCTCGTCACGTGCGACTCCCAGTCCAGAGACAATACCTTGAGTCTTACATGACATGTCGACCATAAAAAAATGAAATATGGCCGCTCCCATTCGTGAAAATTTGTTTACGCCGAGCTAACAAGACATTTTCTGGAAGCTCAGTCTAAATTCAACGGAAGTGTAAGTGTGTAAGGTGTGAGTGTATGTATGTAAAGTTAATGTGTATGATATGTACGACTATAATGGTTCACTGGCGTCCTTCACATTCTCCGCTAACTTTGGTCGTAATGACTGGGTATGAGCGTAATGGCGTGGGGCGTGTTTGCTGAAGCTCTACACAAAATGTTATCTTCTCACCCAAATGAGTGAATATTGCATCACTTTTCGATCAAGAAATTGGTTTACATTCTTTTAAAAGCTTTCCTTACAACAGAAGCAGTATTTTTGTACCGTTATGGGAAAAATACGTCCGAAATAAGGATCGAGTTCATCCGTAGATGATGGCCGCCAAGAAGTATAAACCTCTACAGAGCTCTTTCGATACATTAAACAAAGTGGTGACTGATGGCTTCACGAACATTCATACAGACATTAACAACCTTCGCTTTGAATTTAAGACTGAAATTGAAGGAGTTAATGTACTATTGAGGATACTAAAAAAGGTTGGAGAGTGCACAAGAAGATGTCGAAAGCGTAAAGGAGGACGTGAAGAAGGTTGCTAAGGATCTTTTGAAGAGTACCAACACTTTGAATGGAAAAATTGTCAAGCTCAAGCAGTTGTGAAATAGCCCTGAACTTACTGAAGCCTTGAACGCAAAAAATGTATACACAAGGAAGGTAGGGGTTCTGGCGCACCTTCACAAAAAATACAAACCAATGAAGACCTGGGGCCGCCAAATCGTTGCGAAACTGGCCTTAGCAACCTTTTCCCGAACCTACACGAAATGACATCCAAAACATCCAAAACGCCTTCAAATTCAAACGTGTAAACACGCTCCCCGCCCCCCACCCAGCGCAACGTAAGGGTGGTTGGAACCCCGAAAGGCCGGAGCCGCTCGGTACCCCTTGGGTTGGGGGCCAGTTTTGCGACGATTTGGGGGTCCCAGGTCTTCATTGGTTTGTTTTTTTCTGTGAAGGTGCGCCAGAATGCCCCACCTTCCTTGTGTATGTGTATCTCCACCCCAAATTGCAGCCCAACTGTGGCCCAATCACCGCCCAATCGCGCCCATTTGCCGCTCTCCAGCTGCGCCCCGCCCTCCATCCGCGCCAGGGTGCGCTAGGGCATCACCCCTTTTAGAGGAAGGGCCTCTCGGGTATATGGCAGCAGCAGCCTTATCTCTCAAATCAAAAATCAAATCTTATCAATAGCACATTACCATGACGCAATGATCTTACGCGCTTTACAAAACTTTGTGGGGGACTTTGCCAGACTGCTTATATAGGCGCAAATTGCAGCCACGCAGTTCACAATCTTATTAGAGAGAGTAGTATGATACACAGGTGCCCCCCAGAACAGACTAAGTGAATAAACCATCACACCGGGGACTACGTCCCCTACTCTTTGCGTGGTTCTTTAACGTCCCACATCAGTACTGTGAGACGGGACCTCCGGTTTGTCGTCCTTGTAATAGCAGACTAGAAAGTCTAACCATTTGCAGATGTTATTGCAAAGAGAGCACTTTCTCTTCAGTTATTTAAAGACTCTGAGTGTTGGTCCGGTGGAGGTCTGAACCCCCGACCTCCCGCACAGCAGTCTGGTGCCCTACGAACTGAGCTAACCCCTTAACCTGAGTTTCAAGACCCAGTACCAGACGCTGAAGATCTTTAAGAGTCAGCTTTCCGCCTGATGAACACACCTGCGTGCGAAGACGACGAGGAAGACATCGATTTCGGTGACACCCTTGAGTACTTGTTCAGAGAGCCGAAAGTCGAAGACAGAGATTTCGGCGGCGATCTTCAAGACTTGCTCATGGAGCATGAAGAATTCCACGTCTCGCCAACCGGTTGCGTACATGTTTGGAGAATGGGCGTAAGCCGACAAAACGAGAACAAAAGAGACATATTAGGTTTCGCTAGAAACACAATGGAAGGGAAAGCTCGGAATGTCCTCGAATACGAAATCGAAAAACCCGGCAGCGTCAAAGCGAGCTTCGGGATGGAAGTGCATTTCAAACGCGAAAGACGGGACGAAAACGGAGAAATGGCAGAAGACAACCAAAGGCACTATTTCAAAGAAAATCAAGCACACGTCTTTACAAAAGCAAACTTAAAAGAAACTTTCGACCAAAAATTCAACTACTAGAATTTGTTGATCGGATCAAAGGTGGAATCGATAATTGGTCGGAACGCGGGTCTGGATGGGAAGTTGATGAAATCACGATTGCCTATGTCAACGTTGCAAGCTTCCAGCCCCTGAGAGGTAGAACATACATCCAACTTGCAAACAAAAAGCAATAATCAATGCTAAAAATAGAGACAACGAATGTTTGAAATGGGCTTTGAGAGCGGCACTGTTTCCAGCGCAAAAAGATGCGCAAAGGCCGACAAAATACCCAACAAACGACAGGATAAACTGGGAGGGACTTTCCCTCCCCAAGCCGTTGAAACAGATAAACAAGCTTGGGAAACAAAATCCACACTTTGTGATTGGCTGGGAAAATATCCGCGCTTTTGACAAGAAACCGAGAAAAAGTTCTCGCAGAGCTTCGGTGCGCCCGCACAGCCGAGGAGTGGAAACGAGCGCAATCGCGAAAAGAGTAGAAAAGAAGCAAAAAGAGGAGGAGGAAGAGACAAGGCAACGAGAAGCGGAAATCGCCGCCCTACGGCAGTTTGCCGAGTTGCAGAACCAAATCGAAGCAAAAAGCCGGGAAATTCGCGCAATCGTTGTC
>OX419342.1:18094176-18149176 GCA_948470475.1 Galaxea fascicularis
TTTCCATCTACTTCTACCCTCTTCCACTGGCTAAACGGTACAACTCTGGGTAGTTGGTTGACCACTTGTTTCACGGCTGCCTCATCTTTGCATTCTTCAATGAACTTGTCCGGGTTTACGCTCACTGCGACCCCCAAAGATTTGATAGCTCGAACTGTAAGGGGCAAGTTATGGTGGTGCTGACAGAGCATGCAGGGCGGGAGGTGAATGATTTGGGAATGTCGTATTTTGGTCTCCTCTGGCAAAATGCAGTTTTACCGATCTTGATGTTGGGATATTCTGCTCTGAACTATGCATGTAGATTGTACAGGTAGTCATTCAGATACCGTTTTTGAACCTTTGTGCCATCAATAGTCCCGCAGTCAGCCTCTCCTGGCATCATCCGGGAGCTGTCGCTTCTTTCCAAGTAGGCAATGATCTTCTCCGTCAGCTCTTGCGACTTTTCATAGAGTCGTTTCTTCTTAGGAAATGACAACTTTTTGTTAGCTTTAGCTAACAATTCTCTGCCGATACCGGTCAATTGGCTAAGGGTTCGCAGGCACTGGTATCTTTTAATGATGTGCCCTGATACTATGCTGGCTGTAAGTCTTCGTCTTTTTTGTGAAGCCCCACTCTGGACTGCCGCGCCTGTTTTACTTCTGCTGATACCGCTTGAGCTAACACCAGTTGCTTTTGTATTTGACATGGCACATCGCGTGGACACATTCCAGCCTTCCTCAAATTAGAATTGCATTTGCTGTGAGGGGTTTTCGGAGATTCCTCTGGTTCAGTAACTGTTTCTGCAGGCTTCTTTTTTCCCTTTGATTTCCGTTGAATTTTCTTTAGCAATGACCATGTTTTCCGCTGTAATTTCAGGTTTGTCCCCTGTGGCCTTTTGATCCGTTTATGGGCCCTGGAGACTCCTCGGCTAATCCGTTTTCTGCTCGAAGTCTTCTTCCCCTTCTTGAAATCTAACTTGACAACAAATCGTTGAGTGCTAGTGTAAGCTTTATGATCGCTGTTGTTTTCGCTGCCTGCTGTTGATGGTGTCTGCAGGTTTTCTTTATTCCTCCTTAACGTTTCCTTGAAACGCATTGACTTTTCTCTGTTCGGGCTCAGTCGCTTGGCCTCCTCAGTTTCCGTGAAAAGCGAATTTGGGATATACGATTTCCTTTTACGATCGCTCTCTTTCTCAAGAAAAGCTTCATTGTTCTCTAGCTTCTTCCTTTCCATGTAGGCTCGCTGAATCTCACTACGTGTTTTCCTTGGCTTCTTGGTAACCCCCTCCTGTTGCTTTTTCCTTTCCCTATAAGCCTTTTGAATTTCAACACTCGTTTTTGGACCCATTTTCCTGATAAGCATGGAATGGTGATAGCAAATTTATTATTCAAAGGATTGCGATAGTGTACGAGTCACCCAAACTTCCAATGTGAGAGAAGAAGGCTTAAAAGAAGCTCGACAACCATTATATATCCAGAACTTCACCACCGCTTGAGGATATTAAAATATCAGCCGTGACGTCTCGCATATTCTGCATAAAACCTTCGTTACTATTTTCGTTACCTTGACAGTTCGCATGATTTTAATTCAAAAGAAAAGGCTATCTAGGTAGGAATTAAAAAAGGTGTACTTACCTCCAAATATTTGTTCCAGCGAAAGGTAACTTAAACTTTCGAAATTGTTCTTGTCGGATTTTTTCCTTGAAATCGTTTGCACGTGTTCTTGACGAAACGCAGATACCTCAGCAAGACACATTTCACAATGTTTGAAAGTATCATATAACCGCCCCATTATTGCGTGACTACAAAACTGTCCAGCTGTCCAGTTAGTTTTTAACTAAATAGGAATAGACATAGAATGTCTAGCCTAGTCTAGTCTAGTCTTGTTAAAATGACTGTATAAAGACTATTCATCCGAAATTAAAGAACGAACGATCATTGTGAGGCGTGTTGGGTGTACTTTATTTTGAAAGGCTACACAAGAGAGGAAGGTTTAATTTGTTATTGTGAGATATTAACATGGTTTAATTTTATAGGTAAATAGGCTGTCCACAACACTATATTCAGGCATCCAAGGCAAATTGAGGACATAAAAAATAAAATAAAACAAACACCTTACATCTTTGGTTTTGAAGCAAGCCTTGTATACACTGTTGTATACGTACAAACGATGCAAAAATAACCAGAATAACGCAATGTTTAGTATGATTTGAAATCCTTTTGGCCGGGTTTAAGGCGGATTGGCTGGCGTGTGTGTGTGTTTCTTTTTTTAAGAAGAAGTCAAGGGAGGGGGGGGGGGGGGGCGAACATTTATCGGGAGAAAAATAAGATCCGCTGCCGTGTCACAGAAGGCGAAAAACGCCTTGTGAAGTTAAAAGGGAAGATTTGGTAAGTTTGTCTCTTTTGTGACTTTTTTTATGCAGCTTGTACGATAGTTCACGGCGACCATTGACAGACTGAGCTCAGAGTTTTGTAGTTAAGTTAGTCTCCCCTTAAGTGGCCCAAATATTTGGTAAACTCCTTTAAAACTATCTTACTGTCAGAAATAAAGTTGCGGCCTAATTAAAAGCAAGCTTTCGTAGGCAGAAGTCATGCCATAATTTTTTGCGTGCTGTGTGGAACTGCTTTTAGCGAAAGCCTGTGGATAATTTATTTGTTTGTTTCTTTGCACTCAGTAGGAGGCCTTTCTGAGTGAGAACTCCACCTTGCTAATTCGGATACATCTGCATAGCTTACAGAACATTCAAAATGGTTGGAGATAACGTATTTTGAATTATGCTGTCAGGTCTGGGTCTTTAAATCCATCTATCTGAAGCTGAAGGTAAGAGCTCTGTAATTTTCCCCCAACTATTTTCTTCAACTGTGTGACGACGTTTTCAAGATTCATTCAGTTTCCTCTTCTTGTTTACGTTATACCTACCAAGTCACAAGGAGTTGTGGCAACCGCTTCAACTAAAGCCAGGTCAAATGAGCTTAAAAGCGAATCCGTTTTATTATCAGGTTTAATACAAAATGTAGTAATAGATAATATTTGAAATAATTCAAAACAGCAATAAGGGGATGCGAGATGAATCAAAGGGAAGATTATTGTAACAATGTGTTTATGATGCGGTACGTTTGTATTAAATTTGATCAATTTAGCCACGCGTAACTAATGAATGAATGTCAGTAGCATAAATTTGGATTTACTTTGTAAAATAAAATACATGATCGGTCAGATTAAAACACCGCAGAGAGGGTGGAATTTTATGCTCATTGAGCTGAGGACTTGTTGTTTCTCACTCCTGTCTCTTTCTTTTCTTCCCTAGAAGATCATGATTTGGATTCTGATTCATATCCTTGTTATTATGGCGCTCAAAGGCAGTAAAATAAATGGAAGTTAGTTTGCTTCTTACTTTTAAGTATCTCTTTAAACAAGTAATATTTTTCAACCCTATCTAACGTAACAGGCAGAAGCAGGCCTCTGAAACTCAGTCAAACTCCAAAGAACTCTTGCTTTCATATTTTCATTTCCCTTGTTTTTTTTTTCTCAGCCAGAGTTAATTTTGCAAAACATTTAGTTCATAGAATAGAAAACACAAATACACATGCAGATGGAGAAAGTTCGAGTTCCTAATTGTTCGGGGCGATAGCGCCCCGAGCTCAGAAATGCAGTCGGCGCACAAAACGACTCTTCTCGTAATACGCATGCCCAGTGTGACGTCATCAACAGGACAGCTCCCAAAATTTCTTCAGTCGCCATTTTGAATGCCCGTAGTCTGCCCCGTACTGCGAAATAAAGTGTGGAGTGGAGAAAAGAGGTTTTAAGCAAAGTGCAGTAAGAAGTCTTTGCTTACGAAATCATCTTTTACTTTATGTAGCATTTTTTCTTTTTCTACCTCTATTAATTGTTGATTTACGAGCAAATACTCGATATATAAAGGCTTTTACACGTGTAAAGAACCAGCGTTGAAATCAACATCTCAAAACAAACCATCATTTGATCCGCTGACACTCGGAAACAAACGTGCATGTTAAAAAAAAGAAAAGAAAAGAATATAGCTTCAAATCCTTCAGTCTAAAATAGAAATATACGTACTTTGACATTTTACTAGATCCAAACCAAACAATGAGGCATCTGAACCAAGTCAATCTCCCGTAAAACCCCCATTGGAGCTGACTATAATAAGCTACAGTTATGTTACAGCAAATAATCGCTGCTAACCACTCAAACTTAACAAAAATCAGCATTTAATTCCAAAGAACCTTTTGCTGACAAACGGGATACTCTTGCTTTTGATTCGTGCTCTCTATCCTTTATGCTTTCCAAGCTAAATCCTGCAATTTTTCCCCAAGCTAAAAGCTATTATGCCCCTGGTTAATCTTCTTTACCCAGATGTCACTATTTCAGTATCAACTAGTGAGACCATATATATAGATATATATTTTGTTTTTACGGGATAAGCTGGTACTGTAAATTAGCCAGCTTTGGGTTTTAAATCATCTGAATTTTGCCTCGAAGCAGGATTTTTTCCTTTTGCGATTACCGGAAATAAGCCCGTTACCGCAGCTCAACTAGGTGCAGAGTTTGAAGTCAGTTCCACTAGGGGAGACAACCAGCCTGACCGTGTGTATTACATAACAACATAAAGAACTTTAATACTAGAGTCTTTCAGTCCGATTGTCATTTTGTTAGTTATTTTGACAACTTCAACTTCAACAACAGTCCATAGGAGACAGGTCGAATGTTAATTGCGCGAGGAACTCTCGCATCGACAAATTGGAACTTTCGGCTGGTAAATAAAAATAAATAAATTACGGACAGCAAGGACGGGATTTTTATATCACTTCTTTGATTTTTCCATTGTGTCTGTCAAGGACTGCTGGAAAGTGACACTAATTTCGCGATATGTGTCTGTAATCCAGGGAGACGAACACTTAACCCTCCAAAACATAGTCACTGACATGTTCGGAAGCAAAATACCTTTCCGTTCCGCCATGTCTACAGATTACTAGAGAAGTAGTCAGGAAATTGCATCAAATTTGCTTTCCGTCAACCGACTATAGCCAAAGAACACACAAAATTAACAATGACAATGTGAATTGTAAGTCGGGAAGGAAGTGAATCAATAGATAAAAAGCTAGCACGTATGATAAAGTGAATGAAGTGACGAACGAAAAAAACGGGCGGCCGAAGGAACGAAGGAACGAAGGAATGAACGAACGAGGGAACGAACGAACGAACGAACGAACGAACGAACGAACGAAAGAACGAAAGAACGAATGAACGATTGAATTCGAATGAATTCAAACAGATATGTTTTTGCTACTTGAGTGAGACTTTTCTGTCTGTGTTAATCGAAAATATATAATTGTGAAACCGAGCAAGATTTTGTTGTCGTTACCCTGCACATTTATTTCACTTTTTAATTTACTTTGTAGGCCTTCCTCCGCAGTGCACTTCATACAGTAAACTGAGTTCTGTTACAAGACTTGTGAGTTATGCTACTCCCGGTAAGCCTGGTTGTGACTCGGCTATGAAAGTGAAATGGTACCGCTTTACTGGGAATGGTGGCTCATCATTACCAGAAACCTGCCCCGCTAAAAAACATTGCGACGCAAATGCTCCTGGTTGGTTGAAAGGTGGTCATCCAACAGTTGCTAGGCGCGAAGTGTCCAGGAAAGTTTGTTTTCATTGGGGGAGTAACTGTTGTGCTTTCAATAAGTGGATTAAAGTTGTTAACTGCTCTGGCTACTACGTGTACGAGTTTCAACGAATGTCGGGATGCTATTTGAGGTACTGCAGCACTTACAATGGTAAGTATTGCAATCAGGCCACTACTGCTTGAATACTGCTTAATACTGCTTACTACCACTACTGATTACTACTATTCATAACTGGGACGATCCCATATTTTCACATTCGCTCATTTGTCAGGAACCCACAAAATGACTAGTTGGCGTGTTAGCTCAGTTGGTAGAGCACTTCAACGGTATTGTAGAGATGATTGGTTCGACTCCCGCACAAGCCTGAATTTTTCAGGCTTTGTTTTTACTGTTGCTCAAGTGGTGTTCATAAGTGCGATTATCACTTAAATCTGCATTCTCATAAATCCGCATTTCAAATATCTGATCAACTTGACATTAACTGGACAAATAGTTGAGGGGGCGAGTGCCTATACAAAAAAGAATCGCTCTTTGTAATTAAAATTCCACATATCATACACTGGGTTACAATTTTGGGTTGATAACGCGACGCGCTTTCGTTCCTTTTATGGCCATTTTTTTCTTTTTTTTTTCTTTTTATTGTTTTAGGGAATAGGCCTGCCTACTCAGCGACGAAAGTCAAATATCTTCGCCAGCGATCGTAATGTGACAATGCCGCTTTTTGAGTAGCTAAAATAATTCTCAAGGCTGAACTGATGCAACGGCGTCGGGCTGGGGAATTTGCGGCATGAAGAGTAGAGTTGGTTTACTTGTGGAAATGCGTCGAAGCTTCCAACAGCTATTTTTTCCTTTAATTTTCCGTTTAACCCAGTGTCTCAAAAGGATTTAGCATGTAGACTGGGCCAGTATTTGTAAAATTGTCAGTTCTAAGAATCAACACAGTTTTTCGGACCCACTGCATAAAGTTTGCAGAATTTTCAAAACGTCTAACCAAAACAACTGAAACGACGACCTTGCACTTCAGTAAGTTGCATTCTTTCTCGTATGGGAAGTAACGCGAGTTCCTCAACTTTTAACCAGAATAGACATTTCGCAACACAGTGTTCCCTCTTGTCTATCATGAAAATTTACAACCGTCGGGGTAAAGCCGGCATTTAATTTGACACTTATTCTACCTTTACAATGGCGAATAGGGTCTAGAACTGAGGCGAGGAAAAAATGATGCAATATGTGCTTAAAGGTTATAAATCATGCAATAACTGTTTCCTTTACCAAATTTCGCTTGCAGTTACTCCACCGTATGAATGCTTACCGCAAGGGCACACAGAACTGTACGAAACTGATAGATATTGGAGCTATAACAATGATAACAGTTTGAGATGTGATAAAAGTGTCATTGTTGCTAATCAGTGGTACCGCTTCAAAGGAGCTGCTGGAGTTATGATGGCTTCCCACTGTATTCCAAAAAGGAGTTGTAACACTGAAAAAGCAGCTTGGATTAAAGGAGGCCATCCTACCAACCTGTACAAGCTGGTCACCAGAGATGCGTGTTTTCACTGGGAGTCCGACTGTTGCTTCTCCATAATTGAGGTCAAAATACGAAAATGCAGCGGATTTTACGTTTACCAATTAAAACCACCCACCACATGTAGTGATCGTTACTGTAACGTAAATGGTAAGGTTTACTATCAAGTTCCTTTTCGGTGTTTCACCTTTAATTTTGTTCTCACTCTTGTTGTTGTTGTACGTAGTTGTTGCCCTTCCCTTCTTCTTTTGTAAGGAGGGATTGCAGGGAACTTACAATCATTACTATAAGTAATATCTTTACCGACAGGTAACATTCTCCGGGTTAGTTTACTAGCTTCTGTACTCTTGGCCGTGTTACTTCACATGTGTTGCCTAAGCCTTTGATTCACTCCACACTGGTCCATGTTATTAAATCTCTTTTTAACAACAGGTTACAGCGATTATTGCAATGCAACCGATGGCTCCGATGTTTGTATCTGCCCCAAAGGTCATTACGGACGCCCATGCATTGGTTTGTATAACTAACTTTTCCATTAGAATTCTTTTTTTCTTTTTTTGTTTCAAGACTGACAGGATAAATGCTTAAAACCACTACAGAAGAGACAACTATTCTGAGAGCTGATAGCACTTTTGAAGTACAACAGGCAGTCATAAATCTTGAGAGGATAAAATTGATCCGATGTGGTTTGAACGGGCCAATAATAAATAATATATGGCTGGAGTTAAACTAAACCTTACACCGTGGGCCGGAATTCTTGCCGCACGAGCAATCTTGATTTGTTAACTAATTTGCAACTGTTTTCTAGCCGCATAGGATAGTTTCTCACACGTGCACAGGTCAACTTTGTGTGTCTATTCTTATGGAATTAGGGATTTGGGCAAGGGAAACAAAATGGAAGAAAAAATAAATCAATTAATGTCTTACTTGGTCGACTCTTTGAGGCCACAACCTGGTAAGTTAAAAAAAAAACCCTCAAGTCTTTCTGAAATGACTTTGTCCGAGCTTTAACAGAACGGCATAGTTAGTTCAGAATCCTACATCTATCAGCGAGTAGATAACGTAAAATTTGGCCAGAAATCACTGTACCCATTACAGTATCAACTTGGGGGAAATGGGGCGAGGGCAGAAACAGAACAAAAACGAAAAGAAGTGAGTGAGTATGAATATCAATACTTCAGATACAGGAATAACGTTTCTGGATACACATGTTTATAAGGGCTACAGATTCAAGAGGGAATCTATCCTTGACGTGCGAACATATTTCAAGCCGACACGAAAGGCTTCATTAAAGGTGAAGCTTTAATACTTCTTAGAACTAACTCTTCAGAGAGCATTTTTGAAGACAACATTAGACAATTCAAACGAAAATTACAAGCGAGGGGTTATCAAGATAACCTTTCGGAGGAAATTCTTTCAGAAGTTAAATTTAGCGAAAGATCGTCGGCACTACAAAATAAACAAAAGACGCACAAAAGAATTTTACCGTTTGTAACAGAATATCGCCCTTAAGAACATTCTAATGACAAAGTGACACCTGATAAAGAATCAACCTGTGCTTAAAAAATATTGAAAGACCTCCCCGTCCTTTCTTACAGAAAAAGGAAGTTGTTAAAAGATATACTCGGAAGAGCCAAACTTTGAAGGTCTAAGATAACACCAAAGGACCAATGGGAGTCGCGTTTGGCCTGTCTATTTTATTCACCATAATTTGCTCAGTAGCTCCTGGTAGTGCAGAGACGTCTCGTCGAAAACAAACCTGAGCGCCCTTTTGTTAACATTCTCTAATTTGTGTCTATTTCCAGCTCCGCAATTTAAGTGCCAAACTACTGCTGAGCAATATCTAAATTATGGAACAACAAAGGCCGTATAAAGTTTACATCTCACATCTGTCGGTACTATTTTTCGAAAGCGGGAAAATACATTAATTTGATTGTTGACCTTTGTTCAAATATTTTTACATGGCTGTTGAACTGCAGATTCTTGTCAATGCTCACTCCCAAGAGGTCAATGCTATCTTTTACCGGAATATTGGTATCATTCACTTTAAAACTAATGGTGTAGTTTGTATTCCATAAAATCATTGCTTGATATTTATCAGGATTAGTAATCATACCATTCATACCAAATCAGTGGTCAGCTTCGAGAAGTTGGCACTGAAGTCACATTTCTAACTTCACTGGATCTTTATCCGAGGCATAAATTTGTTCATCGTCAGCGGAGGCAGTAATACATCTTTCAGGATGTAAAAAGAGATCATTCATCTGAAACACATTGCAGAAAAGGGTCCCTTTTGTAACCGGCAGCCAAGAAGAAAACTTGTAACCTACTTTAATTCTCTGTGATCTTCCAGACAAATAATTTCGCAACAGAGCAACGCCGTGTTCGGCGCCATCCATACGCCTTCAACTTAGTTGGCAGCAACTCGTGTGGTACATAATCACAGGAAACTAACGTTCTATCAGCCATAACATATGCCACGGACTAAATAATGCAGCATTTGGATGTCTAATCAATTGTTATTTTACGTTATTGGCAGATGTTGATGAATGCTTGGATAACACTCACAACTGTCATTCATTAGCGACTTGTAACAACACCGAAGGGTCTTTCACTTGCTCCTGTAACTTGGGATACACGGGTGATGGTGTAAACTGTAGTGGTGAGTAATGAATCTTCAGGGGAAGCATCCGCAACTCAAGTTAGGCTCATGGTCGGTTCTTTCATAATTCTGTAGTTGTCCTTGCTTAAGCCAGGTTCTTCCTGCCTTTGATTTCCTGCCGTGGGGATAAAGCCATTTTGAAAGATGTAGGCAAATATACATTGAGTTGAATGAGATACCAGACACTTTAAAGTTTTTGTTCCGACTCTCTTTCCATCATGTCCTCTATAACTGCAGTTATTGACACCAGGTGAACCAATAAAAATTCTTATATTCTGTAAAAGAACCTGTGCATGCCAGGCTGAGCCAGGACTCTGCGGATACACAAACGTAAACATGCAAAATACCGTGCGCGAACTGTGACACAGTCTGTATAATAACCTAATGCGTCGTAATTTCCTCGTCCATGCGCATGGACTGATAATGCACCAATGTACCTGTTACTTATCGCAATCTTGATTGGAATCTTTTTTGTATTCATTAGACATTGACGAGTGTACAACAAACACTCACAATTGCCATAGTACCGCCACCTGCTCAAACACCAATGGTTCATTTGGATGCTCTTGCAGCCAGGGCTACAGTGGCGATGGAGTATCATGTACAGGTATTGGGCATGGTGCATTACAAACTCTAAACATATCATGACTGGTTTAAAAACAAGAGTGAATATTTTTATTGTTCTAGTAAAGGTTCTTAATTTGAAAACGTTCAGAACTGTTAGATTCGAGGCAAGGGAGTTTTAATACGTGTGCTTGTTTAGAGTGCACACGCATTGACAAAAGAAATATAATTGGTTAATTGTACGTCGGTATATTCGGTGGATACTGTAACGATATTGCTGACAACAATGGAACTTTCTAGATGTACGAACATTGCATTTTCTGATAACTGCTTGCTCATAAGAACATTCTGGAACCTTCTGTTTTACCTTGATCATTTATTGGTCTGACGATCTTCAGACATTTATAGAATATTTGTCACTTAGAAACTTCTGGATGATAACGTAATGTAGGGTTTCGATTGTATATAAGAGAGCAGAGTTCAAGAGAAGTGAGCGAGTGCTAATCAGTAGATGCTGTAACAGGAACCAGTTGAAGGCCTGGATTAAACGAGTGTGTTCTACTTTGCTTATACTGATGATCGGCCGTCTTGTTTGGCGGATCAGCGAGTATCTCGTTCCTGTAACGTAGCGAGGATTACTGAAAAGAAACGTTACTTGGTGACAGAACGTTACTGATACATTTTGGGTAAGGATTACTTGTACACCTTAGCACTCGTTGTTACGTGAAGTGTGAATTTTAAAATTTTTTCCACTAGATGTCAACGAGTGTACAACAAACATTCACAATTGCCATAGTACTGCCACTTGCACCAACACTAATGGTTCATTTGTATGCGCTTGCAAGCATGGCCTCAGTGGGGATGGAGTATCGTGTACAGGTAGCATGGTGCATTAAAAGTTTTAAACCCATCGCTACTGGATTAAAAATAAAAGTGCATAGTCTTTTGTTTTTAAAGAAGGGTTATTAGTTTAGATCAGTAAAGGATTCGTTGGTTGGTTGGTTGGCCGATTAATTGATTGACTGATGGACCCATCGACCCATTGCACTCATGGACCAACCAAATAGGCGCAAAATCGTAATATCAAATAGCCGAAAAAATCCAACCTTATAACATCTATTGCAAGGACAAGTAAACTCACATTGACTAACACTACTAATTAAAGGGAAACTCCACTCTGACAAAAAGTTTACTTCAAATTGTTTGATGTTTTAACTAAGAAAGCCCGTTTACCTTAAATACATGAATTATAGAATCGTTTATTTTTGTTTTCAAAGTTCCCGGGCGCCGCCATCTTAAATAATTGTTTTTAAAGAAGGGTTATTAGTTTAGATCAGTAAAGGATTCGTTGGTTGGTTGGTTGGCCGATTAATTGATTGACTGATGGACCCATCGACCCATTGCACTCATGGACCAACCAAATAGGCACAAAATCGTAATATCAAATAGCCGAAAAAATCTAACCTTATAACATCTATTGCAAGGACAAGTAAACTCACATTGACTAACACTACTAATTAAAGGGAAACTCCACTCTGACAAAAAGTTTACTTCAAATTGTTTGATGTTTTAACTAAGAAAGCCCGTTTACCTTAAATACATGAATTATAGAATCGTTTATTTTTGTTTTCAAAGTTCCCGGGCGCCGCCATCTTAAATAATTGTGACGTAAAATGGTTGCCCTTTTGTTATTAGACAAAAGCTCTTTGTGTCAGAACAATAGAGCAACCGAAACACGTCACAATTATTCAAGATGGCGGCGCCCAGGAATTTGAAAACAAAAAAAAACGCGATTCTGAAATTCGTTTTTCTGCACTATAGATACTGTTCTGAAAAAAAAGAAAACTAACGTTGTTGCAAATACTATATCCTGCGGTTTAAAGTGATTCTTTGGTAGGAGGGGAGGTTCCCTTTAAAGTAGTTAGCGAAGATTTCCCTTGTTTTCTGTTTTAAAGACTTTTGTACCGACGGTGCTTCCTAGAGATGTTATTCAAAAAGTGGCCTCGTACTTCACATTCAGATTTGCATTTTGTTTTCCGCAGAAATTGACGAGTGTGCAACAAACACTCACAATTGCCATATTGACGCCTATTGTAACAATACGAAAGGTTCATTTTCCTGCGTTTGCAAGCAAGGCTTCAGTGGAGATGGGATATTGCGCACAGGTATTAAGCATTGTCAGTATGCTGTTTCTAAAAACATTACCATCAATACAATAACTCTAAATATGGAGCAACAAAATACCTATTTATTTTAAGTCATGTTTATAATAAAGAATCTATACCGCTCTGGTATGTATTCGCATGCGAGTTCGCTTGCATTCACCTCTTCTACATATCCCATAATAAACTTCCCTTCCCCTTTGCTGCCTAACTGACGCACACTGTTTGCGTTGGCTTAGATGTAGGGGTAGACGTCTGGGTTTAGGGAAGTGACGTCGTAAATGAAAACCAAAATCTAACGCATCGATCATAATTGCTGGATTACATGTGTAATCTGTCTCCCCGTTGGGAACTTAACTTTGTTTTTATGCAAACTCTGCGAAAAAAAAACAGATGTATTGTATTGACCACTAACATGGCTGCCTTGTCATGTGGGTAAAATAGATGAATTCTATGAGCTATGCATCATCCATTGCCATATTTTCTTAAGATGGTGCTCCGTGCGCGTAAACTCTCGCGTTACTTTGATCTGTAATGAATGAATTATACTTTTTAATCCACTGTTATAATAATTTGTTAATTACATTCTAATTCTTTCACATTGGATTAATTTGGACCATTTGCTGTTACAACCGTATTTTTCATCTGGCAGATATCAATGAATGTGCAAATTCAAGTCACAATTGCCACGGTGTGGCTTATTGTCACAATACTAAAGGTTCCTTCACGTGCAGTTGTCGTGCAGGTTACACCGGAGACGGGCTGACTTGTGAATCTCTAGGTCAGTATACGAAAGTCAAAAAATGCCTAGATATTGTGAAAGGGTTGGGAAGTCGAGGCCAATAAATCGGTTTTGCCTTCTGTGATAGACAATAACTCGGCAACGCATTACATAATCATGCATCCCAGATCGACAGGTTTTGTGTGTTTTGCATAAATCAAATTCGTATACAGCAAGAACAACCAAAATGTTTAGGGATAAACAATCATTGCAGATTTTTCCAAGTTAACTTCCTCTTAAAAGGGAATGTCTAACGCAAAAAGCTATTGTTGTCGATCAAGGAGTTACACGAAAAGCATCTTGCAAGCAACAATTGCTACAATCTTGGGCAAAACTACTTGAGAAACTGGCCTCTTCGCGTCCAAAAATCGTTCACGAAAACCTCTGGCTCAACAGTATTACTACACTAACTTCCCCCTTCCCCATCCCCCTATTCAATGTTGAATTTAGGAAGCCGCATTTCTTAGGAGAAGCCACAAACAACATTGAATTAGGGGAGGGGGGTTGGTGAAACTCGCTTGCTAGTGTTCTTACAAAAAGAGACTTTGGAGCTCAATTGTCTCAACAGTTTTGTCCAAGATTGTAGACGTTTAAGTAACGATTCACACAAGAACTATAGCAAACCCTATTGTTCTGCGGCAATGGCAATTTCCCCACATAGGATATCGTTGATTTTAGGAAGAAAGCTGGAACTCTTGAATGTTGCCTAAATTTCTTTGTAGAACTAGACTAAATGTACTTGGTTCAAATAAAATTTAGGAAATTTTTGTGCCTAACCAATCATAACTGCTAAACACAATAGCCACTAATTTTGATGATTTGATGAAGTTCACCCCACACAATTTCTTTTAAAAATTCGATGTGGTGCAACGGCAGCACAGGTGATCTGAATCTTCAATTAATACTTAGTGAATGTGCCTTTAACCCTAACTTTTAAACATTTTTTGAGTTTTGACCAATGAGATTGCTAGATTAAACAATGAAAAAAGTCAACATTCCATCGTGCATTGCCGTTTAGCGCTATAGTTCTTATGCGAATCATTACTTAAAGTGCTACTGAGACCGAAAAAAAACAATTGTTCTTATTCTTTGGATCTCAAAACTAAGTTAACTAAACACTAAGTGACCCAAGTTTTAAGTTCTGAATTTAAAAAGACACCTGTTTATTTTAACTGGACTTTTGTTACTTATTGGTCCGCCATTACTGACTTTAAAATTTTGAGAGAGCTGGGTCGAGGAGAAAATGACGTCAAACACTCACTGGTTTAAGAATGCAATGCGTGTGTACGCGGCTGAATTAAAATGCAGCACGGGAGTTTCGGGCTTTCAGATTTTTAAACTCGTGTTTTGCATATATAATAAGCTGCGTTTACACGCTGAAATTTTAAGGTAGTGAGTAAATGACGTCACTTTTCCCTAGATCCAAGCCTCTGAGGTCCAATCGGTCAGTTTTGAACGTGAGTAATGGCGAACCGTGAAATCTAAACCTTACACTCGAAATAAACAGCCTTTGGATAAAAATCAAAGCTCAAAATTTTGCCAGTCAGTTGTTAAGCAAACACACTTTCAAAATCTGAAGAAAAAAAGAAAATGATTTTTTGATCATAGTTGCACTTTAAGCAGATCGAAACCACTTGAATATCATATTACAATCGCTTTAGTAAATCAATAGATAGTTAAGGGCTGTGTGAACCAAAAAACACATGTTTTACTCTTTTCATTACAAAGGATAATCCAAACGATTCTTCCAAAAGGAAATAATGCACAAAATTGAAAACAGCATACTGTTTCAGGCAACTTCCTTGCTGTTAAAAACATTCATTTGTTTGCGGTCCAGAGACCAAAAAAAAAAACTTGCCATATTTCTCTTGATAAATTAAATTTATCTAAATGTACCTAATTCCATCGAAGGTAACGTTCGAATGACATACCTCAGACCCATAATTCTCCAACCAAATAAATAATAACATGACGTTAGGTGGCTTCATTCCTGCATGTACATAAGATATAAATATCGTTGTAGTGTAAGGGTTACGGGCGATTTCACGAGACATTCAAGTGAGAGACTGTACTTATTTGTACCATTATTAGGAGACTTTTCGGTGACTGTAGGAAACATTTCCAAGGACAAATACCATGCCACTCCGATCAAGCGATCTGTGAAAAGTGTTCTACAAGCCCAGATTCTTGGCCTACCCATCGGGGCTACTGTTTTTAAAAGCGAGCTAGAATGGCGGCTGGTGAGTGAAGCCGAACTGGCTGCCTCAGAATCAGCAGAGGGAAAATTAATAAGCGAGGGGACCGCTGAATGGATCATCTCGAAGAGATATCTTTCTCCCGGAATTTATCAAGTCAAGTTTAAGGCCTCAGTCACTATAGGTGATCCAGCTTCTCCAAAGACTCTTCAGGCTTTTGATTATGGGTTTATAGAAAGTGTTGCGGGTCCTTTACGAACCATCATTGATGGGGGGAGTACCGTTCGTTGGGGATCAACTGAAAATGTAACGATTGATGGTTCGCTTAGTTATGATAGCGATATTGGGCCTGGTACCCATACAGGACTCAATTTCACTTGGTCCTGTGCCGATTCATCAGATAATTTGTCTTTGAGCTATAATTGCTTCGGTGCCTTTGCAAATGAAAACGCCAACACTTCCGCCATAGTTGTGGACACTACAGTACTTGAAGTTGGAAAGACTTATATTCTGAAGTTGACTTTGACGAAAGACACAAGAAGCACTTCCGCGATAATGTATTTTGAAATAGCAGCTGGGGAGATACCTCAAGTAACATTAAGGTGCGTGCTGTTATTAAAAAAAAAGACAGAACGAATACAAATTAACTTATTTTATAGTCGGTGTTGACAAATACTCTCTTCCACTTTCCACATTTGGAGGCCTAGAAATTTATCCGTCTACCTCCAAGTTTTTTGGAAAGATTGGGGTCTCAGTTTTGAGTTTGAACAGCGTGTTGGACACACACACGTACTTCTATAAATGTTGCTCGTACATATCTTTATGCTCGTATACACTAACAGTCAAAAGAATCATCTAACAAGTGCATACATTGCTTTTGATGTCGTCATTACAATCCAATGGCCGTGTTTTCACGACAGCTGTACATGTTGTCTCGCTTAACATTGTTGAAAGGATTTGTTTGTTTGCAGATTTCCTTAAAGTATCAGCCAACCCAACGGAGTCGTCTGCGCGCGGATCGTTCTAGCGCTCTTTGTTTGAACACAAACCCCCATAAACCGCATATTTTCTGAAAGCTGAGTAGTTATGCCTACAGCTAATTCCCTTTAAAAGGTAAAAAACTTTAATGCGCTTAAAAAGGAGGAGGTTTTTGTAAAACTAAGTGTTTTCATTCATTAAGTTCCACGCTCACCAAAAACAAACGGAAGAAAACGATTAACACGGCTTTCATTTCTTCACACGTTTCCCTAAAAAACCGTGTCTCAGATTTCTCGAAAGCGCGCTCGTTTTATTTTTACAAGCAAATATGTTCGGGGATGAGAAGTTATTGCCACCGCCGGTGGAAAATAGGCTATAACTTTAAAATGAAAAGACATTAAAATTCGCAGAAATGGTTTTATAGGTGAGCTATCTGACAACAATTTGACCAAATTTCAGCCAAATTGATCCAGGGGCTGCCGACTTGGAGTTCAAAATGCATGCACATCTCGCCTAAATTTTTATTTCGAAAACCAAGGAAAAATAGAATTTCGACCATAATGGGATTAGCGTCAAGCAAAATGGTTTTCGCTCAATAACTTCCCGTACGAAAAACATTTTTTGTGGAATTTTTTTAATGAACGCTACTCCCAAGATCTATCGAAACATATAGAAATCCAAAATTATGAAAAAAACGGTCAATTTTGGGTTGGCTGATACCTTAAGCGACTTACAAATAATACATGGTTTTACGGGTAAGATTAAAAGAGGAGAGAGTACTTGCCAAAAAATCAATTTGGAAAATATGGCAGGAGCTACAGACGAATAAAAATGGCACGCCTGTTGTATTTCTAATTTGAATAATCGCAAGCGACTCCTCATTGGCCGAAATTAATTACCCACTCGCTTAAGCTACCTGGTTTGGTGGTATAAATCTAATGAGAACTCTATTGAAATTTGCCGACTCGCTCAACTTTAAGCGAGTTGGAAAAATAACTGTTTTCAGGCGATTTTCGGTTGTCGCTCGCTAAGCGACCTCAAAAACCGCTTGTGAAAACACGGCCTGTAAAGACGATAGTACATTTACATGTTTAATTATTCGCTGGAGTATAGTGCACTGCAGCATTCCATTGAGAAAGTAACACAGTGATGTGATACAGTGGATAGGAATGACTTTTTATCAATTTCAAATTAATTAATCAATCAACTGGAGTTTTTCTCCATTTTTTCTCAATTTGTTCCCTTTTTATCAAGACAGGTAGGTGCCGGGATAAATTTACAGGCTGTTAATTCTTTGTCAAATGCTACATTATTTTACTACAGGTGTTTCATCGACTGTGGCAAAGTTGTGTCTGCATCCAACAAGCTGCGAGTGACATCAGTGTGCCTAAATTCAGCCTGCAATGGCTCTGCTTATGAATGGCACTTAACGAAACTAAACGCAGAGGAATACAAATGGGAAAATGTTGCCATTACGCCCAATATCACCTCAACTGCTATGAATTCCAATAACATAATAATCAAGAAAAAATCATTGTCATCTGGCTTCAAGTTCCGATTGACGCTTATTGTTACATCGCTTGCGGGATCAGAAGGATTTGGTGCATTAGAGTTTGAAACCGCTGAGGCGCCACACAGTGGGTATTGCAAAGCTTCGGTTATTGAAGGCGTAGCACTTGAGACAGAATTCACATTTGAATGCCGTGAGTGGCAGGATCAGAACACTCCTCTTTCCTACGAATTTCGGGCTGGAAAGGACCCAATTTCCTACAGCAACTCTCAAAAGTCCGCGTCAACAGTTTTACCAGCTGGAGAGCCAGATGTTAACTACCAGTTACCAATAAACGTGATCATTAAAAATTCTGTTGGAGTGTCGGTCACAAACACTATATTTGTGAAGGTTAGTAGCGGGCATCTTTAGGGGCAAACTAGCCATTCACTCAGATTTTGTATCTGATTCATGACACAGTAACAATACTCTGTCTTTGTATAGGCTATGAAATTAAAGACGGAATTTTTTGCAGGTTAAAGAATCTTCCAAGTTTGATCCTTGTCAATCGCCAGTGCATGAAGTGAGCAATCAGTTAAAGAGCCAAGTAGTAGGTGAAGGAAATAAGATGGACGAATTCCTAAACAAAGGTGAAGTCAGCCGGGCTGCACAACTGGCTATTTTCGTCTTGAAGGCTGCCAATTCAAAGTCAGATTGTGGCAAGGAATTGAGCGTTCTTGTGAAAATAGTGGTATGTTTGCAAAGTTGAAATTAATATCTAATACGCTTTGCAATAACAAGATTTGTTTATTGTAATCACTCGGTAACATGATAAATGACTGCTTAAAGCAAATGGTTTACGCGGACAATGACTGGTGCCGGTGTCACGCAACTTCTACGCTCTCCAAACTATTTTGTGTTTTTCCAAAATAGGTTTTTCCGCAATAAAAGGGGTTTTAAGAGGAAGAAACTAGCACATTTCGGCAAAATCACCCTCTTTTCTTTCACCTAGGAAAGTTTGCAACTCTATATTCACGATATTTTACGTAATATTACGGATTCGGTGGGGTTTTTTGAAAGAGACTTTTTCCTAATATTTACGGATAAAGAAAATACTGGGTCCCGAAACACAAAAACATTTAAGGTTTTTGCGGAGTGTTCAATTCGTCCGCATGTTATGATAAAAAATACCTCATTTTTGGCGAAAGTAGAAATTAACCATGATCACTTGATGCATTTATTTCTGCAGACAACCCTGATACTAAGAAATTCAAGTTTCTTCCCGAATCAATTCTAATACCAAAGAAAGCGATGACTGCGATTGCAGAAATTCTGCTTCCCCCAATGACTGGGGTTGCAGAAATGCTGCATCCCCCAATGACTGTGGTTACAGAAATTCTGCATCCCCGAATGACTGGGGTTGTAGAAATTCTGCATTCCCCAATGACTGGGGTTGTAGAAATTCTGCATCCCCCAATGACCAGGACTGCAGAAATTCTGCATCCCCCAGTGACTGGGGTTACCGAAATTCTGCATCCCCGAATGACTGGGGTTGTAGAAATTCTGCATCCCCGAATGACTGGGGTTTTAGAAATCCTGCATTCCCCAATGACTGTTGCGGAAATTCTGCATTGCCCAATGACTGTGGTTACAGAAATTCTGCATCCCCAAATGACTGGGGTTACAGAAATTCTGCATCCCCCAATGACCAGGATTGCAGAAATTCTGCATTCCCCAATGACTGGGGTTACAGAAATTCTGCATCCCCCAATGACTGTTGCAGAAATTCTGCATTCCCCAATGACCAGGGTTTCATAAACTTTGCATCCCACAATGACTGGTGTTCCCTGATGTGAGACAACTTTGCAACCCCAAATGAACCATTCTTAAGAAGCACAAGGTGACACATTTTACTGCTCCTGAAATAATAAATTGTGATGATATGATGATAATAATAATAATAATTGTTATTATTATCATCATGCAGCACTTAACAGACCTAACGGTAAACATGTACATTCACCATAAGCTAACCTAGACCACATATAAGTCACAAAATACTTATTTTTTTTAATAACATACTTAACTTCCCTTCCTAAAGTACATGAGCATTTTAATAGTTCAATAAAAAAGTCCCAAAACTCATACATCCAAGAGGAGTTCACATCATCTCATAAGACTCCTTTAAGCTTGGCTATTCCCTGATACCTAGATTGAATCAGAATTATTTTATCTCCCAATCCTACATGTAACTATTGATCATAATCACGAATTTGGAGAGGTAAAGGAAATTATGTTTTTACATGGAAACAGAAGAACTCTCCCACCCTTAGTATTACTGTGTGAATCCAAAAACTGTGAATACTTTGATTTAATTTTGACATTTCCCATTGTGCAGCAACCAATCAGAAATGACATGAAACCACAAACTAATTACCATTACTTTTTGTGGTTAAGTTTTCTCTCGTGTTATTGGCTTTTTACTTCAAACACAATAACATTCTTACAGTGCTGCGCGCGCTACCGTGAACACCCAGACATTTTTTTGACATTTTTTTGACATATTTTTGACGAGTTTGATGCTTGGTAATTGGCAACTGGCCAATCAGGGAGCAGACAGTCTTGTAAGGCGGAGTAGATCTCCCAGCGTGATATCCATTACGAAGAGCGTGGCAACGTACCAGGTGAAGGTTAAGTACGGGGAGGAAAGATTTAGTACTTTCTTGATCAAGGATATCTCCTTTGCTAAACTTATGCAGGCGATAAAGCAAAACTGTTCACCGCTTGCACACTTACCCGCTTCAAACATTCGTGTAAGATATCGCGACGAAGACGGCGATATGATCAATCTGTCGGAAGATCCGGATGATTTTGCTTTCGGTGAGATGCTAAGGAGTGCAAAAGAGGTCAAGGATCGGGACTACGGAAAGATTTTTCTTCAGGCAAGCGAAGTAGATTCACCGCTACCGAGAAAACTGAGACGAATGGACGTAGAAATGCCGAGTTCTTCAGCTTCTAACGTATTCAAGTCGCTGCAACCGAAACATTTGTCTTTCACACCAACATGTACACCTGGCGCACATCTCGCAACTACAACAGCTCCAAAAAATATCGAGAAAAGTCCTTTGGACCGCCAGCGACAGGAAATGGAAGAAAATCTACAGGTTCTGAAAGTACAAATTGCTAGCGCTAAAGAAGAATTGGAGAAACTGAACAGTGAATCCAGACATTTTCAGTCGCTCAGTGATATTCGAGCTCGACTCTGTAACAACTGTCATTGCAGTGGTCACACAAAAGTAAAATGCTCAAAACCTCCGTGCACGGACATCAGCGTGTGTAAAATAATAGAAAAGCACCCCGAACACAAAACGAAAATTACCCAACTTCAGCGTGAAATTAGATCTCTGGAAAACAAGGCACAAGAAGATGAAACCCATCTCAAAAGTTTCACGGCTGCACGTGAGCGCGCAAAATCTTCGTTTTTCTTTGTTATGAGACCAAGACTGAGGGCACAAAACCAAGTAAAGTATGCAAACAGAAGTCGGTTGGATAGGGATCTGATGATTTTGCAAAGAGCGCTCAAAAAAGTTCCCGACTGGTGTGAAGACGAAGACTGGAGACTTCCGATGATTATAGATCAATACGAGAACTCAAATGTAAACATCTATTTATAAATCAGAAGCAATGGAGCTTGTCACCACACTCATAAGGCATCTTATTTCTCTTCTCGTAATGTTGTGTCACGGTTTTTAGGATTGAGTTATATTTCTCGCGTTGTTTTTCTCGATTAAAATTAATGTAAACTCGACAATTCCTGCACACTGATTTATTTGAACGTGGGGAATATTTATCAAGGTTAAATAACAAATAACTCGGCTTCATAGCGTTGCGATTTTCAGATTCTCGTTCATTTGTTGATTTTTCTGGAAATGTTTTACTAAATATTTCAGTATATATTTCACAACCGTGAACTTTAAAAAGTCCAGCGCTTTAGTTATATTTGGTTTCCCGCCGAATTCTATCCCGCCTACTCGTCAAAAATATGTCAAAAATATGTCACAAAAATGTCACAAAAACGGTCTGGGTGTTCACGGTACCGCGCGCAGCACTGTAATAATAATTTCTAGTGTCCACGACTTTCAGATTTTCACAGTAAATAGGATGTCAAGTATAAGCAATTTATTTTTTCACAGTGCTTAACCTAGGATCAGTATGACCAACTTGATAAATTATGGTGACAATGTAAAGTTACCAAGGGAAAGGCTGAGTTAAATACATGATAGCATGTCACTAAGCAGAGCATCAATAATAACTTGCACAGTAGACCATTTTTGTGTGATCAGCAATGAACTGGAACCAGCTTGGAGTTGAGACTGAAGCAGGGGAATACTGGTTTCATTAAAAATATTTACATGAGAAAAGATTGACCTGCATGAGCCTCAACTTATAGCTACAATAGCTTAAGTTTAATTTCAAGAATATGAAAATGTTCTTTTCAAACTTACATGTAACTTCATGATAATTATGGATTGTAAATGGCTGCATGGTTGGATTAGTGTATGTTGTACCAGAAAAATTATACAGTTACTTACTACAAACTTAAAAACATTTTCTGGGGCCACAGAATTTCCAAACTGGGCTTCCACTTCTTCCCATGTAAAAAAGCTAACAATAAATTACTTCCTGGATAGGCTTTAATGATTTCATCTCCACTGTAGCAAATTTAAGTTCTTCCAAGCTCATTTCACACTTGGCAACCTAAAACAAATAACAGACATTTAAGTGTTTAGGATTGGATATGTAATCTAATATATAACATAGAACTTACATTGCCATGCTTGAAGAGCCCTCTGTATTTGATCACAAACAAATACACTTTTTTTTGCTGGTTACCCCTTTCTACTAAGAACTTACTTAGTTCCAAAGAAGACCTTTGCCCTAAAATCTGTTCCGTGTTCCTAAATTAGTTAAACCAGTTCAATTTTAATTTGAAATCCTTTGTTTCAGATTATCATAATTAATATTTGACGAAGAAAAATCGAAGCTGAATTTGTTTGAAAAATCTAAAACAAAGAAAAAAATTGAACCACAACTTGAACACATGTAGTAAACCACTTGCTACATGTACCCTTGCAAAATGAATTCTCAAGAATTCCTAAAAATTGATCCTGGAAATGCAAATTAGGATAACTTCATAAACTTGAGAATATCTGGGAATGGTTAAACAAGTTACTGAGAATTAAGAATTCCTAGGAATTTCTGAGAATGTTTTAGAATGGTAAAAAGTTGGAATTACAAAGCCGGAAACTTTGGGAATCTTTGAGAATGAGTCTTCATTGCCTGACTCTGAGTTTCTGACACGGAGTTGCTGACACCAATGTCGAATAGCATATTTCATGGGTTAAGTAACGTCACTCCATGTTAAAAGAGATCAAAAGAAGCTTTAAACACAAGTTACAAATGTACTTGGTGTGAGACTTCATTGGTTGCAAAGATGATAGAGAAGAATGTTCTTATTGTTAAACATTGCTGTAAAAAGAATGTTGTATTTCATCATGTGTGTCTTGTCAGACAAACACCACGAAATTTTGTACACGGACAAGGAAACATTAATCACTTGCTAGCCACAGAAACAAGTCAAGTCTTCTCCAAAATTCAAGCTACTGAAGGATCAAACTTCAGCAATTTGCCGTTCATTTCCACAATGAATAAGACATACTTTTCAAACTTCTTCAAGATTAAAATTGCAGCAAACCAGTGAAGATTCCTTTACATGACTCCACGCCACTAATTAGGCACAAGACAGTCTCTTAAAATAAGGAAGAAAATCATGTGATCGCTTCAACGGCGGGCAGTCATCTTGGGTTTCAAGCACTTCATTTTCACGGTGAAAATCCATACTTTTCAAACATATGCAATTTTCAAATTGTAGAAAGTCCGTGAAGATTCCATCAGATGATTCCTGGTCCTTTTCGCACGATACAGTCTTTTAAAATGAGAAAGAAAAGCGAATAACACAACCACATGGCGTGCAGCCATCCTGGATTTCAAAAGACATTCAGTAGGGACTGGGAATGAGTGAGCCGCTTGGGTCAGCAGCCGTACAAGTGAAGCAAGCAAAGGACAGCATCAAGGAGAAACGGTTATTTTTTTGTTTCTGGCGAGATCGATAAATTCAGGCGGTTTCTCCCCTCTCTGCTGTCACTGATCTTCGCTTCTTTTAAGCTAAAATGTTGGATGAAAACAAGGGAATGTGGGTGGCCACTCGGGTGAAAGAGGTGAGTTTCATTTTAAAGAGCAAATGATACTAATTCTTCAATACATTTGATTACAGATGACACTGCTTTTCCATGGTGTCTAGTTTTTCAGTGCCTGGATAATGATTGCTCTCGATCGTACGGCAATTTCTACTTCAGAAAAAGACAATCAGTGAAAATATTAATTTACAGGGGCCTCTCGGAAGAACGATCAGAGATAAAATTTTACCACACTTTGTTTTGTTTTGATGCAGGTTTGTAGGACATCAGATCGATAAGGACAGTCAGCTCTCCAGATTCTTCTTCAACGAGCTAAGCCTAAGTCCGGCAGGTTTCTTTCGCAGGTCACGTTCCACAGGTCAAAGTACAGGTCACCGTGCTACAGATAAATAAACAAGGCCAAAAGTGTCTCCTAGCCCTAACAACTACCCAAAATTTCTTTTTAGATTGTGATGAAAGATTGTGAATACATGTAGTTACCAATCGACAAAACAGTGACCTGTACATGTGACCCGTGGAATGTGACCTGTAAAAGATACCTGCCTGCCTACGTCTTGTCCACATTTTATGAAGTGATATGACTTGTGAATTTCAATTATAATAAAATGCTTTTGATCAGACAAGGAATGGTCCATTCAATTTCATGATTTTCCCAATTACTTTTTTCGTTGTTGGAGGCTATCCAAAAATTCAAAAGTACTGTAACTTTCTCCGAAGGATTTCCTCTGAAAGTATTATTAACATGACTTCACTGACAGGAGCCAAAGCCAGTGAGCTTTTGTCTTAATTTTGAGAGATAAACAGTTGTAAAATTATTATTAGTTTGTTATGTAGTCATAGGGTCCGGACGCACTGGACTGACAAAATTTGTTTGGCCCTTCCAAAAATCTCGACAATTTGTCTCTGCCAAATTTTCAATTTGTCAAGCTTGGGTGCACTGAGACACAGCAAAATATTTGTTAACCACAAGTGTCAATCACACGGAAATAAACACCATCGCAGCTTTGCCGCTTGTGTCTTTGTCTGCTCTTGAATCCTCAACTTGGCTGCTTTGAATTTGATAAGTCGTGATGCAACTTGTACATGTACTCGGGTGGTTTGCATATGGATGTGTATTTGGTCAGTTTGCATAGGGATGTACAAATTGAACAGTCCTTGGCCCTGGAGACTGAGCTGGAACATAGACTTGGAAACCATAATAGTTGTAGTCTGAGTAAGGATCGTTATAAATGCAACATACCGAGGTACAAATCTTCCATCTTCACCGTTGATTGCCGCGATGAAATAATTTTGGTGGGCTTCAGACTGAAACACTCTGACTACAAATAGAGATCAAATTTTTTTGATTGACATTTTCCTTCAAATCATGGTGTGTAAATTAACAAATCTGTCAGATTTTCACGCCTGACAAAAATTTGTCCTGCTCCAAGGCAGGACGACAGCATCTTTAAAGTTTGGTAAGCCTTAACCAAACTTTGGTAGATCTAAATTTGGTAGATCTAAAAATCACCGGGCGCACTTGTCTCAGCGAACTGGTGACAGATTTTTTCGCAAAATAAACAAAAATTTGCCCAGTGCGTCCGGGCCCATATAGAGCTATAATTTCAAATAATGTATATGTAAAATAAAATAAAATAAAAAACAATAGGGTTTTTGTCATTGCATGTATGCATTACATCCATGGTGCATATTGCATGTATCTTCGTCACAAAAGTTTAGAAATACATTTGTTCATATGTTTTTAGCTCCAGGTAGCATCCTTTCTTATGAAAATAGAGGAGTTTGAAGGAAAACCAACATGGCGTCTCCATACATGTACTAAATTGTGCTCCAATCTGATTCGTTCATGCAATCAGGAACCATTGTTTTGTAGTTCTAGTTCCAACATGTTTTCTGGGTTTTTTTTTTGGTTAGAGTGAAACAATGTATTTGAATTCTTTCTGAGATAGTGTGACAACAACAATAACACACACAAAGAACACCACTGTCTACTTGATGGTCTTCACAGCTGAGAAATTGAAACTTGCAAAATTAATGGCTTCTTCTGACAAGCAGTATAAAAATAAGCTTATGTTGACAAGGCCATGCATTCTCATTTTCATTCTTTCCCCACAAGCAAATGTGGTTGGATTTGGAGAGGATAATGATACCTTATGCAATGTTATCAGTGATAGAGAAAAAAGAAAAAGAGCCAAATGTTTGACAAGGTAGTCGTAATCTAAGGCTGTGTTTCTGATATTGTTGGCATATCGTTTGTAGGATATTTACAGACAAAATGTAGATATACATACAGGTGTATATGTATAAACAAAGAAACAATATGTATCTTCCTTCAACTAGTCATAGGAGTGCTTTACGCAAGTAGAGGAAAACACAATAGACCCATTCGGTTTACGCACTGTTATACCCAACTCAAACCCTTTGGGAACAAAACGTTTTGTTCCAGGTAATACCATATCGTTCAAATATGAATGCTACATTATAATGCAAATTTAATACACAAAGAATCTTAAGCCCAGGAGATCTGAATTGGGTACAATGTTGACCTAGCTGAATGGGTCTATTCTTAAAGATAGAAAAAAAGTATGTAGGACAGTTACTCAAGCTTAGAGCGTGAAACTTTATTATGTAGAATAAATTATTGTAGAACTACTGTACATTGATATAAACAGGGAAGTAACATCTGATAACTATCTGAAAATAATTATTGATATCCCTTTGATATCACAGCTTTATGTGAAGATATTCATTCAAATCCAGATAGGAAACAAACAAAAAAGACAAACTCTAGAAAACTGTTTTCCAGTAAGAACAAGGATGGTTCCAAATGTTAATTACATTGCTTGAAAAATAAACTGAAATTTGCCTGTAAATTATTTTCAAGTGTCCTTTAAAAGTTAGCAATTAGGATTATATCATGTGGCCGTTTATCTAAATATTAAATCTGAGCCAAAAGTTTTGTTACATGTAGTTACCTCAAGTGAACTTGTGGGTGGGACTGAGCAAAATTTGAGGGTTAGTAGGTCATTTCAGGATGTAGAATTTCAACAACCCTGGTCGTTGGGGGATACAGAATTTCTACAACCCCAGTCATTCGGGGATACAGAACTTCTGCAACCCCAGTCATTGGGGAATGCAGAATTTCTGTAACCTTAGTCATTGGGGGATGCAGACTTTTTGCAACCACGGTCATTGGGGAATGCAGAATTTCTGTAATCCCAGTCATTGGGGGATGCAGACTTTTTGCAACCACGGTCATTGGGGAATGCAGAATTTCTGTAACCCCAGTCATTGGGGGATGCAGACTTTTTGCAACCACGGTCATTAGGGGATGCAGAATTTCTGCAACCCCAGTCATTGGGGAATGCAGAATTTCTGTAACCCCAGTCATTGGGGGATGCAGACTTTTTACAACCACGGTCATTAGGGGATGCAGAATTTCTGCAACCCCATTCATTGGGGAATGCAGAATTTCTGAAACCTCACTCATTAAGGGATGCAGAATTTCTGCAACCCCAGTCATTGGGGGATGCAGATTTTTTGCAACCCCAGTCAATAAGCCAAATCTGTTAAATCCATATTGTTGCCAAATAATGCGGAGAGGTTTAATATTGTTGTTATTTTGTTATATATTTGTCGGAATCAAAAATTAATCCGCAAAAATTTAGGAAATATCTGGAACATAAAAAACACACCGAGAAATTTGACATGAATTTGCTTTAAACAGCTATTTTGGAAAAACACAAAATACTTTGGAAAGCGTTATTTTTTTAATATTCATTGTTGATAATTATGTTTAGCCAGTTGCTGGTGAAAGAAAGGATAAGCTGGCGAATGAAACAGTGTAGATTCAAAGAATAGTGGGTACCTTTGAATCTGCAACGTTAAATAATGTTGCAAATTCGGGAATATGACGCCTGTTCTCCCTTGAGCTTTCAATATTGAAAGCTTACAATTTTGAAGACGATACCCTTAAGGATGTTTCACTGAAATGGAAACACTGCCGAACATTCCTGAAATGTCATCCGGCAAACCATGTTAACCCGGTGTCATCCTGGCACGTGCGTCATAAAAAAAAATTACTGAGGCTCTTCACAAAAAAAAAAAAAAAATGCGTGAAGAAGAAACTGACAAAAAAACAAGGACCCATATTCTTCACGAGCTCGAGTCTTTGGACCGAACTCCCTGCCAACGAAATCTGAATTTTGAATGACGCTGTCACTGTGCAGTTGGGTGATTGGTACAAATCTTGCCAGTTGATTAGCACAATCATAACAAGTTTCTGACCATTGGTACGTATAGTGTATGCGTATCAAATCTTGTTGTTAAATTGTGTTAATTACAACAACATGAGAATACTACAACACGTTGCTACAGAAAGGAAAAGAAGGAAATACATGTTACGAGTCACAAATGTGCAAAAAGCATAAGTGAGCGCTACAGGAAAGATAATAATGCGAATGACAAAAAACGCGTAATTAACACAAAGCAACAAAAACAAAGGCGGCAGAAACATAATACGTCTCTAAACATTTATACGTGCATTCACTTGTATTTGAAATCAAATCCTGTCGTTGAAATGCGTCAACTTTTAACTACTTTAAGTAACTCATAGCTTAAGTACAGCAGACGTTTACTGACCTCTATACGTATCTTTTAAACCATTTTGCTCTGGCCCTGAAGCTTGAAGTCCCTAGGTTTGTTTCCATTTCACCAGATCTCGGTAACTATCTTCGAGAAGTTTACAGTAATAAAACCTGAGAGCCCAGATATGATTCGCACGATTATGAGTGTTCTTAAAGATGCAGGTGGAGTGAATAGCATCGGAGTGGGAGTCGGTGAAGACGCAGGAGGTAAACAAGGTAAAGCAGGCACACAAGTTCCCGGAAGTGGAGGTCACGGATCAGCGGTAATCGCCACTATTAAATCTTCTCTTTCAGACGTCGCCACTCACTTATTCGTACACTTGCAACTCAGCCCTTTTTTAACTCGTACACATGCGAAGCACCATGCGTTATAGTGTTGGTTTGTCTCCGCAAATAAATCCCTCACTTATTTGTTTGTCTATCTGTCTGCCTGTTTGTGTAGTTTTTTTTTTTATCACTTATCAGTTTGCCGTTCTTATAACTGCCAAGTTAATGGAAAGAAAGCGAACAGTTTTGCAAATTTATTATTATTTCTTAATTTTATCCTAGACGTCTTTAGCGTTGAAAATGTCCGAAACTGCAACTGAAGAACTTGTTAATACCTTGAATGATCCAGAGGAGCCCTTGACACCAGAAGTTGAGGAAGCAGCCATAGGCGTCGTAGGAGTTCTGAGGAATGTTTTTAAGTCTTCTTCTATTGCAATTGAAACTAGTGACTATTCGCTAGGGGTTCCTGTAGCTCAGTGGTTAGAGCATCCGACCGGTGTTACGGTGGTTGTAGGTTCGATTCCTGCCTGGGACTCTGATTTATTTTCAGTTGTCCTTTCGCCCGTTGCCAAGCGACTAGCATATCAAGAAATGCTTCTTTTCCACGCCCAATAACAAAACCAAAGAACAAGTATTTCTATCCTAAAATTTTAAATACAAAAATTAACTTAAAACTTAACGTCCACAATCCCAGCAAGCTTCAGTCTCAGTCCTTGACCCCGGTCTGAAACATTCCTTTATACACTTTCCGCGGGCCCAGCTACAGCCACTTGATTAGAGCTAGTTTTGCAAATTTGTAGTTCCCCTGCTCCTGCTCCATAGGAATTCTGGGTAATTCAGCTATACCGGAGCTCTGCGCAATAATTTAACCATTTCTATCGCACCGGCTACATTGAAGAGAAAATATGGTAACCCATCGATCCGATAATTTTTTTGTTATGACGTCATCGTACGACCGTCCGTACGTACATACGTCTGTACGTCCTCCTCTATATATAATCCACAGTGAAATGTGGCACTCCAGTTAACCCTTTCGTGGGCAAGCGCCCATATAAGTGCGCTTGCATATGGACTGTTTTTGGACAGATCATTTACCCATACACAATTCTCATCCCGCGTTTTTGTGGTGGGGGTATTGCATGGCCAACTGTCGGCCAACTGTCGGCCACCTGCGTTTTAGAAAAACAAAGGGAAATTTTTGAAGACAGTTAAAAACAAAGTCGGTTTTGTCTATTCGTTGGCGGGGTATTAGTAACAAACAAGGATGGAAAGAACAAAAAAGGCCACGAGTAAACGAGTTTAAGTTTTTCTGAGTTTACAGATCTTCGAGAGAAAACATCGTGTGGTTTGGCAAGGTTTTAATCGTGCAGGCGCTGTCTTTGGAGGTTATTGTGTGTTAAACTGGAAGGTTTTGCCGCTAAAAGTCCTTAATTGAAGAACCTTGCTTGGTAGACATGAGAAGTAATACTTTTGTGTGAAATGACGGCTTCTGCTTAAACTCTGCGTTCGGAGTAACTGTTGAATGGCGGCTGTAGCTCTGCAGCGAAACAGTAAAAATATATAATCACAATACAGTATAATACAAATCCTTACTAGAGTCCTGGCTCGAGTCCTAGCATTGACCTAAGTTTATCTGTAAAAGAAATATAATACGGAAAAAAATGTGGAGCTCCGCTTTTAGGCTTACCTAAATATATATGTTAGATTTTTTTATAAGTGCCGAGCCACCCAGACCTACTGGCAAAGTTCAGTACCAGTTGGGCTTTTTAGAAGTCAAAACGAGCCAAAATTGCCTTATTGGGTGCTGGAATCCATCTACAGAGCGGCCAGACAGACAACTTCACTCCTGATCAGCCATGTTTGAGCACAAAAAGATTTGGCGTCTCAATCGCCGTGAAATCACCTCTCACATCTGGTTTCGTTCAGAAGTTCGCCTCTACCCTCCATTCTAGCTTAATGATGCCAGCCTGGGGGCTTTTGCAGTGACAAATGGCTTGAAAAACACTCCTAGACCCAATACCCACCAGATTTCAGCGTACGCTCTCGATAGCTGAACAAACTAACAATCAAAATTGGCGACGTAACAAAATAATTTGAGCCTACAGTGCTTCGAGACAGCAGGCGTTTCTATTTTAGACCTCTGTCTTGAAAAACTAAATGCTTCTAAGTAAACAAATAAATAATTGACCTACAGGAGTTTTTCAGGGACAAAGAAAGAAATAATGCAATAGAGACCGCATTTTCGAATTACCATGGAAATGAGTTTAATTTGTGTGTGAATGAAAGTTGATTTGGATTTGAAAGGATGAGCACCTAGACTCGCTTTGAAAAAGAGGACTAAGGTAATTCGGAAATGGCCTATTGAAAATAAAAAGGAGTTAAGCATCCCAACTGGCAGGAGGCAGACCAGTTGGCTATTTACAAGGTTGACCGAGGAGTTTAACCAGGCACCTACCCAGAACAGCGTCAGCTCTAGTGGCCAAAGCTGGATGTGAGCCAAAATCATGTGCCTTAAACCACTTAGCCAGTGTAAAAAATACATGAAAAAATAATCGTAATATTCACAAAAGTAAATACTGAGTTACTTGCAACTTAGCTTTGATAAAAGGCTTCTTTATAATTTGACATGGCAACTTTCTAGATGTTGTTGTTGTTCTTCGTTGTCGGTTGCACAGAAACGCTTGCGGATGATACCCGAAGAACGGACAACAATTTTTAAATTTTTAAGTTTTAAAAAACTCGGGTCTTCCACAGGAAGCTCGAGTTATAACGATTGAACCAATTGTTTTACATTTAGCTTTTCAAGTTCTTTTCAAGCGAATATTTAGTTATATTAAAGCACTTTTAATAACAACTGAAAGCAGGTTTAGTGAACCGTTTGGTATTTTTAAGAGGAGGCTGCTTGTTTCTGATGCCGGATTTCAAACTGAGCAGTCATCCTGGTTCAAATGTTCTGGGTTCATGTGGGCCAACTCCTCGGTCATCCTTGTAAATAACTAACAGGTCTTCCTCCCTCAAGTTGGGATTCTTAAATTAAATGAATAAATAAATAAGACTTTATTACCTTCCGCAGTTTATTTAGCGCAAAGGCTAGTGGGGCCGCGCAAACACTCGAAACAAATAATTCAAATAAACGTAACATGATAAGAATCCCAAGTGGCGGGAGGAAGACCAGTTGGCTATTTTACAAGGAGGAGCGAGGGGTTGAACCAGGCACTTACCCAGAACAACACCAGCTAGTGGTCAGAGCGGGATTTGAACCCGAGTCATCGCACTGAACTCCAGCGCCCTAGACCACTCGGCCATCCCGCCTCCTTAAGTAACGCTGTTGTTTTCATTACCTCTTTTATTTTTTTAGTTGACTAACTCTACCTGAAAATCCCCTCTAGGGGAGTAGTCAACTAAGTATCTATTTATTTATTTATTTATTTATTTAAAGCTATTTACATTAAACATCATGGTTCACTCATGCTACGCGATAACAGTTGTTTTATTCCTACCAGCAGCAGTGTTCTGTTGTTAGGCTTTTCTGGACGTTTGCGAGAATCTGCTTGTGATTGAATAACGACAGATAGAATAGACTTGTTTCTTATCTTTACCTTAATAATTTTGATAAAGTCTGTTTTATTACGGAGTCACCGTTATATGCATTGGATATTGGTTTCATGTTTCTCAATCTTTATTTGCAGGTGAACGTAGAGAAAGCTGTCCAGAATATAAACAATATGAGCAATGCGTTTCTTAGTCGCTTGGTGTCATCTGAAATTATGTTGATTGAGACAGATGACTTGTCGATAGTCCTGAAAAAGGTATCTTCCGACGATGTGAAAGGTCTCTGCATGGAAGGAGGCTCATCAAAATTTACCATACCGGATAACCTTGGTAATTTGGTTGGTGGAGAAATTGCTGCACAGGTTAGTGCATGCTACGACTAAAGAGCATACATTTCATTGAGGCTCTTTAGCTCTTTAGGAATATTTTCCCAAAATCTTTCATACATAACTGCAGTGACTAACGTCCAAACGGAAAGCACATTGCGTGCCTGCGCACTAGCCTGCATGTATAGAGCGCGAAAATGGATACCATCGCTCCTCTATTTTGCATGAATGATGTTGACCTCTTTTGTTCATTTAATGATTATTATCCTGGATTAAAGCAATAAGAGCAAAGCACCTTTTATTTTTGGGGGCTCTACTGGAACTGTTCAAAGTGCAATGATGAGAATGAGTATGGTTTAATTGAAAGCTAGTTATAAATGTACATTGCTAATACTGAAGAAGTACTGATAAAAGGATAAACGTAACGGAACAATGTAGAACTAACAGTCCATGTGAATGTTCAGCATGCAAACTTTGATCTATGTAATCTCCTTTGCAGATGACAGCTATGAGATTCAATCCTTACAACTGGGACGAAAGCAGCAAGGCGATCCAGTCAGGTATTACTAGCCTCGAATTAAAAAATGCCAATACAACGATAAATGTGTCAAACCTTGATGAAGATATTTTGATGGCCATTACAATGTTTGCGTCGCCTAAGGACAATACCAACATCTCAGGAGATTCAGAACATCGTTTCCTAAAACCAAATAAAATGGTCGTCCATTCTTCCTACATAGAAATGGATGATATTCCTGTGACCACTGAAACGGCTGTACAGGAAATGGATATCGTCATTGAAATGTTTGTGAAATCTGGGTCAAGGCCAACAACTAATGACTTTGATCAAAAGCTTACGTTATCCTTTAAACAAAATTGTTACATAGCCAGAGAAAGAAACCATACCACCTGTGTTATGGAGAACAGCTTGGTCTCCGTAGTGCCAACAAAACCAGGTCGACTTTATGTCGGAATTATTGGGGGGAAAAATTCCACTCAGCTCGCAAGAAAAAGAAGATCGTGTTTCGGGCATGGGCGCCAACGACGTGGGTGTCTTAGCTTCAAGGATCCACCGTCAAAGGGAATCAACAAAACAGTTTTTTCACGATATGATCCATCTACAGATGTGAACTACACCATGTCTATAACCCAATCAAGCTGCCTTTACTGGTCCGAAAAAGAGGACATGTGGACTTCGGATGGCTGCAAGGTAATCATCTCACAGCACACGTGACGGCAACTGTTTATCTTAGGTGAAGCCTTTTTAGACCTCTTCCCTGAGTCCCTTTGTGTCAGAACATCAAAAAGATGTAGCTTCAACATGTTAATCAGAGGTTTAATAAATTTTTAAACAGCCGCCTCACCACCCAACCTAGGAGGTGACCCATAGCTCAGGAAAAAATTTTCTTAAGTCATTTGGGTGAAAATATGGACAAAGTAGGCAGAGGTTTTCGCCGGTTGCCGGCTTCTCAGATGAAACTCCCTGCTTAATTTCCATTTAGTAACCTGTAATATTGGTAGAGTTTTCAGAAGGCTACATATAATTTATCTGGTTCTGATTTGTGGTTTTGGAACGGGCAGTTGACCCCATAATTTATTATGTATATGCCAACAATTAGTGTAATCTTTATTTCCAGGTTGACACCAAGTCAAACGCAACCCACCTGATTTGTCGTTGTAATCACTTGACGTCCTTTGGAGGAAACTTTCTACAAGCTCCAAATCCAATTGACTTTGACACAGTTTTTACTGAATTTTAAAACCTTGCGGAAAGCGGCAATGTATCAGTTCTTGTGACTATCTGTTGCGCTTTTCTTCTTTACTTCGTCGTGATAGTCTTCGCGAGAAGGGCAGACACGAGAGATAAGAGCAAGGCAAGTTATTATTCCCTCCGTAGTTAGAACAGGCCAAACCGTCCTTGTGTCGGCGACCTTTTCTTCGCAATGAAGAATGAGCTCACATCATCTGACACCGCTAGTTGTGTGATACCTTTGTAAGATTTAGGCTTAAATTGAGCAAGCTCATTTATGCACAAAGCCTTTTATGTGTTTCTGCGTAAACTCGAACATCAACAACGCTTTGTTTTGTGATAGTACGATTACAAAAAGTAACTGCTTTTATCTGAATCGCGTCATAATCCCAAAGGGTAATCCCACAAAAAATTCCTTTACGGGAAGGTTCCGCCCGAAAGGGGCACCTTTTCGTTAGACTTCAGGTTTAGGGTAGAGAAAACTGCCATTTAAGTATTATTTTTTCTCGTTTAACATATCGTCCGGAATGCTTGATGGTCGCTTGTACTATAGTCAATAATTCCGTTACAAATGTTTAGAAAAGGGAGCTACTGTTCTTGAGTAGGTATGTGGGTACGGGTACCTTTTGCGATGAAATGTATACGAAAGAAGTACCGTTTCTGTTAAAAATGGTATATGGCGGAGCCTCCCAGTCTGAAATTTTGTTGAGTACTTTCCCTGTGTCATGATATATCAGTAGTACATATGCATTTTCTACAGTTGCTGAAGGGACTTAACCACCAGCGATTTACATTGAAAAGTTTTTTCATGTTTTCACATGGGAAAAGATTAATTCACATTATGTTTGAGGGCGCCGCAGCTTATAGTTATAGTTAACCAAACATCGCCATTCCAACTTATTCGCCCGTTTGAAATGCTGTAGTTGCTGTACTAAAACTAGTTGTCATGCTTTAGTAGACTACAAAACACGTTATTGCTACTAGCCGATGTATAAACTGTGCCTGAAACCGAGCGTGAAACCGAGCGAGCTTACCTTCATACTTTAATTGTCACCGTTTCTTCGTTTTGAATAAGAGAGGTGTCAGAATGGCGCCTTTCCATATTTAAGTAAAAATCCAAAGGCTAAGGTCCTCAGCCTCAGTCTGAAACCTCACTGATGTCATTGTAAAAAATAATCAAAGGTTAAGAATGTCGACCGAAACTGATGCTCACCTACCTGAGCTGTGCTACTGTTCACCAATGACTGTTAAACAATTTTTTTTCTAGACATGTCTTCCAAAGTATATCACCATCGTTGAAGGTGGAAGATATTACTATGACATGGTGATTGGTACTGGAGTTTGGAAAAACTCAGGAACTACGGCCAGTGTAACGATCGGCTTAAAACGTGAACTGAATGAACACAACAATGTCTCACTTCGAGCAAAAGGGGAATCATGCGACATATTGGCTCGAGGAAGTATTGATGGATTCGTTTTAATCACAAATGAATCGTTGGGACCTTTAAAAGAAATAATTTTAGAACATGATAACTCTGGAAGGAGTCCTTCCTGGTTCGTGGAGGGTGTAACAATTAGAGACAGGCAGACAGAGGAACATTGGTCATTCCGGATCAATCGATGGCTTGCCGTGGAAAAAGAAGATGGTCTGATCGAAGTTACTGTCAACAAAGAAACCACCTTCACTTTTACAAAACAACTTCGATCGCGTTTTGGAAGAAAACTCGCTGACAGTCACTTGTGGATGTCTGTTTTTGGAAAAGCATTTAGCAGTACGTTTACACGTGTACAAAGAGCTTCATGCTGTCTGTCAGTTTTGTTCAGCGCCATGGTTGCCAATGCTATGTTCTATAACGTAGAAGGGGAATCGGAGGGGGCTATTCAAGTTGGACCATTTAAGTTTTCTTTGAGGCAGATCATTGTCGGTGCACAAAGCGGACTAATAGTTGCGCCTGTTAATATTATTATTGTTTTCCTGTTTAAGTTAAGCAGGCCGCGTGGTGGTAAGCGAAATAAAAGAAATGTATGCATAGATATTGAACGCAATCAACAGCTGGTTGATCAAGTGAGGGACGCCGGCTGCGAGCTGCCTCACTTTTGCATTTATATTGCTTGGTGTCTCTGCTTCGCTACGTCGGTGACAGCTGCTACCTTCACATTGTTTTACAGCCTTGTTTGGGGTGAAGAAGTAGCTGAACGGTGGCTTTCTTCAATTTTGATATCAAATAGCCAGGATATTTTTATTGTGGAGCCAGCAAAAGTTGTGCTTGCTGTAGTTGTGGTCTCATATTTTTCGACCAGAACCAAGAACAACTGCGATTCTGAGGAAGAAGACGAAGAAGAAGATGTCAGTGGGGATGACATTGATTTTGTGATTGATAACCCAAAAGAGCGATTTAAGCAATCTAGGTTAGAGGTGATTCGTGAGCAAACCAAGAAAGAGGTTTGCAGGCATTTTGAAAGAGATAGTTATGCACTTGATTTTTTTGTTTTTCTTGGCTATGGTTTGCTATGGAAACAAGAACAATTATCGCTTTTTAATGACTACAACAGCACAGAACCAATTTCGGAAATTTGAGCAGGTGAGAATGCAAAACTATATAACTTATCGTTATTAGTTATCCCAAGTAGACCAGTTCTACCCCTCAAAAAAAAAGTAATAAATAAGGAAACAAGAACCCCTCTTTTTTCTACTGGAACCTGTTCCAAAAACTCAAAGAGCAGCGTTTTCCCTACTAAATGTGCTTGCATGCATGATAACATGGAAAAACACCAATCATTATCGGTTTCATTTATCGTTAAATTTTAATTAATTTGACGTGACCTTTGCTGAATCAAGCTGCACAAGAATGTAAAGATGAAGACTTAGCCCTGGCTCGGTGGAGTGTATTTATAAAGTAGAGATATCCCCAGGACCGGCAATGATATTTATTTCACAAATTTTTAATTTCCATCCTCTTCATAGTAGATAGAAATTGTTAGATAGAGCGTTTTCACATGACGTCACGGCGGCCATTTTGGTGTACCAAAACAAAGGAACGGCGGTCATATTGGTGTACCAGGCTAACCCTCTGGAATTGAACTCTATTTTAATGCAAATACTTTCTTTTGTTTCATTAAACCAATATGGCCGCTGGGCACGTGGGTGAAAACGCTCTATTAAGTGTTGTAACATGTGGTAAAAATGCCACAGAAACAACGTTTGAACTGAAATTGTCGGGTTTGTCGCAACAACTGGACGACAATGAACTTATTAAACCAATAATTCAATGTTCAAAGGCTACACTTGACAGTCAACGCTTTGTTGATCATAGCAACGCTTGGATGCTAGCTAAGTGGTATTCAAGCACGTGATCAAGTCGCGCAAAGGGCTTATTCCGAGTGCCGATCAATCCTAGACGTAAGTGATTTAGTAGCAAATGTCCTGACGAAAATAAAACGAAATGAGCTGAGGTCATGCAATTCTGTCCGAGCTCTATTTTGGGACTCTAGGTAAACTGTAAACGTCATCTGGAAAGGACTTTGCAAGTCAGCAACTGCACTTTATCCTTTCATTTAGGTCCATAACAGTCACAAACTGTTGGGGTGGCTGAGGCAGGAATTTCTTCCAAACATTTACAATCGACCGTGGTATAATGGACTTAAAGAGAAAGAGGACATGTATGTTGAAAATAAAATGTCGATATTAATCGGAATGCCATGGATGAGACAGTTACGAATCAAAAAGAGTAAGTGCTTTTAAGTATTCCAATCATAATTACTTAACACAGACAAAAGACAATTTAGGACGTTTGCTGAAAACAAGCAGTGCAGCATTGAAAAAAAAATCAACAATCTAAAAAGGACGCAATTGTCTTTCTTGGTAAATGCTGTACAGAAGTCCTCGCAAACGTACAAGCACGAATGTCTATTTTCCACATAATGTTATAATTTTAACATTCTGTACGCAGGTGTATTGTTAATTTGTAATCGTTCGATCAACAGATTTCCTGACATTTCCGAAACTGGAACAAGAGCCATGGAGTAAAAACTTAAAGAGCCAGTAAAGACCAGTAGACTTTGCGTGCTGCGGCCTATCGGCAGCCATTTTCGTGATGTTGAAAATTCCGAGTTATTTCTGAGTTTGACAAAAAAAACATCTGCATCGGCCGCGTTATTCTTACCCCGTTATTCTTAGAGGTCTTGTGATATAGCTTGTTTATCTAAAAAAGACACCTCTACATGTCTTTTGACAAAAGTTGTCACAGATTTTAATTGTATTTGGTCTAAATGTTGTGTGAGGTCGAATCCTACTCATTCAAAATGGCGAACCCGTCCCAAGGAAGACCTCGTTTACCCGGTCATGTCCGGCAGATACGACTTCGGTCGTCTGTCTTCCACCTATTGAGTTCCAGAAAGCTCGCACTTGCCGTTTTGGGGAAGCCGCCAACAGTGAATTTGCTGAATTACTTTTACATCAACCGAGAGAGAATTTATCACTGCGATGGTGAGCACTTGCAATTATTTCATGTATGGTAACATCAATTACTGTTCTCACTGGAAAACTTGACCCGTTTACAGACTTCACCAAAGTTAGTTAAATATCTGTAAAATGTCTATGTTTTCCTTGTAAATTACGAACTCTGTAAATGCGCGCATTCACAGAGATTTTGCAACTCTGTAAAAAGACTGTAAATTTCATCACATTTTCTGCACTAAGATCGCATAAAATGTGTATGAAATGTTCCTATTTTTCTTGTAAATTTTGTGTAAAATTTACAGAGATTTTATGCAATAGACAACAAATCTCTGTACTTTCTCTGTAAAAATAACACGAGAAAAAATGTCTGTAAATCTTTTTAACACGAAATCTCCGTATTTTCTCTCTAAAAAGCGAGTCAAAATAACTGCATGAAATGTTTGTAAAATCTTAACAAAAAAACACACAGAATCCCTGTAAATCTTAACATGAAATCTCTATATTTTCTCTGTAAAAAGTGAGTCAAAGGAACTGCATGAAATGTTTGTAATATGTAAACAAAAAAACTCTCAAAATGTTCAAGAAAAGTTAATAAAAAGCTTGTAAAAATATAATGTATATATTTTGCTGCCCTAAATCTATGTAAATCGACCACAAAATCTCTGTAAATTTATCTTGTAAAAAAAGAATGCACTCCCAGGAATGCATAGCATAAAATCTGAATATATTATCTGTAAAAAAAAAAAAACCAGAACATTGCATAGAATGTTAGTGAAATGCTCAAATGAATCACACCAAATGAATCACACCAAAATACACAACGTAATATCCCAGAAGTTCACATTAAGTCTGCAAATTTATTGCAAGTAATAAATGCACTGTATACATTGTATAAAAAAAATATCTACATTACAAATTCTAAAATTTACATGTAGAGGTAAACAGAAAAATGTCACTTGAGATGAAACTACTGAAAGCGAAATATTACTGTTTTAGGAACACCAACGTCTTAAATGTTATACAGTGTATATGGAAATGAAATTAAAAAGTCTTCATAATTATGTCTCTGTTCACACTTAGTCAACAACTGCAATGTTTGTTAGCATTATACTACCCATACATGGTATTTCCAAAATTAAAAAAAAAATGTAAACAAATCACATATGGAAAAGAAAGCGAACTATACAGTGCATGCTGATTGTTAGTTTTGCCCCTCTGAAGCTTCCAAAATAAAATGGCCTACTTGTCTACAAGTTCAGGAAAAACATTCGTTTAGTTAGCTAAATAATGGCTCTAAAGTCTGAATAAGAAGCACAGGCAAAAAGGAAGTGAAATTCATCCTCATCCTCTGCCGATACACAGCACAGCAGCATCTTTGTTCTCTGGGAACATGTCTACCGGTTTTTATACATAAGTTGTGGTTTCCTATTTTCTTTTTTGAAATTTTGTTTCATATTTTTTGATTACATCATAACAGTCACTAGAATAGTCAATAGTGCCTAAGAACGTATTCTTGGGCACTTTCATAAGCACTGGCTCCCTGAGCTTATGCTGTTTTGTTGTTTCAGAGGTACTTAACCCTCAATATACTGCTTTATCAGCTACTGTACTTGTTATGCTCATGATTTACATGTAAAATGGCATCTGTCAGAGCAAAACTGTATGGTAAATCCATGCAGTTACACTGTACATATCAGATGCCCAGTGTGTGAACACAGCACCATTTTGTACTGGTTCCCAGGCACTACCGGTTAAGCGTGAAAATAGCAGATCACAGCAGAACTTATTGTTTGTCACATTAACAGTGTTCAGACTCTTGTCCCCTAGGAAAAAAAACAACAACAACAACACAGTCAGGAGAGTGAAATCTGAAAGGAACCAAATCAAAGCATGTATGCCAGAATGTGTTGTATCTATTTAATAATAATTATTCACCAAAGTGGAAGTGAATAGTGGTGGATATTTACTGAACCATGAAGCAGTGAGGTAAATATCCATGGCTTTCACTGACATTGAGGTGAATGATTATTGTTTTAGTATATAAACACACTACATGTAGCTGAATAAACAATTTTTGTTCAAACAATTTCCTCTTTGGAATCCAAAACAGGAGGCGGTTTACAGTACATGTAGTTTCTCTTCAGCAGCTCGGAGGTGAATAGTTCTTAGCTAATAACCTCCTAGTTAACCAATCAGAACGTGTGACTATTCAATTGTGTGGTATATACTAAATGTAAATATACATGAACTTATTATCAGCATCTTTTGGTCCAGGGCCTATGTAGACTTAAAATTTCTCTTCAGTCTTTTTTTTAACAATGAGTCTCAGATACCCATCAAACAAATAAGGCTAATGCTAGCTTTTCAGAATTTGGAAAATGTAACTAATGGTTAAGCTCATTTATAGCAATATCTCCAAATAAGCTGCGAGGATCATTACTCATTTCAATGTTTTTTTATTTGGCTAGAAAATTATGTTTCAAGTCAAAACCTTCGAAAAACAAAATCACTGATCTTCATTCATTTATTCATTTTATTTTGCCATTAACAATATGTAATTTTCTTCGATGTAACTTGTTCTATAGGGAAAGGGGTTATAAAGTGGTTGTTGTCCATAAAAAAAGTAATAATAATGTAATACACTAGAAATTTATGATAACTTAAGAACAATAGCCTACAAACATTTAAGGTGGTAATGACTATAGGCTTCCTGACAATATACATGTACATGAAATATAAAATCCAACCTGAATCCAAAGTATTAGAGCAAACTTGTAAACTGTAAAATGTGAAAACTTACTTTCATTGTGTTTCAGTAGCATGTAGGTTGTTTTCCTTCACCATCTTCAATTTTCCCAATTCAAAGGCAATAGATATAAGGGCCATTATCCTAATGGTTCCATCCTCAGTCCTATACATTATGAACCAGAGAAGTAAAGTTTATTTTTATTGCACAACTCAACCAGAAGGGCAATATTTATGACATCACTGGTACATGTAAGTGTTTTCACAAGGTGTCATACATAGGTATCAGTAAGTGAAAAAAAAAGCAACAACAACACACAAAACAAAAACAAACAGAGAGAACAATGTGATGAAAATGATCAAAAAAAAGCTAGAGGAAGTCTGGGGAACTCTTAATACACTGTTGTTTCTCTGAATGGAATGTTGTTTATCTCAAATAATAGGGATATTCTTTTAAACAAGATTAAATTCATTCACATTAATTATCATACAATGTACTTACTTGTGTGTTGTCAAGCACAATGTGTCACTGCAATCATCATTACCAAATGCACCTTGTTCCCTGCTGTTCAGTTTTGTAATTAAAACAAAAAATAAATTTAGTTGTTTCACAATTCATTTTTGCGTCTTAGGCCTGGTTCAGACATTCAACTCATGTACCAAACCTAATTGAATTAGGTTCAACTTTGGAGCGACATTGGCATGACAACTGATTCCGGCGGCGTAATCCATGTGTCGAACCTAATATGTATTTTATATGTGGAGAAGGCATTATACATTTTTACAGTCGTCATAATTAATGCATTTGGGTCGGCACATGAGAGGCGCGCCACTCAAAATATCAGCTTTTGAATTCTTTTAAGGTTGTAAAAGTAACTACTTGGTTCATTTGTGTCTGTTTATATGCACAAGCAAGACAAGACTAGTGCAAGTCATGATCAGTCCTTTATAAACACCCTGAGAGATGGAAGTGTTTTACAAGAACTAAAACACTCAAAGAATCAATACCACAACATATGGGAACTGAGTGATCTATTTTTTGCAGGTAACACAAGTGGACCCATATCGAACAATGACATTACGATGTCTCCCTTTTCCAGCTGAATAAACTGAGTGAGTGAGTGAGTGAGTGAAGTCTTTATTTATCGAGGGTAGCTCAAAATAGCATCTAAATGCTAATAAACTAGAGGCCCTCATTACAAGATCAAAATAGTTAAAATAGTTACAAATCAAAGCTTATCATAATATTATCAAGATCTAATAAAACTAAAACTATGAAACAATTATCAGCATACAACACAGTGACACACAATAATTATATAGAGAAATGATTTAAAGATTGCTGGTCTTTAAAAATCCTATTCCAAAGAGAATTTTTGAAAGTCTTAAGAGTCTCTGCTTTCCTCATTTGAAGAGGTAGCTTATTCCATTCCCGAGAAGCAGTCACAGTAAAAGTTCTACCACCTTCTGTATTTCGATTTACTCGAGGGCAGGCTATATTAAATTTAGCATATCTAGTTTGCCGTGAATGGGTCTCACCGGTAAGTACTAATAAGTTAGTAAGATAACTAGGCACGCGACGCTTGTATATGATACAACACTTGGCTAATTTAGCATTCTCGAAGAAAGGTATCCATTTGAGTGTGTTAAATAACTGAACAGAGGGTGCATAACTGTCAGCACCAATGACAATTCTCGCTGCTCTCTTTTGCAGCTTCAAAACACGATCTAGACAATGTTTATCACAGTTTGACCAGATAACACTTACGTAATCCATTACTGGTCTAATAATAGCATTATAAAAGAGAACTCTATGCTTAATTTGCAGACAATGTTTAATCTTTTTTAAAATTCCGATACGCTGAGATAGTTTCTTGCATAACTTATCAACATGCGAATGAAATGCCAATTCCTTATCAATTTCCAAACCTAGGAGCTTTGCAGATTGTACGTTTTCAAGTTGCGATCCATTAACAGAAACATTAATGTCATTCGGAATTCTGTTGGAAAGACGTTTACCACAGATGGTAAGAACTTTAGTTTTCTTCTCATTAAGTGGAAGCTTGTTGGCTGTGGCCCAATGAACCGTTTCAGAAACTGCTGCGTTTAAAGAAAGAAATTTGTAGACGATCCATATCCATCCAATTGACGGAACAAGTTAATGTCGTGTCGTCAGCATATAGATCAGTGTTAGCAGAACTAACATGTAACGGAAGGTCGTTAATGAACAAGATAAACAGTAAAGGGCCCAAAATGGAGCCCTGAGGTACGCCATGCGGAATAATAGATGTAATAGATTCCTTTTCACCCATGGATACAAATTGACGCCTGTCACTGAGATAGGATTGAAACCACGATAATGATGTGTTGTCTAAACCATAGGCATGTAGTTTGTCCAACAGCATAACATGATCAACCATGTCAAAGGCCTTGCAGTAATCGATTAAGATCATTCCACTTACACGATTGTTGTCCAAGTTAAATAACAGTTCATCTATAATTCTGATCAGGGCTGTTTCTGTACTGTGAAGCTTCCGGAAACCAGATTGTTTGTTGCCTGGAATAATGGGCGGGAGGATGAGTCGAGGGCAAGATTTCCCCAGACCTCTCAAGTCTCACGATTTTGTTGTGACACTCATGGTTTTCAGTTCAATCTCATGGTCTCACGACAAGACAGACAAATCTCACGATAAATACAGGTGGAAGCTGAAAGGATAAATGTTTTGTATAATGTCATTTTTCACTTGCTTAGGTGACTTTCTTGGGCCAATTCTGTGCAAATCCATAGTTAACCTTTCATGTTCGCTGGAAACAAAGTCCATAACAGACTATCGACTGTCGTATAAACAGAACACCTATTCCAAATTAGATCATCATTATCAGTCTCTCGCATTTTGATCACGTTTTCAAAATTGCTGATGAACCTCAGTGATGAATATTTATCAGACGAGGTGAGAGGTTCAGTTTCAAACACAAAAGGAAAAGGCAGCAGCAGAGGTGCAGCGAAATACAGAACCAAGTTCAACACAGAATGTAAGTAATAAGCAGAACTGTCTCTTAATTAGAACCTGTGTTTACTTGGTTTTGTCTGCCGGTCGATCAATCTCAAGATTTTTACTGAAATATCCAGATTTTTTTACATCAGTCATCCAGATTTTCGGTGTTTACTGTTTTGAGATTGAGAGGTCTGTTTCCCCACAACCCCATACATTGAATGTACTGTATATGTTCACACATAATAAACAAAGTGTCATGTATAATTTAAATTCATCTTAAGAAATGGAGGAAGTTACTCCAGTGAAACTACATGTGTACAAGCAATCAGATCATCAAAACAATTAATTTAATTTGAGCTTGCTTGTATGTACGCTGCGAGAAACAAAACGACGAAGACCACAAGCACTCATCTACAGCTGAATAAGAGCGTTTGTTTAAAGTATTGACCGCTATCTCCGAGAGAATAACAATCGATTGTCTCTCCTTAATCACAAGGAATTAAGACAGGTATTCTACAATTATTTTATTTTTTTGTATTAAGCTCAGTCTGTGATCGGCTTTAAATTAATCTCAACCATGAATGTTTACTATACACAAGCTTAAAGATCGTGAACAAAAGTTGGAATTTTAACCTAGGAAATATGGATTCCATAAGTTAAAATGAAAAATAATCAGAAACTAAGACAGTACACTTACCACTTCCCTGCATTACACTGTAGCTTTCTCTCAAAAGCGTTAACGGTCGTCTCGGAAGCCCGCCATTATCGGAATGCACTGGAAAATACCGCTGACAGCCGCTGAGATGAAAAGTGAGCCCGGTTGATACGTCACGTATGGGACGCATTCCGTCCTAGAACAATTAATCGATAATTTCCGGCCATGGCCGGCCAATCGTTTGATTCACAAAAAATCTAATGGCTAATATATCAGGCAAGCAATGTTTGATCAAACATAAAGCAAAGTGAGCTCACAGAACGCTTTCTGTGCATTACCGCTGAAATTATGACGTTCGCGTCGGTAGATTCGGTTTCTCATTGGTTGCTTGACGGTGATTTTGTGAAGCAATGTGAAGACGAAAATGTTTGATCTACATCAAACATGGGAAGCCATTTAAATGCAATGTTGAGAGAGGCGGCTAAACAGTCCGTGAACATGCTCGTTCAACACGATGTCGGATGAAAATGTTTGATCGGTTAGCCGGGGCTTCTTATTCTACTCGGGCTTGCGGAATATCTAAAACATTGTTCATCATTTGGAGCAAAAATATACTCGGATATTTGTCCATAGTCAATTTACAGAGATTTTATGATGCCCCGCTTGCGTCAATTTACAGAGATTTCATGATGCCCCGCTTGCGTCAATTTACAGAGATTTCATGATGCCCCACTTGTGTCAATTTACAGAGATTTCATGATGCCCCGTTTGCGTCAATTTACAGAGATTTCATGATGCCCCACTTGCGTCAATTTACAGAGATTTCATGATGCCCCACTTGCGTCAATTTACAGAGATTTCATGATGCCCCGTTTGCGTCAATTTACAGAGATTTCATGATGCCCCGCTTGCGTCAATTTACAGAGATTTCATGATGCCCCACTTGCGTCAATTTACAGAGATTTCATTTCTTAGCTTCTTTACGTCAGTTTGGAATATGGCGGACTTCTTAATGGTGATCTTCTCAGTATTGTCAGTGGCGTTATACATGATGTGATCTAAGAGTGTTTTAAAGAGCGTCAAAGCCATTCAGGCAAATCCATATAAAAATGTACACTTTCACAAGGCGTTAAAACTTAGCGTGCTGGGAAAATGCCGCGATCGCCTTGACAATTTTCATGGTGACAATTAAGCTCTTAAACTTAATCCGTTTTAACCCATACGTCATTTTTTTTCTTTTCTTCTTTTCGTCAGTCAGTTGACTATCAACTGTCCTAGGTAGTTTTCTTTCTAGTAATTTTTAATGCTTTTGTTATATCAGGAAAGCAATTTTTCGGTCACGCAGTCCGTGAATACTCTAGCTATGCGCAGGCAGTGATCTCTCAGTTTGAATTTATTCTAGGTAAAGCCGTTCCATTAGATGAGCTCCGACGTGAAAACGCCTTTCTTGGGCCATCGTTTGCTTTATTGTACAACATAACTGTAACTATAGTTCTTCTGAATATGATAGTGTCTGTTCTAAACGAGTCGTACGTAGACGCTAGAAGTCAAGCAGAAGAGAGTGCTGAAGAGTTAGAGATGGCAAGGTTTATTGGTGAACAATTTTTTAAGGTGTTTCAAAAGCGTCTCAAGCATGACAATTTTAAGTTGTATTGCGATGAATCCACTTTCGCTAACATGTGTTCGTCTGCTGCAGAGCCATTTTGTATAAACTCTGAAAGTATTATGCGGTGCACCGAAGAGAGACTAAAAAAACTTGAGAAAAAAGCTGCTGTTCTCACCAGACGCACTCAATTTATAGAGAAGAATTATCAGCGGGAAGAAGACGACTTTCAAAGTGCCCTCATATCATTGGTGCAATTTTTAAAAGAGCCATGACTTTTACCTTAATTCTGATTAGATTAGTTCCGTTCAAGCCGCTCAGGCATCGATATTACGTCTTACTAAATGTTTTTTCTAAAGACAAACACCTTTATTTAATTAGAAACCTACACTGTCTTGAAGAAAGCTACTTGAGAACGCGGGCCACCTTAGAATCCGAAATCATTGCCAGTATATGAGCCAAACTTTTATCATCCCTCTCCCCACACTTTCAACCTTCCCTCAACCTCTCTCTGATTCACTGTTAAAATAGGAAAGCTGCTTTTGCTCTAGAACGGATGACATAAAGTGAAAACAACTGACATTGATTTGAAAAGGAGGCTATTAAATCAGTGGATGATTGAATGATTTTGTTAAATGTAAAATACAGATCTTCTGGTTTAGGAAGCCTTGTTATTAAAAGAAAAACATGCATATTGAGGTAAAGAACGCCCGATTAGACCGAATTTTATCACTAAATATTTTGAGTTAAAAACCAAAATTGCATAAAAAATATTATCGGTAATGTTTCTGTAGAACATTCGCGAATAGTTGTTTTGAATGTGATGAGGGTCTCTTGTTTCTGGATCTTTCATTTTTAATACGATTAAACAAAAAATAAACACCAAAATCACAGGAGGCTGTAGAATGAATCAATAAAAAATAAGTGTTTATCCAGAAATATAATGCGATATCGCGTTGTTTTAATCTCCATCATTTAAACTATTGAATTATTTATGAATCTCATGACTTAAGTTTGGTATGAATTGCAGGAACGCAGCTTAAATGATAAAATGGATGTTTTGAAAAAAAATGTAAGAGCTATTTTTTTTAGCCATGGTCTGTAATGCTTGCGAGAAATGGAGCATACTTCTATCTTATTCACGATGCACAGTCCTTATTTGCCGTTTGACACCAGGGGTGCTATGAAAATTAATTGGGTTCAAAATATTTGTTACAATTTTCGCCCTAAATGAAAATATTGAAAAAAAAAATAAAAATAAAAAATACAAAGGGACGCCCTGATTTTGGAAGCACAATATTGGTATCTGAAGATGCGCAGTTCTCACGATTCATCTTTGTTAACATTCCATGTTGTAAGAGGGAACTTATTAAGAACTTGAACATGAATAAAGGGGATTAGGACGACCTAAGTGCTACGTTATCAGGGAAGTGGTACACAAAATTGGGTTTCATTGACTGAGTTGATGATGTGGATTGGTTACCGTAAAGGAATTCAAAAAGCTGATGTTTCGAGTCCCTCGTTAGAGCGAAGAGCTAACGCTCAAAGCGTCCGTTTCTGGAACTCGTTTACGGTGAGTAATTTAACATAATCGACTCAGTTGATAAAACCAAATTTTATTGAAAAATTACTACGTTAGATATTGCGAAAAATAGAAATTGCAAAGGTCTGTTTATTTCCTTTATTTTGGCAACAGAGCTCCATGCATGGGGCTTACTTTCTTTTTACATAAAGTCGAATCAAACATAATATGATTAAGTCTTACAGTTGTACATAAAAGGGAACTGCGTGCGCCACGCTGTGTCATTGACGTTGGTGGTACCTTCGAGTTTGGGCCAAGAATACAGTTCTTGAGCCGTCTTGTCGAAGTCTAAATCGACTTGAGAAATGGTGGTAAAACCTGTATCGTTAAAACACACGGTAAGTCAATAAACTTTTTTAATGTCTTTAATCCACCAATGCATCTCTTAAGGTTACCGTGTACCTTAGGTGGTGTGTCGCGTCTAAGCAATGTAGCACGTCCAGTTAAAACTGTAGATATATAAACCCCTATATCAAATTAAAGTTTATAGGGTTGACTATCAAAATATATCAAGAATTCTAAAATAAAATAAATTGTCGAATTGTTCACGACCTCTAAATGCGAGCGTTCGAATCACCATTTCAAAGCTACAAGTCAAAGCGAATTTGTCTTTCGCTAATTTAATTTGTTCCTCAGCTTCCGGACACAAAGCGTTTTGGCATGCTCGATTACAGTGAAAAGTTATAGAGCATTTTCGAAATGTGAAGTAATGTGAGCAAAGTGTCGAAATGTGAATATTTCGAAAAAAATCACAGACACGGTTTTCTTGTCTATATGCTAATCTAGCCACTGTAAAAATTTGAGGGCAAATGAACAAATTCCCTTTGAGTTTTAGCTCTTTAAAGTGTACCCTTCAAGTGAAAAAACGAATCGAAAAAAACAGCACTAATAAGAGTAATTTTTATCCGTTTGAGCGAGTTTCGATTCGTGAAAGTTTTTGTATGAGTTAGCTTAGAATGGTTGACCGCCATTAACTCTGAAATGCTAAGGCTTTAGGGCCCTTGGCCCCTTACCCCATTGCTAAGCGCAAAGCTATTCTAAGAAATACACAGAGTTCCTGGAGCAAGATGTTCCTCTTGGTAACTGCTAATTGAGAACTGCGAAAGTTCTGAACTTGCTTGCGTTGCAAAATAATAATAATAATAATAATAAAAAAAAAGAAATTATATATATATGATTTTTTTTTATTTCACCAGAGAACCATTATTTGGGATGTAGTTGGTGTCTTGATTGTGGTACTGAAAGGACAGCCGTTATATGGAGGTTAGTCATCAACGGAGTATGGAGGTGTGTTTCATAAAATGAACTGACGCTATTCCATAAGGAACTGTTAAGGAGCAAAGTAATGCTAAAAAAAACAAATTCGTTTTAATAGGTGTGGCGTGATACAACGCATTCAAAGACCTTAATATTAACTTTGCTCCACTCTATGATGATTTTGAAAGTATTATTGTTTGTTTTAGTTAATATGCCTTTTACATAAAGGAAAACAAAGTTGTTTTAAAGCTTTCACAGAACACCTTTTTTTCTGTAATTTCACAATGAAGGACGAACGGTATTCAGTTTTTGCTTGTTCGTCTTGCAACGTGCATGCGTGTCTCTTGAAAACTATGTGTATTTCCAGGATCCACACGGAAAATGAGGCTGAAAAGCGTCTGAAAATTGTCGTGATGGACTTTCAACCTTTTACCAAACGCTCCCGCGCCTTAAATAGAAATTTCCAGAAATACAGATTATAAATAGTGTCGCCCCCTCACAGGGAAACTCCAGTTGTCATGAGAGCGTGGACATGGCCGTGAATAACCGGGATAAACGTCAGCGTTAAATGTTATTCATTACTTTGGCGCTGCGTTGTAAGCAGCCTAAACAAAAAACAAACAATTGAAATTGAACACTGCTTCAAAAGAAAGGTCGTGAAAACATATCGGGTACAACAAAAGACTCGTAAGTTTGTGGCGGTGAAATTAAGGATATTCAGGTAGGCTCTCGGCGAGTTATGGCGGTTGAGCCCACACCTTGATTATTTAAAGAAAGTGCCAGCGCGCGCGTCGACTTTTCAAACTCTCAATCAACTCCCTTGCATAATGCCTGCTTTGCTTGGGGAGCAAGGTTGGCGAAGTGGTGAGAGCGCTCGCCTTCCACCAATGTGTTCCGGGTTCGGTTCCCGGACTCCATAAGTGGGCTGAGTTTTGCTGGTTCTCTACCCTGCCCCGAGAGGTTTTTCTCCGGGTACTCCGGTTTTCTCCTCTCCTCAAAAACCGACATACAGAGTTAATTTGATTTACAATCTCCCCAATTAGTAGAGCACTCGTTTTCAGCTACAGCGATTTGAGACTTATTATTATTAAATTATTTTACATACCATAATTTCATGATGTGTATGAAATAAATCACAGATATAAATTCTCACATTCCAAAACTTGGAATTTAAAGATAATTATAAAAAAAATAGTCTCGGTTTTTCGTTCCTATTCTGTTTTGCACTTTTATACACAACATTATGGCCAAAGGGTGTACACTGTCATGAAAGTTGATTCTATTTTCTTTTCAGTAACACAATAGTAATAATTACTATATGTGTGATACTCATAGTAATCATCGTGGTCATTGCTATATTAACCTTGCACTGTGTTACGAGTTCGTTGTGTTGAGAAGTGGGAAGTGGGTTGTTTGCAGTCTAAACAGAACGTAGGGTTGTCGGAACAGCAACAAGGTTATTTATTCCAAACAAACGTTGTAAACTCTGCACAAGGCTTCACAATAAGCTCACACTAGGCTTGTAAAATTACACTCGACCTCCGTCAGACTTCAATACTCACGGCCTCCGCCAAATGTACACGCGACCTCTGTCACACTTCAATAAACACGGCCTCCGCCAACTGCTCTCAGCTCTCAGCTCTACTTACTTCTCTAAGACTTTCTTCTTACTTAAAGAAAAAAACTAAAGCTTCACCGATCGGCTTATATAATTTACAACATAAAATTCTAGAACTTTCCGACTCGACTAGATAAAGTAACATTACAATGAGAAACTATTTACAGCAACATATGCATACGGCTTAAAATAGAATGACTGAATCACGGTGATACAGCATTCATTAAATATGCAGAAGATTCCAGACACTTCCAGACAGTAACGCGAGTCACGCAATAATTTTTCGCAACACACTGACACCTTCATGTTAAACTTGATTGTTCTTTTTGAGATACAACGTCATGTCACAGTGGAATCAATAGCATTAGTATGGCTGATATACAAGGGCAAGCAAAAGGATAGTGTAAGTTGTCAGAAAATGCTGGGCGCATAAACGATGAGGACGACGAAGTAAAACTCGACACACTAAGACACTTTAATAAAAAGCTGGACACGCCTTCAACGGCTTACAGGCTTATATCTCTTTTTTTAACATGTACAACACATGAAATACTGTCACATTCACTTCATGTACAACACATGAAATATCGTCACATCCCCTTGGCAACAAAAAAAAACTAGTAAATAAATATGAAATGATTAAATGAAATAAAAGATACTGACTACAAGTGAATCAACCCTAGAAAGAGTTCAAAGTCCTAATTAATGTTCTTAACTCCTTTCATTGTTCAAGAATCATATCTGATTGGTTTCCTAACCACTCTGCCACACTAGTGGTGGTAACAGAGGCTGCTGGCTCACTGGTAGAAACTCCAGAAGCAGAGACTGAAACTACACCACCAGATATAGTTGTTAGAACACTGGCCGTCTCCGGCTGGACGACTGAAGAACTGTTTGGTACATCTGAAGTGGGCTCCCTGTTTGGTGTCTCGAGGGTGGGCTCCCTGGTTGGTGCACCGGAAACAGAAACATCGCCACTGGGGGCTACTCCTTCAGGCTGCTGTTGCTGTGACAGGTTGGCTGAAAACCCCACAAATGGCGCTGTTAGGAACGGCTCTCTGGTGTGTTTGAGATGCCTGCGATTCCTCCTGTATATACGGCCATCCTTTGTACGAACCTGATACGACCTAATATCAACTTCCTTATCAACGGCAGCTTTCGTCCACTCCTTCGAGTCAGGTCTCAGTTTCACACGCACTACATCCCCAGGTTTCAACCTGTCCAGCTCTTTGGCAACTTTGTCATAGTAGTAGGCCTGTTTGGCTTTCCTTTCCTCTAAGTTGTGAGGAACACCATGACCCGCTTAGGCAACAAGCAGTCTTGAAGAAGTTGGAACCAAAGTTTTAGTTCTCCGACCAAACAATCGCTGAGCAGGAGAGCTTCCAAGCCCCTCAGTTCGAGTGTTCCTATAATCCAATAAGGACAAATTAGGATCTGGTTCTGCAAGTCGGGCCTTCTTCATAATATTGATAATATATATATATTTAGGCAAGCCTAAAAGCGGAGCACCACAGTTCTTTTCTTATTGTATGGCATTTACCGATAAAATAAAATCAATGCCAAGACTCGAGCCAGGACTCTAGTAAGAACTTCTGCATTGTGATTATAGTTTTTACGGTTTTGCTGCAGAGCCACAGCCACCATTCAAACATGTGCTAACGTACATCATCGGTCTTTGCCACGTTGGATCAAGGGACTACATGACTACTGGAGCATAAACGATTTTGCTTCATCACAGTTTAATTACATCCGATTACATTTCAATACAAATGGTGTAAATCTCTAAACTATAGATTAACAGTCCCAGTGACTCACTTTTAAATCAAACATTACAACCGGTTATGTGCTTTGGCTGAGTCACAATTTTCTAACATGTATCGTTGACATTTTAACCTCCACCATTGCCAGAAATTTAGGACAAGATGGCGGCGGCGCCTGCGCACCAAGGCCAGAATGGCGGCAAACTCATGTAAAGAAATGTATGGAGATATGAAATTATTTTCATATATATAAATAATTAAATTGCGGTTCGTCATATCACGACTCGATACATGTTCAGTAGTGTACAAGCTTCGCATTTGACTTATCAACGGCTACTTAGATAGATGATTACTTACTTCCCGACGCCTCGACCAATCCGTCACACATTGATGCTCCATTCTCCATACATTGCTTTAAAATCGTAGCGAAGTCATACCACAAACTCGTCCACTGGCAAGCAAACCCTTTCACAATGTGAATCATCACGACTCGATATAACTTCTACGATGTTTAAACGATCTAATTCTGCCGAAAAATGCATGAATTGCCCACGGCAAAATACTTCCAAGGACGTCCTTATCTTTCTCATTTTTCGTTTGTAGCACAGCAAGCGGACGCCATATTTATATATGAAAGAAAGCTACAAACTCGAAGCTTTCCCTGCACGAGCCGCCATTTTCTTTGTTGATCAACACTGGTGTTTCATGGGATATAAACTGGGTTACAGTCCCCCAGTAACCCTAGATTTGGTTTGAATGGAAGTAAATACGCGCGAAAATCGAACACAGCTTAATTTATAAAGGCTATCACAATAATATTTAAACCAAAAAAATGTCGGACATTGTCGAGAATTACTTTGCACCAAATAAAATATCTACAGAGCTTAGATTGTGCAATATATCGTATGAAACAGCGTCTTTCTCACTCGTTTCAGTGTTTATTCCTTTGCGTTATACAGTATACCGCTGGTAGTTGTTAGCGGGCTCGAAATGTCCGCGATTTCTGGCGATGAAACCGAAATATTCCACAACAAAACAAAATGGTAAAACCCCAAAGTGGGTACTCTTCGACATCACCCAAAAAAGAAGAAAAGTACTTTGTTGCCTTGTTTTGACTATTTTATGGCGTCATGTTTGTAATCTATAATAGTAAAGACGATTTTTACAATAGCACCGAAAAACATCAGGCGAAAATGACTTTAAGTTTTCGTTGTGAAAAGTGACTGCGTCACGATAAGCCATGAATCAACTTAGGTGATAAAAATAACAATAAAAACATATTTATGCAGGATGACCATTTCAGTTAGAAAAACTGCTAACAACATGGGTCCTGCGAGACCAACTGATCAACTGCAGATGGTTGAGAATGGTTTTATTCTTGACTTCGATCAACTACAAATATTGCAAACTACAAACCTTGACTACAAGTCGTAGGCGGTATTATTTTTTTACATCACTGTTAATGATAACATCTGATTAGTAATGACAACAGACAAACAACGGTTTCAGAAAAACATTTGTCAGCCGTGAAGATTAAATTAAAGACG
>OX419342.1:18156676-18161676 GCA_948470475.1 Galaxea fascicularis
GTTTGCTTTACCAAGCGAGACGCGATTTCATAATTAGACCACACTCGTCGAAAACGCTTCCAGTTACTCGCCATATTTCCTTTAGTTTCGAACTTCGAAGGAAACGGTACATTCTGTAAAACAGCGGGAGTTGCCTGGCTCGACTCTCCCTCGCCGCCCGGCATACTCGCGACGTTCGTGGAACTCTTACTTCGAGCAACAAGAAGAACATGCACCGATAAACACGCAGCGACCACGCAGGTAAGAATTACTCCTGACACCATGTAACGTTGTAGGAAAATGCTGGGCATATAAACGATGAGGACGACGAAGTAAAACTCAATACACTAACACACTTTAGTATAATTTCAGAGCTGAACAAAGAGTTTCCAGCAATCTGATTGGTTCAGCGATTCCTTATATGAGGCCTGGCTACTGAGCTCGCCACCTTTGCCATCTCGGCAAGTAAACATGGCGGCAGTTGGTGAATGAATTTTTCATCTATTCGGAAGTTGTCACTCTAAGCCCAAGATATTTGAAAGGATGGAGAATTTTAACAATGACTGCTGTCATCCTTAGACCAAAAATCCTTTGAAGAACTCGCGTTCAAGGCAGTTAAGAGTCGTAAACGCGGTGGCTACGTGACTTATGTTGATTGCCAGAAGGTCGGACCGATTGACCGAAATCTGTTTTTCTCCAAACTAAAGCTACTCATTTTGAGACAATGATAACACCTGTGGATGGAGTCAACAGCGATAAAGCAAAGGTACTGGAATAATTTTTTTTTGTAGTGTTTTGCTTGATTGTTTTACTGCCAGACCCGATAAGTAAACTGATTCACAATCGATGTTAAGCTTACATAGTTTTTGTTAAGACTAAATAGATGCATACGTGTATACAAACGAACAATTAGGCCCCTGTTTTTATGTTTTAGTCCGTTATTCTCTGTTGTTCAGCTCTGAAATTATACTAAAACAATTATTCGCCTCAGGCTTGGCGAATATTGTGGAATAATCCCCTCGACTTCGTCTCGGGGATTATTCCACAATATTCACCTCGCCTTCTGCGAATAATTGTTAATTAATAAAAAACTGGACACGCCTTCAACGGCTTACAGGCTTATATCTCTGTTTTAACACACTTCATGTACAACACATGAAATACTGTCCATTCACTTCATGTACAACACATGAAATATCGTAACAGATAGGTTGCTAATGACTATTGCTTTGGATAGTGTTACATTGACCAAATTAATGATCACTAACAAACTAGGACAAATTGTGTACTGTGAGAGCTGTAATTTAGCTGTGTCCACATATTTCAACTGACTTTTTTTGGTAATTAAATTACGTAAATGCACACTGTTAAGTTACAGGCTGTACAGGAGTGAACAATGCTGAAGAAACTGCAGGCATGTGATATGTATGTGAATGAAAAAGTGTCAGATATATTTTCCTTTATTTTTGTCTGTTAATTCCAATGCATAATAGACAAGTATTGAATTTAAAAAGAATGTTTTTTTTTATGGAAGCCTCCAGTGTTCAGAGTCAGTGGCACATATGGAAATAATTTATCAACATGCTATTTTGTCCTGCTTTGTGCACTGAAGCACAATTATTTTCAAAGACAAATTTGCTCCTAAACAATGGTTGTAGAGCCCTGTAGTCTTACATCAAACACCATAGAATAATTCAAGCAAATGACATTTAGCTGACTAAAAACAATTTGAAACTGATCAAATTTTAGGGAAGGTGATTTTCTTAAAGTGTGAACAACAATGGTGAAACGTAAAATCAATTGTTTCACTTTTAGTAAGCCAGAAATACTCATAATCACCTCCTAAGATCAATGCTCTTAAACAAATTGAAAAATATATTTTGATAATAAAAACCAAATGCATTTTTTTTCACTGCATCCTTGATTCAAATTTATTTCTATTTAAGCTTCAGTAACAATTCTTCATCGACTAAACCATCAACATTAACTCGCTCAGTACATTAATCACAATGAGTTGCAATTTGAAACTAATCAAAAGATAAAAAAAACATGATTTCAGATTTAGTTTGGGATTTAGGTGAAAGTAATGAAAAAGCAAAGTATTAGTGGGATAAGCTTGTCAATTCAGTAAATGTCAGACATGTGGTTCAAACATTTTGCTTTCAAAAGGTGCAGGCTTGCTAATAAATTGGCAAAAGTTGTTATCTTAGTAACCTGTGATCAGGCATTCAATTTATGGGGAAGATGGGGGCAGGAGAATTCATTCATTTTTGCTCTTGCCCTTCTCCCTTCCCTCCTTCTGCCCCCCAAAAAGAAATCCTGATCACAGGTTATCATCTCAGATGCTAGGCCGGGCCTCGACATGAACAATGTTTTCTGAATCAGTGTCCGGCTGTGTCCAGATTTTCCAAGCATTGTTTTCAAGCAAGTGCACACTGTAGTTCCCGGTCCATACCTTGGAGAGGTCCACAGCAATGCCACAGGACTCAAGACATGACCCCAGTAAGGCCTTCTCTATATTGTTATTATATATTACTGTTTTGCTGCAGAGCCAGAGCCACCATTCAATCAAGTGCAAACGTAGATTTTCGAAATCTCATCGGCCTATGTGGCACAGCAACTGTATGATTATGATGAGCAAAAACGATTAACAAACTTTTCTTCATCACAGTTTAATTACATTGATTACATTTCAATACAAGTTGTAAAAATCACTAAAATTGGTTAATATTTCTAGCGTCCCACTATTAAATCCAGCTTCACAACCGGTTACGTGCTTTGGGCGAGTCACAAACTCTAACATGTATCGGTGACATTTTAATCTATCAAAACAAAATATTTTACAACAAAAGTGCGACAAAACCCCTCTTCGACACCGCCCATAAAAGAACAAATGTACCTTGCTCGCCTTGTTTTGAAAATTTTATGGTGTCATTCTCAGTGTGATGATTACAGTAAAGACGATAGAAAGTACCGTCGATGTCCTCTTTACAATAACATCGCAAAACGTTGAGCGAAATCGACTTTACTTTTCCTTGAGAAAAGTGACTGCGACAGACTGATCAAGCATATTATTTTAGCCATGAATCAACTCAGGTGATCAACTGCAATTATCTGGTGATGTTCAGAATGGTTTTATTCTTGACTTCGATCACTTACAAATATTGCAAACTACAAACCTTGACTACAGTACAAGTCGTGGCTACTCTTACTTTTGACGTTACTGTTGATGATAACATCTGATTCAGGATTTCTGAAAAGCATCTTTCAGCCGTAAATATTGAACAAAGGACGAAGTTTTTACTGCAACAGCCTTGAACGTCTGCGATTTTTTAACTAACAACGAGAATTGCTGTAGAGGGAGAACATATTGCTGGCATTTTCAATGCTGCAGCTCTTAAAAATCGTGTTTATGTTTGGCAATAAGTTGTCGATTGCTCTTTGCAAGTTTCCAATAATGTCAACAAAGCGAAGTTGAGGGGCGTAGACAAAACGTGGACCCCCCTTTCTGGGCCCCCTTCTGGACCCCCTTCTGGACCCCTTGATTTTCCTGTTAATATCAGAATTATAACAAGAACAAGAATAACAATAATAACTGAATTATAATAAAACAAAACATTTTCCGTACCACTGTTGGACATGTGATTGCCTCTGATTCACATTCCAGCGCGAAAACTCTCACTGTGCACAATGCACGTTTAATTCCGACTTTTCACCCTTCATCAATTCTGAATAAATCTAACCAGCAACTAAGTCAATATCCTCAAACTTTGTGTAGTTCTCTGCTATTTTTATTTCCGCCATCTTGGCTTACTCTATCAGTGATCAGCTGCTGACCATGCAGTAACGTTAAAAGGGGTCAGTGGAAAAATGGCGGAAGCCTTCGACTTCCTTTGACTACACAGTACAGTCGACTTTGTTGCGGAAAAGGTGCTGTTTCTCGCAGATAATGACAACTCGGAAATTAATTAAGATTATGTGTACACAGTGGAACACTCTTTTTCGAGTTGGATGATAAATCGAAGGTAATTCAGTATCGTGCGATCAAAACTATCAGTTGTTTGTTTATTTTATTTCATTTTGTTATTTTCGATCCTTTCTCCCCTTTCTTTCTTGGTCCAGAATAGGTCCAGAAGGGGGTCCAGAAAGGGGTCCAGAAGGGGGTCCAGAAAGGGGGACCACGTTTTTGTCTACACCCGAAGCTAGGATATAAACCGTCCAGACTTCTCTTGGCTTTTCTTCAACGAATTCTTTGCCCAAAAAATGAGCGACAGCAGTGGAAACGAAGAGTTTTAGGATCCAAAATGAAGTATTGGATAGAAAACATGCATTTGAAATAAGACGTGCACTTTTTAGTTCAAACAGCATGAAAACAACAAAAGGTAAGAAAACAAAGAACGATGCCGGCCAATGTTTCTTCGGCGTTCCTCTTAGAAATTGGAAAACTAAGACAAGTAACAAACATAACTCGTAGTCACAGAGACAAATCACCATATGTCCATATGAAAGACACAATAGTAGTACTAACCTGCGGACAGTTTAGGTAAGTCAGGGACTCCGAACACAGAGCTGACATAATAGCCATCATTTCACACAAAATCATTGCTTTGCTAAGAATTGCTGCGAGCGACAGCATATTGCTGGAATTTCCAATGCTGCAGCTGTTAAACTGAATCGCGTTTACTTTTGGCAAGGAGTTGTTGTTCTTTGCGAGGGTTTTCCAAATGTCAAACTTACCAAGCGGGCCCAAGGTTATAAACCGTCCAGACTTCGCTTAGCTTTTCTTCAACAAATTTTGCGCCCTAAAATGAGCGACAGAAAGAAAAAACGAAACGTTTTAGGATTCAAGATGAAATATTGGATAGAAAACATTTTGAAAAAATAAGATTCCAAAGCAATTTGAGATGAAAGCGTGAAAACAACAAGACGTAAGAAAAAAAGAAACCGATGCGAATGTCTCTTCGACATTTCTCGTAGAAATCGGAAAAAATAGGACAAGTAACAAACCGAAACAAATCGCT
>OX419342.1:18171676-18184176 GCA_948470475.1 Galaxea fascicularis
AACAACACGAACCACGGGCTTGAAATGAAGATGTAATCTTTACTTCTGAATCTGGTAAGCGGGGAAATTCCCCAGAGACCAGATATCAACTGCAAATACGTTTGGTCAAACACCGAACCGCGAAGCAATTCTTTCGTATCAAAAAAAACCTATGGGACCTATCCACGGACTTGAAGTGGATTATATCGGGCCTTTGTGATTATCATGTAGTTGATCTGTAACACAATGGCAACATTCTCCTCAAAAATTACACTCGAACCGAGTACTTGAAATGATATGAAATGATGGTGCAATATTTATTTTCGTGTCAGGTAACAAGTTGATAGTCACGCAAATGTGAACCCATAGTGCCGACAGCCACACAGCGCTTCTTACGCTCTGGCCTGCGTAAAATGCAACCTGATTTTAAGAAAAATATAAAGGTGTAGGGAATCGCACAACACATCTTGGTGAAAATATAACTTGGATGTGATTAAATCGTTCATTTCCCCATACTTATCAAAAAAATCGAACAGCCGGTCATTTGGTGTTTGGGCTGTTTGTTTCTACTAAATACCCATTGAATTTCCATGTGACATTGCAAAATTGCTCTAAAGCTCAACGATTAGTAAAAATGATACTTAAAGTAAAAACAGAACAAAAAGAAAAAGAAGACAGAACTAATACAGTAAGGTTGCCGTTGTCCGGATTTGAACCCGGGCTTTTTCATCGTAAGGGGGAGAGACGTACCATAAGGCCAAGCACTCTATGCATAAGTAATGAGGTGAAAATTGGATATTTATAACCATTCTGCTCACGAAAAATTGGGCACACAGTCGACGAAACCTCCAAAGTTACAATTGAACTAATTGTTGACGTTGGCAATCGTTGACATGATAAGCAGGGAAATTTCCCAGCTACCAAAGGTGAAATGGGCAGACACCGAACCGTAAAGCAATTCTTTCATGAATTAAATCGAAGAAAAATCTATCGAACCGATCCAAGGACTTGAGACTGATTATATCAGGCCTAAATGTTTGTGATTTAGTTTATTTGTAAGACAGTGGCCAAATTCTCTTCAAATTTTGCATCCGAATTGCGGACTTAAAGTGATAATGCGATCTTTATCTCAGCTAAAATTATTTCTTGTCACGTAACAAGTTAATCGTCCCGCATCACGATACTGAAAGTGTCTAGGACAGAAGTGTTTACTCAAAATTTTAATTTACAATCCACCTCAACTACATTCTAAGGATAAAGCCGGTCCAAATCGCCAAAACGGCTGCTTCAAAATTCTGAGAATTTCTTGTTTGTTTTTTTTTTCATTTGACGTGTCCATCGTGAGGCCCGGGTCCCGCTCGGCCGGAGCTGCAAGAAAATTTATCGCCTGTACACAGATTTGATCGCGCGACCTCCGGATCTCAAATCAAAAGTTCACACTGTGCACTTATCACTTGCGCCACTCAGACATCGGGTAGTGATAGCTGATAATTTTACACTACTTAACGCATGGCAGTCACGCATCCGGTTTGTCACGCAAACAAATATCCTTTGTGTTTATTCGAGAAAGGATTGACAAATTCCAGAAAATCGATGAATTTATCTGATCTAAACTGCAATATTATCATTAGGATATGCTAAGCGATTCCCAAGAAGTTACCTTTCAACTTCAGCTGTAAACAACACGAACCACGGACCTGAAATGAAGATGTAATCTTTACTTCTAAATCTGCTAAGCGGGGAAATTCCCCAGAGAACAGATATAAACTGAGCAAACACCGAACAGCAAAGTAATTCTTCGGACTTGAAGTGGATTATATAGGGCCTTGTCATGTAGTTGATTTGTAACACAATGGCCAAAATCAGTCCTCTTCAAAAATTACACCCGAACCAAGTACTTGAAATGATCTGAAATGATGGTGCAATATTCGTGTCACGTAACAAGTTGATAGTAACGCAAAGCCGACAGCCACAGAGCGCGCCGTATGGCCAGCGTAAAATGCAGCTTGGTTTTAAGAAAAATATAAAAGTCTGGGGAATCGTTCAACACATCTTGATGAAAACATCATAACCTTGCTGTTATTGAATCGTCGATTTCCCCGACTTATCAAACAAATCGAAAGGCCGGTAACTTGGTGTTTGGGCTATTTGTTTCTACTAAATTCCAATTGAATTTTCATGTAAAATTGTAAAATCGCTCTAAAGCTCGATTAGTCAAACTAATACTTTAAAAAACAGCAGAACAGAAAGAAAAAGAAAAACCAAAGAGGATTGCCGTTCCTATGAATTGAACCCGGGGCTTCCTGATGGCTAGGGGATACGCGTACTTTTCGGCCAGGCCTACTATGAATAAATAATGAAGTGAAAATTTGCATGTTATTGTCATTCTGCTGAAAAAGTAGAGCTTTTGTCCAGAGACCAGAGATGAAATGTGCAGACTCCGAACCGGAAAGCAATTCTTTCAGAAATTAAATCGAAGACAAATCTATCCAACCGATCCAAGGTGAAACTGATTATATCAGGCCTTAATGATTGCGATTTAGTCTATTTGTAAGACATTGGCCGAATTACGTGACAAGTTAATCGTCGCGCATCACACTACTAAAAGTGTCTTGGACAGAGGTTTTTACTAAAAATTAAATCACGAGCGACTTGAACTATATTCTAAGCATAAAGGCGGTCCAAATGGCCAAAACGGCCGCTTCAAAATTCAGCTAATTTCTTGTTACAAATCAAATCAAATACTGGTTTTTAATGAGAGGAGAAAACCGGAGTACCCGGAGAAAAAAACTATCGGAGCAGAGTAGTGAACCAAGAAACTCAACCCACATATGACGTCGAGTCCGGGTTCGAACCCGGGACACATTGGTAGAGGGAGAGCGCTCTCGTCAGTGGGCGAACCCTGCTTCCCGCACAACAAGAATTTAACGCTGCAGCTGACAGCCACCAACTAAGGATGTTAAGAAAATCCATAACTAAAATAAGCTATATCGAAAGCAGTTAATTCATTCTATGTTACACAAATTAAGAGTCACATACAGCCTTTAATCGTAATGGTAATCCCAGGGTGATTTTGATCGTAGTCCTGATCACAGTCCTGATCTTGATCCGTAACAATAGTTGTGATCGTAACCATGACAATTGTAGCTGCGATAGTGACAGTGATACTGGTTGTCATCCTGATCTCTATTCCGATCTCGATCTGGTTATGATCCTGTTTGTAATTGCGGTTGTGATTGGAATCCTGATCATGACCATTATGTTTTGGTTTACTTCACAACAGGAGGTAATCAGCAGAATTTAGCAATGGAATAATATAGTTACGTCTCAGTCACTGGTAAAAGTGGTGATCACTTTATGATATATTTCTTGATATGCATAACTAGAGTAGTCAATCATAATCAAGCGTATGTGTAATTAGCTGTTAAAAGAGTTATTATATCCTTCAGTGACTCCGCCTTATGAATGCTTACCGCAAGGGCATACAGAACTGACAGAGGCGGATCGACATTGGAGCTCCCATAATAGGTCTAATTTACGCTGTGATAGAGATGTCTTAGTCAGTGGTAATTGGTACCGTTTTAAAGGACCTGCTGGAGTCATGATGTCTTCCCACTGCATTCCAAAGAAGAGCTGCAGCACGAATACGCCCGGATGGATTAATGGAGCCCACCCCACTACTCTGTACCAGATAGTTTCCGTTACTGCATGTTTCCACGGGTTGTCGAGCTGCTGTCATCACACGGAGACAGTCAAAATTCGGAAATGCAGCGGGTTCTTCGTCTACCGCTTGGAGGCCCCAAAATGTTACAATCGTTACTGTGGTGTTAATGGTGAGACTTGTGATAAACATTGTGTGCTAGATTTCTCGAGCGTACAAATACATGGTATTTTTGCTTAATAGAATGCAGAAACGACGATACTATTAACTTGATACCAAGTGGAGCGGAGTTGTTGCAGCCTCTTATGTTGCACCCTTCCCTCAGTGTTTTTTGGTGCAATATTTTGAAATGACGATTTATTTCCTTCAAGCTACTCTTAATAAAGACTCAGATATGGCCGCCATGGTAACCGCCATTTGGGAAGTAAGTCAGATCTGGAATCTACTGGCAAATAGCAAGTTCTTGCACACGTTAAATATGTTAGAACTTAACAGGCGCCTACATATTTACTCTTGAGAAAGGTTCCATTTTATTTTCTTAGAGTCTCTTTGCGACTTTCTTGATTTGTTTACCAGAATTAACTGACCACTGACAAGAGATTGCCAACCTGTCGTTTTGAGTGTTTCCCTTTTTTATGGAGACATAAAGAATTGTAGGCCACATAGCTGATGTAGTTAGCAGTAGACCTAAGCTCTTTTTTGGGTACTATAAGACAATGCCATAGCAATGCTTTCTGTTAAAAAAATGAAAATAAAACATCCCCTAGTTCCCAAGTATTCGATTCTAGCGTGACAAGAACATGGGCAACTTTGTTGTTAGACGGTTAAATAAGATAACTTTGACAGCACTCGTATGATAAGCATTTTTTTTAATTCTGAATACGGGCAACACACCGACCTAAACGATGGAAACAAATCGTTCTACTTGCCCCTCTGCTAATATATCCGTCGCATAAACGTCCAGTTTATGTACAAAGGCCAATCATTGGCCAGCCAGCAGGGAAAAGATTGAAGGGCAATTTTCTCAAGCAAAGGCAATAATTAAACGAAATCACACTCACAGATAAAGGTAATTTCCTCCATAAATTGCTTAATTGTATAGCATAATTTTGTATATACATCAATTACGAATTTGCGGTAATTAGCTACCTTTACAACGTATGTTAAAAAACACTTTGTGTACTCAGAACTTTATAAAGATCACTGCAACTATATTGAATAGTTAGCCAATTCGTTTATTAAGTCCATTTGGCTGCATGGAATTCAGTTTCTTTTGCCAGAATATCTCCCGGTGTCTAAGAAGATCTTTTTTTCTGTTCATTACTTATATTATCTTTCCTGATGTGTTATATTATTGTAATGATCACGTTATTTTCGAAGTTATGTGTTCGTTTACTATGTAGAAAGTGTTCCGTAAGTTCACAATTGCTGATTCCCTTTTTGATGTGATTTCTGTGGTTATTTAAGCAAAGATTGAACGCTTTTTCGCTCTTGCCTATGTACTGTAGATTGCAGATGTTACATTGAGTAATGTAAATATCCCATGATGACTGGCAGTTTACAGAGTGAAGTATTTTAAAGGTCTTCCTGTTGTTGCTGCTGGTAAACGTGGTGGTTTTGTTGATTCCTTTGCACTAGCTGCACTTTGGTTTTCCGCATGCTTCGCAGCCTCTTGGTACAAGAGTGTTGTTAACTGTCTTGAATTTAGAGCGCACGAGTCTATCCCGGAGACTTATTGGCCATCTGCAAGCCACTAAGGGTGGTTTGTTGAATATGTGGAGCAATCTTTCTTTAGATTGGAGGAAGTTCAGTTTCTTCATGCAATCTCTGCAATAAAGGTGGTATGAGGGTTGAATGTAGTGACCAGGGGGATACGATTGGTAGATACCCTTTCTCTGGTCTGTAGGCACTCTTCTTGTGTCATTGCATTTCTCGTAAAATCTTGGTCCGTTGGTAGCCACATGCTACAAAGAAATCGCGTATTCGGCTATCCGTTTCTTCATCTCAGTGGAAGCGCATACTCTTCTCAATCTCAATGCTTGGCTGTACGGGATGCTTAGTTTGAGGTGTGGTGGATTTGCTGTCCAGTCCAGTGTAAGTATGGATGTGTGTCTGTAGGTTTCTGATAGACGTCTGTGCTGATGTACATGTTGCCTTGTTTATCCTTTATCCTATATATTCATTTAATAACATGATTTTTTTTATTGAAATCAAAAAGTTAGTATGTAAGCTGTCAGCTGCAGTTGTAAATTAATAATTTTAGGTAGTCTTTCTTTACGCCAAATTTATACAAAATGCTGCAATGCAAACTTCAGAATCGATACTGTTAATCACAATGGATTCGTACAACAAAGCTTTTCAATTATCTGTGATTTAACTAATCTATTTTCCACCAGTAGCATAAGATTGCTTTACTGTTCAGCATACAAACAAAACGTTTCGTCTCTTATAAACTGAAACAAACAAAAAAAAAAACAAGAGTACTATGAAGGCCATTAAAATCCGCCCACGAATTAGTGAGGATAATTAAAGGACCACTCTTTTTCTTCACAGAGATTATATGCTTTACTAGCAATTAATTTATATAAGTTTTGGAAAAAGACCTAATAACTAGTTTATTGACATTTTTGTTTGCGTACGCATCTTACTTAAAATTAAATCTCACTTAATAGAAGTATGAATACGATATTGATGTAAATGATTGGCGTATAAAAAGTAACTCGGGTGAAACTATTATATTCATTGCTATTTCTAACGTGTGCCAATTGCTTATGTTGCAGACGAAAATGATGCGTGTAATACCTCCGCTGGCTCTGAGGTGTGCAACTGTCAAACTGGATATTACGGGGCTCCCTGCAGTGGTTAGTCGTTTGTTTTAATTTATTAGGGTACCTTGTGTAATACTGATCGTGAAATTGCAGCAACTGAAACTCATCGGCACCCAACCACCTGATCGCTGTTAGTGCAACGGAAAATTAGAGGAAAACATAGGAAATGATATTTCACAGTGTTAATTACAATACAATAGCTCTCTTATGGATGAATAAGAGCACAGCAGAAATGTTGAGTCAAATGTTTAATTTCTCTATATTTCATTTTTTTTTTGCTCCAACCCCCTTGCCTTGCTATGTAGATTTACTATAGTCTATAAATGTGAAACTACGAAATATGAATAGGATGTCGGACGGTGTTTATGGTAATGCCATTTGAAACGTTTAGAATGGCCATCACCCTTCCAATCTCCCCATAAACGATAGGGTCAATGTTATAGTTATCAGGGGGGGGCATCTCTGTGCTAGGTAGAGCTGACTTTTAAACGAGGAAGTTGGCGAAAATATTGCTGTTAGGGATAATAAAAATATCAGAATTTATCCGTTATGTCTATATAATATAATTAGGTAGGCGATGAGAAAATAGATTAGAAATCTTACGATGTGGAAATGGCAAGGGATAACTCTCTCCTTATCTCAGTTCAAATATCAAATTACCAGATTATCTTTTATGTTTTTTTTAATAAACAGACATTGACGAATGTGAAAATAATACTCACAACTGTCATTCACTGGCGACCTGTAATAACACTGTTGGGTCATTTACTTGCTCTTGTAACTTGGGATACTCTGGCGACGGTGTCACATGTAGTGGTAGGTATTCCTGTTGCCATGTTCGGCAGAGTATACGTAAGGCGTCGAAGCAACCACTGTGGTTATCGTTTAGGGATATCAGCTCCAGGACAAGTTCTTGGATGAAAGCTTGTCCTGGAGGATTTTCTTTTTAAGAGAGAAGAAGAACTTGCTGAGAAAGCTGAGAATTCAAGAACCTTTAATTTACTTGGATTGCCAGAGAAAACATTTTACCCATGACTGCTACAAAAAAGATAGAAGCCATAAAAGACAGAGAAGAATAGCTAATTTGAGGTGTTTAATACGGTTCCTTGGAAAACAATTCTCAGACATTGAAAAGTCCTGGAAAGATGTTTTGAGAAAGGGTTAAAACCCTGTTCAGACGTTGAGTCATTTCAAAGTGCCTTTACTCACAAGATGCTTGCATGGCCTATTGCTGAAAATGCATCCGTACAGTAAAGTTTATTTCAAAATTAAACTAATACTCATTTTTGTGAATTGCCCGCCTCAGATGCCATACTGATTGTTGGTCATATTCCTGTTTGTTTACTTCATTTCTTCTACGTTTTTGTGTATTCGCTTCTTTTATCTCTAATTTCCGAAGCCACTGCACTAACTGTTAAGTATTTTATTACCTATTAGGTTCGTAATGGTAATATTTGTTAACTCTCCAACACAATTATAGTAAAACAAAAACAGAGACAAGCGAAACACTGACTTAATCAAGTCGTAAAATGTTCTCTGAATTCCTTATTTTATTCATTACGTAGAAAGCTAAGGATAGTGTATAGCCACAGTTTTTAGTGGAGATTAATACAATCAATTTAAAGTGCACCTAACCCCAAAATATTTTTCGCTTAAATAACTATTTGCACCTGTTTGAAACGCACTGCGCCTTTTTGCCCCTTCTTAGCCCTAATCTTGACTTTTTTATAGGCTGTAAAAGTTACGAAATCTAGCCATCATCTGTCGCACGACCGAGCTAGTAAGGGGTATGGGTCTATTCCTGGGTGCATGCATGTTTACAAAGTCTTAATACGATGCAAATCAGTCTGTGACGTCAACCCAGGAATAGACCCATACCACTTACTAGCTCGGTCGTGCAACAGATGATGGCTAGATTTCGTAACTTTTACAGCCTATAAAAATTAGATTAGGGCTAAAAAGGGGGCAAAAAGGCGCAGTGCGTTTCAAACAGGTGCAAAGAGTTATTTAAGCGAAAAAATATTTTGGGGTTAGGTGCACTTTAAGCCAAACAAAATTACAGTACAGATACTTTTCAGTTTAAGCATAATTTATAGTCTGGACCTTTCACGTTCCTTAGACATTGACGAATGTGTTTGGAACACTCACAATTGCCATAGTAACGCAACTTGTACCAACAACGCCGGTTCATATGTTTGTGCCTGCAATCAGGGCTATAGTGGGGATGGAGTATCGTGTACAGGTAAATTTTGTGTCTTATTTTCCACGTGACTGGGTTTTCTTCATTTTTAGCAGTAGAAATAAATATGGCACCCACTAAAAACTGTAGATGTTAAATTTTTATTGCAAACGAAACTTGGAGCAAAACTATTGGCTGGTAATAGAAGAAAAGCAATGTAATGATCATAATACCCGTCGTTGATGCATTCACCTTTCATTTCACCCTCAGTTATCTTCGACACTTTCCTATCACACACCAAACTGGCATTAGACTGTTTGTATTCATGAGATGTGATCAACTTTATGGCACAGAAATAATTTTAACGAACTGTTCTTTTGCCCGAAGCAAATCGTCAAAAATTAACGCCTAAGTTTTATTGACTCTTATGTTGTTTGCTTTATAACAGTTTGAATTTCAAATGCGTAGCCGCCGAAGTAGAATAATGATCAAAATGTTATAATAACTGGGATTTTCACTTTACTTTTCAATTTGGAAGAAAATAATGTACGACTATGATGTCCAAGCGTTTAGCTATAGGTCAAAAATTCCGGTCAAGAATTCAGGAGGTAGTACCTCCTGAATTCTTGACCGGAATTTTTGAAAAAGGAAGTATGATTACATTATCTAGAAGAGCTCACCTTATTACATTAATTTTGGCGAATTTAGCTCTTTTTATTCAGTGTTATTCGTTCCGCTTTGGTTTTTTGTGCAGACGTTGACGAATGTGCCTTAAATACCCACAACTGCCATGAACATGCCTCATGTGCTAATACAAATGGATCCTTTGTCTGTACGTGCCATCAAGGATATTCGGGAAATGGTGTCACCTGTTATGGTGAGATTTTGTTTTTATGTGTCCCTTTTATTTACCAATTTCACGGGACAAATCAGTTTAAGTGAGTGTTAAACTTTCGTAACAAACTACAAGTCCCTTGGATACTCTCATGTGCTTACGATCCTAATAATGGAGACGCAACTACGACGGCGACGGCAATGAGAACGTCATTTAAAAATGTAACTTCTCGTTTCTGTGACTCTTTCGTTATCATTCCAATTTGTTTAACTTGGAAAATGCTGGCGAACTCTCCAGGAACGAAGTTACTATGAACGACGTCAAAGTAAGGGAAAAGAAAGAAGATTTTGCCGTCATACGCTCGCGTTCTGAAGAAAACCTAAAATTTGGTCATTTCACGTTGTTGTTTTGCAGAGGACGGTAAAGAAATGTACCAAAATGTAAAGCGCACGTGCAGAGCGATTATTTTTGCTAACCAAGCTAATTGTTTTGTGGCGTTCTCGTTATCGTCGTCGTCGTCGTCGTTGCGTAAGGTCCCTAATAGCCTGCGCGGCAGACGTTCTCTTCGCGCTTCCGTACGCTTTCCCCCTTCCCCTTCCCCTCCGAACGCCTGCAACCTGCAGGTCATCATAGCATTACAGATTAAAAGCTGCATGGAGACGTTTTGAGCTAAATTAATTTTCCTCATCTCAGATATCGATGAGTGTGCAACATCAACTCACAACTGTCACGGTGTAGCTCATTGTCACAACACAGCTGGTTCCTTCACATGCAGTTGTCGGACAGGTTACTCTGGAGATGGGCTAACTTGTGAGCCGCTCGGTAAACATAGTCACTATTTTGTTGAATTCTATTATATTCCGGCCAGTAATGATACCCCAAATCTCACGAGGCCATTCCGTAAAGGAAAAGCTTGTGTTTTGTCTTAGTTACAGTATTCCATTAATTTCCACTTGACCCCCTTAAGACAGTTAATGGATTGTGCCCACTCCCATAGGAATAGACCACATATTTTCTCATTTCAAATTCAACACCTGTATTGACATGACCACCCGTGCATGCGATACGCACTTGAAGAGGATAAGAACGGCGGAAACGGAAAACGATATATTTCCTTGAGTCTACAAAAAAGATTAGATCTTGCAAGATATTTTGCGCGTGCTAACACTGCTAACGGGAGCGCAGTACCAAGAAATTGTTAAACTCGGAGGCGATGCTTTGGAGAGAGTTGATGTTACCAGAGAGAAGATATCGACTATTTGCTTCAGGACTTATCATCAAGCACATAAGGCTTCATGCCGCGTACCCAGGGGATTGATAAGGAGCTCAAGCAACGACGACAGCGACGGCAACGACAACTTCATTTCACATTATTTTTTTGTAACTCTTTCGCAATTATTCCAGTTTATTCAACATGAAAAATACTGGCAACCTGTCTAGGGTCTAAATTACATGTGGGCGGTGGTAAAGTAAGAATTAAGACAGAAAACAATTCCCGCCATGCATCGGTTCACATTCTCGACAAAACCTAAAATGTTGTAATCTCCAGCTGTTGTTCTGCAGAGGACAGCAAATAAATGTACCAACTGTAAAACTCAAGTGCAGAGCATTTTGTTTTTGCTCACTGAACTTATTGTTTTGTGGCGTTCGCGTTCCCGTTTCCCTCCTCCTTACTTAAAGCTCCCTAATAATAAGGAATACTTCAGGTTTTATGTCGAACCTCGAGACACCAAAAAACCTAAATTATCCACAGGTGATTTTTCAGTGTCCATAAGGAATATTTCCAAAGACAAATATCATGCAACTCCAGTCAAACGATCTGTCAAAAGCATTCAAGAGGCGCTAATTGCAGGCCTACCCGAAGGTGCTACTGTATTAGAAAGTGTCTTGCAATGGCGTTTGGTGAGCCAAGCAGAACTAGCAACTTCTGAGTCAACTGAAGGAATCTTAGTAAGTCAAGGAACGGCTGAATGGATCATAGGCAAGAGATCTGTACCTGCTGGTATTTACCAAGTCAAATTTACGACATCTATTAAAATTGGTGATGCAGCCTCCTCACAGACTCTTCAGGCGTTTGATTACGGTTTTATTGAAAGCATTGCTGGTCCGGTGCGAGCTATCATTGACGGCGGAAGCAGCGTTCGTTGGGGATCAACTGAAATTGTGACAGTCGATGGATCACTGAGTTATGATGGAGATATTGGTCCTGGAACTCAAATTGGGCTCAATTTCACTTGGTCTTGTTCCGATTTAGCATATAACACTTCAGTAGACTACAACTGCTTTGGTGCTTTCGCTAACGAAAACGCCAACGCCACTGCTATCAGAATCGACACCACTAAACTTTCCGTAGGGAATACTTATGTTCTGAGGTTGACTGTGACGAAAGACAAGAGAAGCGACTTTGCTGAAATGACCTTCGAAATAGCACAAGGAGAGATACCTCAAGTGACACTAAGGTGAGAACAGTTTTTCGTGTTTGCTCTTTCTATATTTAAATTATTATGCTAACATAAACACAAGGAGGATCCTTATATTATAATAAGTAATAAATCGTGTACTTAAATGAATGAATCGGTTGAATCTTTGCAGAAGGACCGTCCTTGCGGAGAAAATGTGTATGTGAACCGATTAGTTTGAACTAACAGTCCAGGACTGCCGGGCAAGCAACTTACTTCAACTTCAACTGCAATGAAAAGACTCAAGTTGGAGGGTGTCCGCAACTCTCCAATTTGTGCATTGCTGCTTTATGTTCTTACCGGGGCAGTACTCAGATATTTGCAATGTCTGTCAGTATTAAGTAGGGGAATTTAAAACGCCGCCACAGAACTCAGTCACCACGCATTGTTCTTTGATTCGCTTATGTTTTGCCATGAGGCCGGGCTCAACGTACAAAGTTGACGTTATACACCGAATTCATAATAGCGGAACAGCTTGGAGAAGTCTCAGTACTAGTACATGAAAACGAGGCGGAGGATACGCCTATATCAATGGCGACCTCCCAGATGGGCAAAATTA
>OX419342.1:18191676-18211676 GCA_948470475.1 Galaxea fascicularis
AAAATTAGATTTCTTAAAATTTATGGAAAGTTTATCGGCTTGGCCCCAGTCTGTTAAGTTTGGTATTTCTTCAAAAGTGTTTTCACTTTTTGTGTGAAAAGAAAATGTTAGTATCGCCAGCAAAAAGAATGAAGTCTAAAACCTTTGACACATCACACATATCATTAATGTAAATTAGGAAAAGAAGAGGACGAAGAATGGAGCCTTGAGGAACACCTCACTTGATGAAATGATGTGAGGAACGACAGCCTTTAAATTGGACAAATTATTGCCTGTTATTTAGATAACCAGAAAACCAGTTAAATGCAATGCCACGAATACCATAGTGATGCAACTTATCTAATAGGAAATGATGATTAACCGTGTCCCATATTGGAAACGCTGAAGACCACTCTGTTCCCACAAGTCTAAAAGGACATACAGGCAAACTGTGATGAAGATCATTTCTGTTTCAAATGTAATAGTTACCACAGGTACAAGAAACATGAAGCTCCTCGCACAATACAGATAACCCTTTGTAACTGATATATCTGGTCAAGTGTCACATGGCACTTGCACATGTACTGCTGGTAAAGTTGGTTATTGACGTAACCACACATAACCTCTCATTTTCAGCGATGCTTGGGCTTTACTTTTCTTTGGATTCGAGGGACGAACTCTGACTTTAGCCGCCGACCTATTTCCCGATGAGCTTCTTTTCCAGGCAAAAACGGATGGAACTGCCCCATTGACGTAATTTATTCAACCTATGCCCAAACTTTTCCTGAGGTGTTTTCTCTTCACATGTAGAAAACAAACTGTTGTAGAATCTGTAATCGAAGAAAGTTTTCCTGGGTCTCTTCGAATCGAGTAATACTGTGGGTAAGTATGGTAAAAAATCCAATGCAAGTTCCTCGCCGTTCGGACCTGTGGATCCATTTGCTTACAAAGTGGTACACAGCAACGACGGTTTTGCGAGATTTTTACTCAGGGAATTTCGACGTTGCACAAGCATTGATAAATGACAAAATTCGCTACACTGTATTCTGCCCTCACTCGCCTCGTTTTCATGTAGTCGTACTGAGGCTTCCCCGAGCCGTCCGCCATTTTGAATTCAAAGTATTTTACTTCTGCTTTTGAACACTAGGTGTTTTGTTGATTGTGGTCCAGTGGTATCTGCTTCTAACAAGTTCCGAGTTACGTCAGAATGCCCCAGTTCGGCCTGCAATGGCTCAGTTTATGAGTGGCGCCTAAAGAAGCTAAACATAGAAACAGACACGTGGGAAAACATTGCCATTTTACCTAACATGACTTCAACGGGACTTAAGTCTAATAACATGATTATCGCTAAACATTCACTGCCATCTGGCTACAAGTTCAGTTTGATGCTGGTCGTTACATCTCTTGCTGGATTAGAAGGGTTTGGTTTGCTGGAGTTTGAAACTGCTGGGGCGCCACACGATGGTAGCTGCATTTCCTCTGTCAGTGAAGGCGTGGCACTCGAAACGGAGTTTACATTTGAATGTTCCAAATGGCAAGATAAAAACATTCCACTCACTTATGAATTTCGAGCTGGAAATGATCCAATATCGTATGGAAGTTCCCCCAAGTCGGCAGCAACAGTTTTACCAGCCGGTGGGAAGGAACAGGACTACCAGCTACCAATTAATATTCTCATTAAGAATTCAATTGGCGTGAGTGTTGTAAAAACTCTGTTTGTTAAGGTAAGCAGTTGATTTTATAGATTGCCACTACAATTGATCACTGAAGAAACTTAATCAACTTTGTATAATTTAGGTAAAAGGATCTTCCAATCTCGATCCTTGCGCGACACCGGCAGAGGAAGTAGGCAATCACTTGAAAAGTCTTGTGGTAGGAGAAGGAAATAAGCTGGACGGATTTCTAAATAAAGGTGAAATCAGCCAGGCCGCACAGCTGGCCATGTCTATCCTGAAGGCTGCTAATGCGGCAAGGGATTGAGTATACTTGTGAAAATAGTGGTATGTATGCATTGTATAGAGGTTACAGGGGCACAAAACGAATCTGTTCCTCACTGTATCTGTTCCCCCGAGGTATTGTGCTGGCTGGCAAAATATCAGCTATTTCCCGGAGTTGGTTATGAAATTTCTTTCTGGTGATGGTTTCGGTTGGTAATTACTGAAGTGTGGTAGCAGTGCGAGTGTTGCTGGCTGGCGAAATGTGGATTGTTGTGAGAAATTTGTGTCTAACCCCCCCCCCCCCCCCCCCACACACACACACACACACACACACTGAAGCGTTGATTTGAGGCCCATTTTGGCTTACGATATATGAAATTGTCTTTTTTGTTGTTGTCCAGGGTGCTCAATTTGCACCTGGCTGGGAAACCAACCAATCTTATCTAGCTGGCTGGGAAATATCTTGTGTGTCTTGCTGGCAAAAAGGAACAGATATTTTTTTCCAGCAATATTAAAAAATACCTGAAAATGCCTGAATAACATTTAGTTTTATTAACTGGGGTATAATAATACATTTTTCAACAAATTGGTCGTTTTGTGCCCCTGAGGTAATGATGATCAGACACGAAATGTCACACAAAAAAAGACTGACCGCGGAAATACAGTACACCTGGTTTAGTAAACAAGGCAAATTCTGCATATCATTGTTTTTAATGATGGAACATTGACTGTCCAATTATATTTATATCCATATCAGCAATACATGCTAGCAGGGTTCACACGACAACTGGAAATAATTTGAGTACGGTAGAAGCCTATAAAGAATACCCTTCTGGCTGGGCAGCAGTTTTTCTGTACCAATACATCTAAAATGCACTAGAGGCCGTTTTCTGTATTTGCTGTTCGATTGTTTGTTTCTTGAGAGAAATAAATCATTTAACTTCACAAAAGAAAAAACAGTTAACATTGAAGAATTTAAGAGCCAATTTCTGTAAATATCGAGAATCCGGCGTCACTCGTGAAATTTCGAAATTCTTCATATTTTGCCTAAATTACACCTATGGTGAGTTATTTTCGAAAATAGTATTCAAAGATCGTGAAGCGCTTGATTTTTTCTGAAATCGAGGAAAGTTTGAAAAACTACAACGATTGCTTGTAGGGGGGAGGGGTGAAGGACTAGCGAAGGCAAAGGGGTGGGAACTTTGGACTTGGCATCCTTTTAAAGGGTATGTGGATAGAAGAATAATCTGTACAATTAACTAAGGAGATGTAGCGGAAGGTATTATTTCTGAAAGCTCTGATGCCAAGTGGCTTTTTGTGGTGCGGAAGTTAGCTAAATTTTGGTCAATCGCTGAAGCGTTTGAACTAGGGTATTTGTAACAGTTAAAAACGGTATTATACCAGCAGATTTTTCAAACAAAATTTGTGTCTTGGAAAGAACTATAGATATGTTATGTTCTGGCCAAGTTGCATTGATAGACGTCACCGCGTTCATCTACACGAGCGATAACAAAATGCATCATTTTACTCCATTTTCGGCAGCGACATGGCGCTAAAATGGCGTTTTTCAAACTTTCCTCGATTTCAGAAAAAATCAAGCGCTTCACGATCTTTGAATACTATTTTCGAAAATAACTCACCATAGGTGTAATTTAGGCAAAATATGAAGAATTTCGAAATTTCACGAGTGACGCCGGATTCTCGATATTTACAGAAATTGGCTCTTAAAAAGAAATAGTCGTATAAAAGCGTGTTACATTACCCTCAATGCCATGGTGTTTAGGTCTTTGCAACGGGCTTGTAGTGAATTTACTCACGGAAATAACGCTTCACACAATGCGAAAACCATGGGTGGTTCTTCTCTTTTACCACAAAATAGAATTGCGAAGCAATCATCTGAGATTTATCGCTTTAACGTTAATTCTAACATTTGTTGCATTTAATTTACAGATATCAGTTACTATCACCGAGAAGTTTACAGCTATAAAGCCTGAGAGCCAGGAAATGTCTCGCACGATTATGGCGGTAATAAATGAAGCAGGTGGAGGGGGAGGCGGTGGAGGCGGAGTAAATGCTGTGGTAATTGTCATTGCTTTTGATATCTTGTTCACTCACCATTCGATTAATTCCTCGATCCACCTATGATCATTTCATGAAGCTTTCGGAGATTTATTTACTCTTTTCTTTTCCGTCCGCTTTCTTTCGTTCGCCTAAAGTGAAATATCCTGTCTGATTCTTCCAAAATGCATGTAGGTGGCTCTAAGATCACGGCCGTTTGTCTTACTGATTCCAACTGAAGGTTTTTATAGGTAAATATCCTGGTCGTCAGTTAGTACTTAAATTAGATTGAGAAAAGAGAAGACTAATATTAGCTAACATTACTCTGTCTACTGCTTCCTAGGACTTAGCGCTGAAGATGTCTGAAACTGCGACAAATGAACTAGTGAATACGTTAAACGACCCAGAAGAGCCTTTCACCGCTGAAGTAGAGGAGGCAGCTGCGGGGGTTGCAGGAGTTCTGAAAAATGTTCTGAAGTCGTCTTCTACTGCGAGCCAGTCGGCTGGATCAGCTCCAGATGATACGTCATCATCAAAGGTAAAGGGAAAAAAATGTCAATCAGTGGGCATTTAACAAACCAAGAGGAATTTTATAAAATATTATTTGTGATGTGGATATCAAGTTGCCATTCTACTGAACTACTTCACCAATGCTACTTTTTCTCTTTGGTGGTACCACTCCCAATCTTTTATTGTCTGTCGTTCATTTCTTCTTCATCAAGTTTGGAAGGGACTTGAATAAAGCAATATTCATACCAAGAACTAGTAACCTTGTTTCGGTGAGTGATGTGTTGCTTCTTTTCTCATCCCCGTAGGCGAATGTTGAAAAGGCTGCCCAGAACTTGAACAATATGACTGATGCTTTTCTTGGTCGCTTGGTGTCATCAGAAAGTATGGTGATTAAAACCAATGATCTTGCTGTAGCTTTGAAGAAAGTGAAAGTGGATGATGTTAAGGGACTCAGTATGGAAGAAGGCCTTTCGAAGTTTAAACTGCCATACAATCTTGGAAATATGGGTGGGGGCAACGTTAACGCAAAGGTATGGGACCTTGATGAAGGAAGTTGAATCTTCCCTATTTTCTGTTTATTTCCGCTCAAACTAACATAAATACCTTATGCCAATTACAATTTTGATTGCCGAGAAAATAATTGGCAAGGAACTACAAACAATATCTTAGTTTTATGCCTTCACTCTGTCTTCAGCAGGCCTAAGCGAAGCTTATAGAGACAGACGGCTTCAAAAAAAAAGTTCTAGAAAAAGGAAAAGCCAACGGGATAATGAGTGAAACACCATATCATAAATCTTTCAATTTCAGCAGTTCCTGAACTACTTGGGGACTACTCAACTACCTGTCCATATGTTCTGAGTATTTAATGTAATGATGGTTGGATGATGAATCAATTTTGAAACCGCTAAAACGGGATTAGTTAGTTTTACATGCAGGTGCACTAATGAGGAAGCAATGGGGAGGGCATGAGGAAGTTCAAGAAGAGGGAATCCCTTGGATGACATGTCAAATTATAGCAAACTGAAACCTAATGAGACTTTTTTTTCAAATTAATTTCACAGATGACAGCCGTTAATTTCAATCCCTATACCTGGGATAGCAGCAGCAAGGCGGTTCAATCAAGCGTTATCAGTCTCGAGCTACAAAATGGCAAAACAAAGATGAATGTGTCAAACCTAGATGAAGATATTGTTATGGTCATTCCAATTTCTAGTCCACGTAAGAACGATGCAAACTCCACTGAAGACTCCGAACATCGTTTCCTAAAACCAAACAGCATGGTCGTTCATTCCTACTACGCGGAGTTAGGTGACGTCCCAGTTACCATTGAAACCGGCTTTTTCGAGATGGACGTTGTCATTGATCTCTTTGTTAACTTTAGATCGAGACCTGCTTTTGACAACTATGACCACAACTTTACGATCTCCTTTAAAGACAGATGTATGTCCTATCAAGAAAGCAACGGCACATCTTGTCTTATTGAGAAAGGTTTGGTGACATTTATGCCACCTAAGCCAGGCCGAATTTATGTTGGAATAATCGGAAACAAAAACTCCACCGAACACACAAGAAACAGGAGATCGTGTTTCGGACACGGGCGGCAACGACGAGGATGTGTTGGTTTTAAGGATCCACCGCCAAAAGGAGTCACTAAAACAATTGTCCCACAATATGACCCATCGACCGATATCAATTACACTATGACTATTACTCAATCAAGTTGCTTGTATTGGTCTGAAGATAAAAATAGATGGACTTCAGATGGTTGCAAGGTACATAAGTTATCATGAAATATCTAAGATGTTCAGTTCACCACCCGAAACGATCGACGTCGCGTGCGGACTTCGCGGAGAGACAGAGAGAGATGGATAGATAAGAAGAGAAAGAGGGAGGATACAGAGAGGCGAATAAAATTTAGATGGTTACGTAAAGGCTATGCATTAGAATTAGTATTAGCACTAGCATTGGCATTGGCGATGGTAATAGCATTGGCATAAGCATTAGCAATTCCACTGAGAGTGGATGGCATTGGTATTAGCTTTACGAGATAGTTCCTCAAGCATTCTTATTTTGCAGGTTGATCCTAGATCAAATGCAACCAACCTCATTTGCCGTTGCAACCACTTGACTTCTTTTGGTGGGAACCTGATACAAGCGCCAAATCCTATTGACTTCGACAAAGTTTTTGCCGAGTTTGGGAACCTTGCTGAAAGTGGCAATATTTCAGTTTTAGTAACCATTTGCTGTGTGTTCCTTATTTACTTCGTTGTGCTTGTCTTTGCGAGGAGAGCGGACAAAAGAGATGAGAACAAGGTTTGTTGCATCATTAGTGGCAGCAGCCTAACAATTACCTAGTTTACCTAAATCAAACCGTCTTTGAAGCAAGTGCATAATACACATACTGAAGAATTATCATGATTTTTTAAGCGAAGAGCAAATAGTAAATAGACTGCGGTATTGGGCAATTGGATAATTGAATAAAGGGGGTAGTTTCTAAAGAAACTGTGGTGCTGCGTCGGTGGGGAAGTAGTACACAAAGATTTTGGTATTATCAACAGAGTTGATAAATGTAAATTGACCACCGTACAGGGATTCTAAAAGCTGACGTTTCGAACGCTAGCCCTTCGTCAGAGCGGATCGAGGAGTTATGGGTTGTGTGTAGTTTTTATAGTGGAGTAGGAGCTACGCTATTGGTTGTAACATGGCAACGTGAAAATAGGAATACATTAGTTAAATGAAAAGCGTTCGTTAATACCGTGGGGATTAAGGGTGTCGATTTGGAAGATGAATTTTTGTTCCAGATTCTTGCGGCTTTCTGTCGTACCTTGATGTAGGGAAAGGCCGCAGATAGCCAAGAATTACCGGACACTGCAACTAATCTCATCATCACAACTCCTAGAACTTCGTGCATTTACTTCTTGCCAAAAATTCACAAACCGAACAAGCCAGGTCGCCCTATCGTTTCTGCCTGTAGTTGCCCTACCGAACTCATTTCTAGCTACTTAGACAGGATTATGACTCCTATCGTCAAATCTTTACCATCATACATCAAAGACAGTACACACGAACTACAAATTTTCCGCGATTTCAGTTTCTCCGACCAAGACAAACTTATTTTCACCATGGACATTACATCTCTGTACACAGTCATTCCCAATAGCGAAGGTCTTCTAGCACTTAAACACTTTTTCGATCAACGCACTGTCAAAGAACCAAGCTCAGAAACACTACTCCGCCTTGCCGAACTAGTTCTTACACTCAATTGTTTTTCATTCGCCGGCAACTATTACATACAATTTAATGGTGTGGCGATGAGCACTAGAATGGGACCTAGTTATGCCAATCTTTTTGTAGGATATCTTGAACACTATTTTTTTAATCAGTACAACGGCCCAAAACCTGAGCTCTACGGCCGCTACATTGACGATTGCATCGGCGCTATTTCATCCAGCCCACAAGAACTCGATCAATTTATAACCTCCGTTAATTTCTTTCATCCGGCTCTTAAATATACATGGGAAATTTCGGAAACTTCATTAGCTTTCCTAGATATTAAAGTTTCTATCAGTGGCAACGGTTTATGTACCAGTGTGCACTACAAACCTACAGATTCTCACAGTTATTTGTTGAATTCATCGTCACATCCATCACATGTCAAGAACTCCATTCCTTATTCTCAATTTCTTAGACTTCGACGTCTATCTAGTGATGACTCTGATTTTTCCAGCAAATCAGAGGAGATGTGCCAGTTCTTCGAAAAACGTGGCTACCCTGCCTCTGTGGTCAAAGCGGGCCATCATCGCGCCCAACAATTTGATCGACAGTCAGCACTACAAACGTCACAAAAGGATAAGAACGACAGAATTCCATTCACCCTCACTTTCCATCCTCATAATCATGTAGTCAAAAGTATCATTCTCAATAACTTCAAATTACTCCAAAATGATCCCGAGACTGGTAGAATCTTTTCGCAACCTCCACTAATTTCATTCAAACGCGACAAAAACGTCGGCAACTTTTTAGTTAGAAGCGCATTTAAAACTAACGAGCAACCCGGCACTTTCAAATGCGCGCGCTCACGATGTAAAACATGTCAATTCATTCTTAACATTAGCAAAATATCGGGACCTAAGCGATCTGTTAAGATCACTGATCGTTTCACATGTACCTCCGCAAATGTCATTTATTGCCTAACCTGCACGTTATGCAGTAAATTATACATTGGCGAGACAGGAAGACGACTAGGCGAGCGATTCCGCGAACACCTTCGCGATGTTGAGAAGAATGACAAGGATGCATCTAAGCCAGTCGCTCGTCATTTTAATCTTCCTAACCACTCCAAACAACACATGGCTATCTGCGGCCTTTCCCTACATCAAGGTACGACAGAAAGCCCCAAGAATCTGGAACAAAAATTCATCTTCCAAATCGGCACCCTTAATCGAATCCCCACGGTATTAACGAACGCTTTTCATTTAACTAATGTATTCCTATTTTCACGTTGCCATGTTACCACCAATAGCGTAGCTCCTACTCCACTATAAAAACTACACACAACCCATAACTCCTCGATTCCCTCTGACGAAGGGCTAGCGCTCGAAACGTCAGCTTTTAGAATCCCTGTACGGTGGTCAATTTACATTTATCAACTCTGTTGATAATACCAAAAAATTGGATAATTGGCATATATCATTCTGTGGTACGTAGCCTCGACTCAGTAAAATGACCTAAGTGCATCAGCACGTTGGTACCCCATAGCTCAGTGATAAGAGGCATGATATTATTTGTTTGCGTACTTTGTTGCTTCCTTCACCTTTAACTCCGCTATTATGATATTCTTCCTTACTCTTATTGTAGATGTGTTTTCCAGAAAGGGTTACAATCTTTGAAGGCGGAACCTACTATTATGATATGGTTATTGGCACTGGTGTTTGGAAAGACTCAGGGACAACAGCAAATGTAACAATAAGCATTAAAGGCGATATAGCTGAACATAACTACGTTCCGCTGCCAAATAGAGAATATTCACGTCACACGTTTGCACGAGGAAGTATCAATGGATTTACTCTGATCACTAGTGAATCACTAGGAGCCTTGAAAGAAATAACATTGGAACATGACAACGCAGGAACGAATCCATCGTGGTTTGTAGAAACGGTAACAATTAGAGACAGGCAGACAGAGGAACAATGGACATTTCCAATAAATCGTTGGCTTGCAATTGAGAAAGAAGATGGGCTAATAGAAGTCACTGTAAACAACAGAAGCGCCATAACCTTTTCATTTCAAGTTCGCTCACGTTTCAGACGAAAACTCGCTGACAGTCACTTATGGATGTCTGTGTTTGGTAAGGCATGCAGTAGTACCTTCACGCGTGTTCAGAGAGCGTCGTGTTGCCTGTCAGTTCTTTTCAGCGCCATGATTGCAAACGCCACGTTCTATAACATTGGTGGTGAGTCAGAAGGACCCATTCAGGTTGGACCTTTCAAGTTTTCTTTGAGGCAAATCATTGTTGGAGTGCAGAGTGGGTTGATAGTTGCACCTGCCAACATCTTTATCGTTTTCTTGTTCAAGTCGAGCAAACCAAGAAGCAACAACAGGGACAAATATAAACAGATCGATCATGTCCAAAAGCTGATTGATCAAGTTGCGGACGCTGGATGTCTACTACCTCACTTTTGTGTATACATTGCTTGGATTCTTTGTCTTTCTACATCGCTGACTGCAGCGACATTCACTTTGTTTTACAGTTTAATGTGGGGTAAAGAGGTTGCTGAGCAGTGGCTTTCCTCCATTTTGATTTCAAATGGTCAGGACATTTTCGTTGTACAGCCAACAAAAGTTATGCTTGCAGTTGTTGTGGTTTCATTACTTTTCACCACGACCAGGAAAAAAGAGCCGTCCGAGGAGCTCGAAAAGGAAGATGAAAGAGGTGATGCCTGCGAGAAAGACATTGATTTTCTGATTGATAATCCAAAAGAGAAGTTTAAACGATCGCGGTTGGAGGTGATTCGTGAGCGAACCAAAAAAGAAGTAAAGCTGGCAAACATGACGAAGGAAATAGTTATCCACCTGATATTCGTGTTCTTCTTGGCCGTAGTTTGTTACGGCAACAAAAACAGTTATCGTTTTATGATGACCACAACACTTCTAAGGCCATTTGGAAACTTTGATAAGGTAAGTAAGGGCCCCTATAATTTGGATATGGGTCATGGATTTTGTCTTTCTTTGTCTTTAGTGTAACAACAGATAGAGGACAATCTTTTAATGGAGCACGAAACTGAAAATTGAACAATATAACCGTTGCTGACCACATATCAGATAGACTTGAATCCCCGTTTTTGTTGCAGATTTAATTTGATAAGTTAATTCCCCACTACGTTATAAGACTCTGAGAGGAGGGTATATTTTTGGAGGGAGGGGCAAATTTAATTTGAAATCGTCCCACATTTTAGCCGTTTTGTTACTGAAGAAAATCAACCTTGACCTTGCTTAACTAGAACTTGACAGATTGAATATTAAAAAAAAGTAGAAAAAGAGGTATATAGAAGAAACCAAAAAAAAATGAGGAAGGAAGCAGCCCGTAATCAGGTAGAAAATTAATAGCAACATTGTGCACCGTCATTCTTCCACCATAATCCAGTCCCTAGCACTTACAGCAAAAAAGCAAACAAAAAAATCCATCAAAACATAGGAACTGTGTCTGTTTTCTTAAACACATGATTTGTTTGAAGACCTCGATGACTTCATCTTGAATGTCTTATGCTTAATCTTATCAGGTGACTGGCAGACATAAACTGGTGGCATGGATGAGGCAGGATTTTCTCCCAAACATTTACAGTCAGCCCTGGTACAATGGGCGTAAAGAGAAAGAAGGCGTGTTTATCGAGAATAAGATGTCCACATTGATCGGTATGCCATGGATGAGACAATTAAGAATTAAAAAAGGTAAGTAAAATTAAGGTCAGTTTATAGACGAGTCGTCTATGTTTACACAATTTCGTTATTGGTAGAAACACCTCAGACGAGGTTAGTTCCTTGCTTTCGTTCCGTTTCTTTAGAGTTTGTTTTAAATGCTTGCATATGCAATTTTGTTATCCCATTATCTGTTTTGCCCAAACACTCGCGAATTTCAAGCCCTTGTTACTGCAGAGCGACACAACCCAGAAACTTAAATTCATCTGAACATGGAAGAAATGAACAATTTTGAACCCTATCCAGCAACCTTGATGCAAATGAAGGAGAATGATCATAAAGCTAGTTGTGATATTTCATTTCCTTCAAACCATTAAATTGCTAACTGATTTCGACAAAAAGCTTAATGGTGCACATCGCGAACATCGAATACTGCATTTACTGTCAAAGAACTGTTACAAAATGTTAATTATTTACATTTTTGAAACTACTTCTTGTCGTTAATTGAATTCTACTAATAATGTTTTTAATTCCTTAGGTTCTTGCAAAGCTCTTCCCGGGCTTATCTCAGATTGCTATCACGATTACGCTAGGGGCAGAGAAGATACCACGTCACTAAGTCTTCCAGGGTGGAAACCTCTTCCTCTGAATACGACGTGGCCCGAGGCTTTAAACTTGTGCCCGAGGCCTTGGCGCTACCAAGCAAGCCATGAACTTAACAATGACCCGATAAGAGGCAATTATCACTCGTATGAAGGTGGCGGGTATGTTGCTGTTATGGGCTATGACCAAGGAACAGCCCAAGGTGTTCTAGGAGAGACGTTTGGCCATGGATGGATTGATCGCCAAACACGAGCATTGATATTAGAATTTGCGGTATTCAATGTCAATACCAATCTTCTCAGTATCGCAACGTACTTCTACGAGGTGCTCGCTACAGGTGCTGCTTACACGACAAGAAGAGTTGACACACTAGAACTCTACAGCACGGAGTCAGGAGCTTTGATGTTTTATCTTGTCTGCCAGTTCCTCTTCATGGCCATGGTGCTTTATTACTTGATCATGCTTTTGGTGCACCTTTACCGTCAGCGGCTACGATTTTTCAAGTCAGTTTGGAATATGGTTGACTTTGTAATGATCGTCTTCTCGGTGTTATCGGTCGCGTTCTACATGATACGATCCAAGAGCGTTTTAATGAGCATCAAAGCCATTCAAGCCAATCCATACAAAATTTTGCACTTCCATGAAGCCCTGGACTGGGCAAACTGGGAAAACGCCGCGATAGCGGTTGCTGTTTTCGCAGTAACCATCAAACTTTTGAATTTGATCCGTTTTAATCCGTACGTAGTTTTTCTATTTTCCTCATTCCGAAAATCAGTAGGGTATCAGTTGTCATATGTGCTTTTCTTTCTGATACTCTTCAATGGCTTTGTCGCATCAGGAAAGCAGTTGTTTGGTGACATAGTGCTTGAATACTCTGGCTATGAGCTTGCAGTTATCTCACAGTTTGAATTCCTTTTAGGTAGAGCAGTCCCACTCGATGATTTGCGTCACGAGAAACCTTTTCTTGGACCTATATTTGCTTTTACATACAATATAACGATGACTATAATCCTTATGAATATGTTAGTTTCCGTTCTTAACGAGTCTTACGCTGACGCAAAAACCCAAGCAGAGGAAAGTGCAGAAGAGCTCGAAATGGCAAGATTCATCGGTGAACGCTTTACCGGAATGTTCCAAAAACCTCAATTGAGCATTGGGTTTAAGTTGTATTGCGATGAATCAACGTTCACTAACATGTGCCAATCCAACGCCGAACCCTTCTGCTTGAATTCAGAAAGTATTGTGCAGTGTACCGAAGACAAAATGGTGAAATTAGAGAAGAGAGTTTCTTTTCTTGATCGTCGCACGGGCAACATAGAAACTGATTATGGGCGAGAGGAAGATGAGTTTGAAAACCTTCTGTTTGCGTTTGTTAAGTAGGCAAATGCTATCATGATTTATCAGCACTGACAGGCCAGTAGTCTGTTAACAGATATACCAAAAATTCATGTGCACGACACAAAGTATACCGCTAATTTCAGTCCGGGCTCGAAATACTGCAACTCATTGCCATTATTTATGTACATATAAAATGCTAGTGCAAATCATAATTACAACGTCCTTATTTTCTCACAAACATTTGTGCAGTATGTAAAGTAAGAATTTTCAGTACGTTCAAGATCTGGAACATAGTGGATTTTCTAGGATATCTTCATAATTAAATGTTAGTAATGGGCCACGTAAGTAATTTTAAAAGTTAATTTTCAGTAGATTTTTCATAAAGTCATTGTGTTGACTCTGACCTGTTGGATATTTACCGGGATGTATAGTAATAAGGCTATGCGTTTTTGTTCGTCATAATAAAAGTCATTAATAACATACTTTTATATTTTTTTTGGTTCCCGTCTCGCACCCTGAATCTATCTGTTTGTTTTTTGAGTCGATTACACTCATTTCCTTTGTATGTATGGCCTCGTGAGCCACTTTTTTGTTCCTACCACATTTTGACGTCATCTGTGAGCTATTACTGCATAGACGCACGGCAACATGGAATTTATTTGTTAACCAGATTTCATAGAACCGGGTACGATTTTGTTTGAATACGGATCTCGTTGTCTTCCTTTGCACCCGTATCAAACGTCGTTCTACTGCCTTGTCGATCTCAATTGATCGAATTCATTTCGACAGTCGCACGACTTGGTTTCAAATGTCGCGCTACTGCCGTATCGAACTCAATTCATAAATTAAAAATGGATTTTAAAAGTCAGCACAACCGGTTTGTTATAGTTTGACGCATGTTTACAGTAACGGCTTTTAACTTGACTGAACTGTAAACTCGACGTCTGAAACCAAGTCGTGTAGAGAGTCGTGCTACAGTCGAGCCAGCTAAGCACGGCAGTAGCACGACGATTGTAACGGACTTTTAATTTTAATCACGTGACCAGTCTTGTGACCAAAATTTGAGACATTCGTAAATCAGTGAATTGGTGGCGAATTTCTCCGTTACTAGTATTAATCAGCGTTTTCAATGGAAATCTAATACATCTAACTTTCTACATTTGGAATCGTTGTTCTCGAGTTTTAGTGTTAAATTAGTAGGCATCCGTCGGTCATGGTTGGCCATAAGTAGCATCCTAATCTGTTCAACCTCGTTCCCAGGGTCTCTCATCTTACCGCTCCCTGGAGCGAACGAGGAGAGACCCTGGCACACGCTGGTCACGTGTTTCCCAGAATGTTGGAGATGACAAACAAAAGGTTTGAGGGAGGGGCGCCTTAGTATAAAGTGTGTCAAAACGGAGACCAGCGTAGAAGGGAAACATTTGTCTTCAAAACAATCACACGTTTCGCGATCAGTTACGGCGTGACAATGTCAAGTGGAGGTCAACTCAACACGCCGAAAAAAGATATACATCGTCTGCAAGCATAAAATACAAGTTCCTGTAGGCTATGTGGCTCGGTGAAATACTCTGCCATTCTCACAGAAAGACGATGACGTTGCCTAAACAGCAACTCTATAACTCAAGCCATTCCCGGCTACTGATGAGATCCACAAGGGAGGATCAACACCATGGTCTTGCCTATCATTTAATGGCGTACCCATCGCCAGAAATTCGAGACATTTGAGCTTGCACAGTACAGCGGTATCTTTCGTAAACAAGATGGCGCAGTGACTCGTAAGAGAGCGAATTCTGCGGTGGAATATAGGAATTTACACATGTTATCCTCTGTAGTGTTGTACAACACAAATATATATTTTCACCTAAAAGAGATTAAAAAAACCTCGGTTTTGGTATCAACCGATGCCCGCTTTGCCTTGTTTCAGGCTCATGGCGGGCTCATATTCTACTTGCCGAAACAGCGAGGAAACAGCGGTAAATCGACTCGGCTTGTGCCATAAAAAACCACTGACCAAAATGATTTTTACACAGAAAGAAAGGAAAGGAAACAAGCTTTTCAAAGATGGCTCTGGAAGCGAATTTGGTGCATGCTTCGCCGAGATATGGCCTTTTGAATTCGGCATATTTTAAGGAATTTATCGAAGAATCAACATGGAAATTTCGCCGTTTCTTCTTTTGTGGGATTTTCAAACGGAGAAAATATACATCAAAGTGAATCTACGAGGACTCTACGAACGAAGGCAAGTAAGTTGAAGATGTGTTTTCACAACATCCACTTGCACATTTTTACCAGCAAGCTTGTTTCGCCAGTACTGAATCGCGGTTTATAAACAAACTGTTTTCCCGATTTTGATAAATGTCACTGGATTCCTTACAAAAATTTTGGCGACTACCGTTGGCAGAAAATCCATCAAAATATACATGAAAGTCGTTTACTTTGTTGTTATCTTTACATATTTAGTACTATAATATAACAACCTATTATGGTTCAGTTGCACATTTTTACTTTGTTTGAGTCTTAAAGAGATATTTGCTATTTTTCTCGAATGCCCATACAAATCTCTATACGCTTCGGCGTCCTGATCAGTCTTCAGGTTGCCGCGCGTAACCGCGCGTGGAGTCTCGTGTCCTAAATTTCTGTGTTTGGCAAACACAGCCAAAACCACTGGCATAAACAAAACGAGGAAAATACTATAACCGCAGTTACAGAGCGGAGTGAAACGATGACAAAGAGACAGCCATAATTAGAGCGGATTTGAGCGCTCAACTTCACGTGTTGCATAGCTCTCTAAGAAGCTACAACACTAAAGAAAGGATAAAGAGACAAATAGTCGCAAAAGAAATACAACGTCTTGCTACAACACCAAATAACCGGGCCCGGTAATGTACAAACACTGCAAGATAAAGATGATCATATTACGCGGCTCAAAATTCGTATCCATGTCACTGAACGCACTGAAACGAGCCAAACCAAGGCTAGACAAAATGCTTCAGATGGCATATAAAGGACCACGGTCGCTAAACAGAAACAACAAGGGTCAAAACAAACAGGCGGTGAATGCAGAATTTAAACCCAGAGATGACCTTTGGATTAATACATTACATGCGACATTTAGGCACATGGCTGTTTCAATCACCATCACCATCATGCTATCCTCTAAACCACCGTGTTGCCCCATGTAAAACAGGCAAGAAGCTAAATCGATCAATAGAACCGATATAGAAGCGGCAAACGCGCCAACAGGAGTCGTGTAAGCCTTCCAACCCCACTTTACCTGAATACATGGCGGATGTCACGATTCGCACCAGCCTCGCTCCCGCGTGGTCAAACCCAACAAGCGACAAAACCTTCAGAACAAGGCATCCCTACTAAGGATTTAGTTTGCTCTGGGAGACACGTGACCAGCGTGTGCCAGGGTCGCTCCTCGTTCGCTCCAGGGAGCGGTAAGATGAGAGACCCTGGGAACGAGGTTGTAATCTGTTTTGCTGGAGCACCGACGTCTGTGGCTGTAGAGGCGATGCGTGAGTGACAGTCTCTATTGCAGAGATCGCACTTGTGTTCTGTCTCTGGTCTGTCGGAGCTGCGCCACTTTGTTTTCTGCTGGCCCGCCTCTCTGTGGCGGCTTGTGTCTGCTTCTCCTCTCCTACTTTGAGGTGTTTGGTCAGGGCTCCTCTCCACTTGGATCGGTCGGCTGCCAGGCTCTCCCAAGAATCGGTGTTGCTGTCCACAGCCTTCATGTCACGCTTCACGACGTTGCGGTACCGCAGCCGTGGTTGCCCGGTTGATCTTTTTACAGAGCCCAGTTCTCCATACAGGAGGTCTTTGGGGATGCGGCCATCTGCATGTGGTGGACGTGGCCTAGCCAGCGGAGTCTGCGCTGTCTGGGCAGTGTGGACATGCTGAACAGGCCTGCGCGAGACAGGACCTCGGTGTTGGGCACCCTGTCTTGCCACGATATTCCCAGGATGCGGCGGATGCTTCTCATGTGGAAAGTCTTCAGACGCCTTTCTTGCCTGGCGTACGCTGTCCACGTCTCGCTGCCGTATAGCAGTGTGCTGACAACGCAGGCACTGTACAATGCCATCTTGGTCTTCACTGTCAACTTGGGGTTGGTCCACACGCGTGTTCAGAGGCACGCAAGGGTTGTACCTGCCTTCCCGATTCACATATCGATCTCTGCGTCCAGGAGGAGGTTGTTGGTGATGGTGGAGCCAAGCTATGTGAACTGATGGACAACATCGAGCTCATAATCATCGATGGTGGTGGCTGGTGGCGTTTCGGTACCTTGTCCCAGGACGTTGGTCTTTTTCAGGCTGATTGTCAGCCCGAAGTCTCGGCAGGCCCAGGAGAAGTGGCCCATCAGTAACTGCAGTTCACGCTGGGTGTTGGTCGCTAATGCCACATGGTCAGCAAACAGCATGTCTCTAATGAGGACTTCACGTACTTTGGTCTTGGCTCTGAGACGGGCAAGATTGAACAGTCAGATTATTAAAAGCCAAAGGTTAAATTCTGGTCTGAAAAATTGGACGATGGACGGTCGTTCCAAAAGTGAGGTGCTAGAAATGATTAATCTGCATATACTCACGAGTTATGTTCGGTAACTTGTCCTATTTTTCCAATATCTACGAGAACGCCGAAGAAATATTCGTATCTTTTTTTTGTTTTTGTTTTCTTAAGCTTACGTTTTGTTGTTTTCACGCTTTCATCTCAAATTGGTTTGGACTAAAAATGCTCGTGTTCTTTCCAAATGTTTTCTATGCAATATTTAATTTTGAATCCTAAAAGTCTTCGTTTTCCCTGCTGTCGTTCATTTTTGGGCAGAACATTGGTTGAAGAAAAGCACGAGAAAAGCCAAGCGAAGTCCGGACGGTTTAGATCCTCGGCTCCGTTTTGTTAGTAACAAGAGCCGGATAGACATTGGAATACTCTCGCATAGAGCAACAACTCCTTGCCAAAAACACGATTTTTAAACGCTGCAGCATTTGAAATACCAGCAATAAGTCGTCCCTCACAACAATTCTCGCAGACTTTAAAGGCTAATTGCAGTTAAAACTTCGTCTTTAATTCAATGTTTATTGACAAATGTTTTTTTTTTCTTAAATCCATTTGCTTGTCTGTTGCATTGCCAATCAGATGTTATCTTTAACAGTAATGTAAAAAGTATTACCGCCCATGACTTGTAGTCAAGGTTTTTAGTTTGCAATATTTGTAATTGATCGAAGTCAAGAATAAAACCATTCTCAACCATTTGCAGTTGATCACTTGAGTTGATTCATGGCTTATCGTGCCGCAGTCACTTTTCACAACGAAAAGTTAAAGTCATTTTCGCTTGTTGTTTTTCGTTGCTACTGTAAAAAGGACATTGACGGCAGTTTTCTATCGTCTTTACTCTTTTAGATCACAAAAATGATGCCATAAAATAGTCAAAACAAGGCGAACAAAGTACTGTTCTTCTTTTTTGAGTGATGTGGAAGAGTACCCTTTTTGGAGTTTTACCATTTTGTTTTGTTGTGGAATATTTCGGTTTGTTGAGGTTAAAATGTCGACGATACATGTTAGTATTGTTCAGTTGTTTTCTTTGTTGTTTGAATTTGAGGGAGCGCGGCTGTAGAGTGTTTACCATAAGGGAGGAAAACTGGATAGAGGCGACTTGGAAGAAAAGGACAAGAGTCATTGAAGAGTCCGCAGACAGACCAATTTATCATTTTGCCCTAAGGAAGACTAATCTGTTTTGATGTGTCGATGTCTCCGGATCTTAAAATTCCTCATAAAATTACTATCTGGTGTCCTCTGTTAAAATAAAATATTGTTGTTGTATTTGTTTTTGTCAATTAAAATTATATTGCAAAAGTATTTTTTTTCGATTTGTGGCGGGAAAAGAATTAGAACTCAGTTTAGAATGGGACAGGGTTAATATTTCTTGAAGTGAATTTGCTTACCGAAGTACCAATAGCTTTCATACGTATTGCGACACACCTAGTGACTTCCCTATTTTATTACTTTGTACTATTTAAAATCAAATTAGCTTGTTACATTGTCGGTGCAAAAAATGGCACTTCGGGGAGGCATACGTTAGTCTATTGTAATTAGTCAACATAAAACATATTATTGCCGAAGACTCGTTTTCCTCGAAATCTCAGATGGTACTCGCTCATTCAGCACTCGGGGGTTACTGTCGTATCAAATTGTTTTCAACGTCGCGTGCTCTGACTTTAATTACATTTTTTCATTTCAAGCATTACTTTGCGCAGATCATTATTTCTTCCATAGTTAAGCAGTGGATTAAGGAGGCCGTTTGTCGTCATAAGAAGGTTGTTGAAAGTTCCAAAGCGATGTAATGGCATCCTCATGGCAGTCAGTATTACAGGACTTAGCATCGCTGGCAGAACCGTAAACAGAAAACACAATACGATGAATGAAACAACTCTGGTGATTTTCCTTTCTCTTTGAGCAACGGAACGCATGTTTGTTCCTACAATTTGCCTACTTCTCCTGTTTCTGATCAAAAATCGGATGTAGTTAAAAACAATCAGAAAAGTACATGTTACGTAAAACAAAAAAACACCAACGAAAAATGGTCCTTGGTTAAATCCTGCCTTGTCTAGTGCGAAAATCATAAGGATAAACACAGTGCCAGCCAGCCAACACGACAGAATTCCT
>OX419342.1:18219176-18257315 GCA_948470475.1 Galaxea fascicularis
TGTGCTCTGGCTGAGTCACAATTTTCTAACATGTATCTTTGACATTTTAACCTCAACAAACCGAAATATTCCACAACAAAACAAAACGGTAAAACCCCAAAGTGGATACTCTTCGACATCACCCAAAAAAGAAGACCAGTACTTTGTTCGCCTTGTTTTGACTATTTTATGGCGTCATTTTTGTGAGCTATAAGAGTAAAAACGGTAGAAAAGTGCCGTCTGTGTCCTTTGTACAATAGCACCGAAAAAACATTAAGCGAAAATGACTTTACTAAACTTTTTGTTGTGAAAAGTGGCTGCGGCAGGATAAGCCATGAATCAACTCAGGTGATCAACTACAAATGGTTGAGAATGGTTTTATTCTTGACTTCGATCAACTACAAATATTGCAAACTACAAACGTTGATTACGAGTCGTGGGCGGTATTATTTTTTACATCACTGTTAATGATAACATCTGATTGGCAATGACAACAGACAGACAAATCGGTTTCAGAAAAATATTTGTCAATAAACATTGAATTAAAGACGAAGTTTTTACTGCAATTAGCCCGTTAAGTCTACGATTTTTTAACTAACAACGAGAATTGCTGTGAGGGACAATATATTGCTGGCATTTCGACTGCTAAAGCTGTTAAAAATCGTGTTTACATGTACTTTTGGCAAGGAGTTGTCGCTCTTTGCGAGAGTTTTCCAAATGTCAATCGGCTATCTCTAAAATAGGGAACGGGAAATCGAGGAACGGGGAACGGGGAACGGGGAATCTCTAAAAGGGGGAATCTCTAAAAGGGGGAATCTCTAAAAGGGAGAATCTCTAAAAGGGGGAATCTCTAAAACGGGGAATCTCGAAAACGGGGAATCTCTAAAAGGGGGAATCTCTAAAAGGGGGAATCTCGAAAACGGGGAATCTCGAAAAGGGGGAATCTCTAAGTGTTTTACACTCCTCACTCCTCCTGATATCACTCCCATGATATTTTTTCCTGTAGACAAAACGATTAGTTGAATTTCAAATACAATTGGCACAATCATTACTGAAAAGACATTAGAAACATCTATTTCCGGCCTTTTAATGATTTGCGGAAATAAACACGGAATTTTTTTGTGCCTCGTGTGTAGGAACAAGTTATTGACATCGTGTCAACGTTTTATGCAGGCCAAGACAATAGTAAAATGGTGACCGCGAACGCTTAATAGAGGGTAAATTACAGTAATTGAGGGAACTAATTTTCGACACTTGAAAGATTGATCGTATAATATACGTTTACCGCTTGATACGATGCCGCTCAATGGCTCTCAATACAGGTTCGAATTAATATTAAATCAGACGATCGCGAAGTGTGATATGAAAATCTATTAACTTAACCACAAAGTTCTTCTGGAAACCCAGAATCTGTTGTCTCCTGGACACAGTAACAAACTATTACAAGTATAGGCCACGTGCGAAGAACTTGATGCGGCACAGACGCATTTCCGGCTTTCGTTTTATTCCGCCGCCACGCGCCATGTTTACCGTGTATTTTAGCCGGAGAAAACAAACGCCAGCCCTCCCGCTATGTGTATTCGGTTCATGGAAGCTTGTCACTAGCTATGGAAATACTCAGAAATACTACCACAATGTTTTATCCTGCGAACAGCCTCCCAGAAAGGATGTAAAAAAACTTTATCGGCGAGCGCGACATAGAAGAATGAACGAAGCGATCGGGGCGGGACAGGGAAGCTTGTAGACTTTGATTTCGATGTAACAAATCAGTCAAGGAGGTAATTAGACTTGTCAAGAGGCAAAAGTTTCATTTTCTGCACTTGCAAACAATTCTAATCCATCTAATCAAACAGCCGGGCCCGGCGTCATAGAGTTCAATTAGGTAACTTGTTTACGGAATATTTCAAAGTTTGTCCCTCTTTTGCAACACCTAAATGAGCCTTAAGAAATTATAAACACATTTAGAGGTACCAAACTCTGCGAAGCGACATGCAAATAAAGTACCCTTCAGAATCACTTGAGAAATATTAAACGAAAGGTCGAGAGCGAAAATTAAAAAAGTGTGGCAAATGCACAATTGTCACTGCTCCTCAAAGTGCTCCCCTTAGTATCCCGCACGCGCCGCCTACTACAAACGGCAGTTCGTTTACCCTGAAATGGCTGTTGGGAACCAGAGTCTCGCGATGTTATGGTTGTGGAGGAGTCATCCAAAACCCTCCTTTGAATTGCCCAGACGATCTTATTGTGATGTACTGTGACATCCGTCAATTTCGGCACAGAATCACTGGGCAGCTAACAACCTCTACCGAGCCTCAGAACGTGCATTTTCACCTCCGCATGGCATGCGTTCGTGCAAGGTATCCCCATTTTGTGTCTAGCTCCCTTCACGTTCCACCCGATATTGCGACTAGATTTAACGTGGAGCACCTGAGCAGGCTCCTTCTGGAGTTCGGTTCCGAAAATGTAACGTTGTAGGGCATACTTTTGTTCGTTGGAGTTGGAGTTCTCTACAGAGTTTTCATGGATACCAGGAAACCAGACTGAATCTTCTGAAAATGTTATACATGTCGTTATCAGTTTTCATCGTTTGTTCTGTTGTGTTGAAGACTCTGAGGATGGACACCAAGAAACTGGTGTTGTAAATATGCAACGCTTTTAATATTTTGGACACACAGCAAGTGTTCTCAGTAATCAACGTTTTCTAATAGGTTTAATAGTTTTGTTATGTTGGAGAAATGAAAGAAAACCTGCTGTAGTTTCCATGGATACTTAAAACCCAGCATTCTGAAAATGTAAAACATAAGGACTGAAAACATAGGCTCGTGTCGTTTTCAGCTATGATAGTTTTGTTCTGTTATTTTGGAGTGCTCGATGAAATCCTTTCAGAGTTGTCGATGGATTCCAAGAACCTATGCTTTCTGGTTTAATTTACGATAAAGACAAATGTTACTGTTCAGTCGCCATCAATTTGTTGGAACTAAGAAAACACTAGGAATATACAGTTAAGAAAATGTAAACCTTTTTGGTTTAGAATAAATTCAATTATCGTTTTGTCTACCGGAAGAAATATCATGAGAGTGATATCAGGAGGAGTGAGGAGTGTAAAACACCCCGGTTAGAGATTCCCCGTTTTAGAGATTCCCCCTTTTAGAGATTCCCCCGTTTTAGAGATTCCCCCTTTTAGAGATTCCCCGTTTTAAAGATTCCCCGTTTTAAAGATTCCCCTTTTTAGAGATTCCCCCTTTTAGAGATTCCCCGTTCCCCGTTCCCCGCTCCCCGTTCCCCGATTCCCCGTTCCCTATTTTAGAGATAGCCAATGTCAATCCGGCTCTTGTTCCTAACAAGGCGGAGCCGAGGATTTAAACCGTCCGAACTTCGTTTGGCTTTTCTTCAACCAATTTTGTGCCCAAAAATGAGCGACAGCAGGGAAAACGAAGACTTTTAGGAGCCACTAATGAAATATTGGATAGAAAACATTTGGAAAAAACACGAGCATTTTTTAGTCCAAACCAATTTGAGATAAAAGCGTGAAAACAACAAAACGTAAGAAAACAAAAAAAAAACGATACGAATGTTTCTTCGGCGTTTTGGCGTTTCTTGGAAAAATAAGACAAGTAACAAACATAACTCGTGAGCAACCTAGGCAAATTGTTAGTCCGAGTGTTCTTGACATAAGTATCCGTATAAAAGACAAAACAGGAATACTAAACCTGCGGATGCGGACAGCTTAGGTCAGTCAATAATCACTCCGAACGCAGAGCTGACAAAATAGCCGTCATTTCACACAAAATCATTGCTTTGCTAAGAATTGCGGCGAGGGACAACATATTGCTGGCATTTCCAATGTTGCAACTGTTAAAAATCGCGTTAATTTACTTTTGGCATGGAGTTGTTGTTCTTTCGGCGAGAGTTTTCCAAATGTCAAACTTACCAAGCGGGGCCGATGTTATAAACCGTCCGGACTTCGCTTCGCTTTTCTTCAACAAATTTTGTGCCCTAAAATGAGCGACAGCAGGAAAAAACGAAACGTTTTAGGATCCAAGATGAAATATTGGGTAGAAAACATTTGGAAAAAACAAGAGTCCAAGCCAATTTGAGATGGAAGCGTGAAAACAACAAAACGTAAGACGTTTCTCGTACAAATCGGAAAAAATAAGACAAGTAACAAACCGAGACAAATCGCTATTCAATTTTCTTGGCACAAATGTCCATATAAAAGACAAAACAGGAGTACTAACCTGCGCACAGTTTAAGTCAGTCAACAATCACTCCGAAAGCAGAGCTTAAGCAGAAGCGGTCATTTTACGCAAAAGTAAGTCTTATTACTTCTCATGCCTGTCAAGGAAGCTTCTTCAGTTAAGGATTTTAGCAGCAAAACCGTCCAGTTTAATACACAGCAAGGTCCGAAGACAGCGCATAATTACTGAAACCTTGCCAGACCACACGATCTTTTCTCTTCGTGCAAGCTTATGCAGGCAAACACGGGGAAAAGCTGAAACTTCCTGACACTTGGTAATGTTTTTACAGCTTGACAAGAGACGCGCTCTTTTTCGCTGTTCCTCACTATAATTTCGTCTCTTTTCTCGAGCTTTTTGTTTTTCTTTCTCCTGTTGCTCGTCAGTACGATTCAGTCTGTTTAATTGAGCCCTTTCTTATTCTTTCTCCCGTTGCTCGACAATACAATTCAGCCGGTTTGCTCGTGCTTTTTCTCCCGTTCTTTGTCACTGATACTCTGCCTGTTTACTCGTGCCCTTTCTTGTTCTTTCTCCCGCTGTTTGTCACTGATATTCCGCCAACGAATAGACAAAACTGACTTTGTTTTAAAACTGTCTTCAAAATTTGGCCATGCAATTTCCCGCCACAAAAATGCGGGTTGAGAACTGCGTGTATGGGCAACTGATCTTTCCAAAAACAGTCCATATGGAAGCGCGCCTACATGCGAGCTTGCACACGAAAGGGTTAACTGGAGTATCACATTTGACTTTGGTTTACATGATGGGGTGGACGTACGTACGGTCGGACGGTCGGTCGGTCGGTCGGTCGTACGATGACGTTATAACCAAAATTTCTCGGATGGATGGGTTACCATATTTTCTTAGCAATGGTGCTCCGCGCGCGCGGAGCTCCGCTGGTGCTGAAAGCGCAATTGAATTAACCCTGCTTATTGTTAATTTAAAGGGGCATTCCGATTACACGTCTTCTTTTCCGTACATTCAAGTACTTTTCCTCCAAAATCTCGCCTAGATTTCATAGAATCGAAAAATGCATGCCTCCATTGGGTTGTAGTCCTTGCTACAGTGAATGTTTGTGAATTTCTTGATGATTTTTGGATTGTTTTAAAAGACTAAAAGGTGTGGGAGATGATAATTAAGGAAAATTGGAAAATATTGGATTTGAACGTGGTTTAAAATTAAAATAAAGTGAATAACTAGTAGGAAAAGGCTAGATAGTCCGCCACCACGACAAGATTTCCCTGAGCCCACTGGAGGAAAAAGTGATATTTGTGTATATCCTTTTCTACCCTTCTTTCTTTTATTCTCAATTCAACCCATTCATCTACAGATTCAACGAGAATACTCCTTCAAGTTCCATTCCATTCACCCAAAACGATCTTGTCCTTATTTTATGACTTGACTTTACCATGCAAGTACCATGCTTTTAGAGACATTATCAGTAAGCTTGTGGAAAGCCTGAATTTTTGGTTAAACTGACTACTTTCGAACAACCTAGCTGAGTAACAGTTCTTTTCGTTGATTTATCTCGTCCGTTTCAGAAATTGAAACAGATTATAAGCATTGGTAAAATATGCACACGGTCTCCAAACACAGTTGCTGTGCATTATCTAAGATGAGCGGACTTTTTATCGCCATAAACTGACAAAACGCTGACAAATTTATTGAACTTTTCAGCCTGTCATTTTATTAAACCATAAACGTTTACAGTAATAAATATCGACCTCACTGTCGATGGACTGTCAATGGACGCTGTCACAACCGATAAGAAACACGCGGAGTTTCTATTCTGGCAAATGTCAGGCATTTTGTACATTGGTTGGAATTTGTTGTTTCGTCTGACTCCGCGTATCATCAGCACTGAACTCTAAATGTTTTCTTGCATTTGTTTTAATTCAACATCCCAAATTACCTTACAACGGAAACAAAAATGATGGTAAAGGGCCCGGCGCCGAAATATATAAATGAATCTGATGGAAGATGCAGATTTTGCGATAATAAACTCTAAAGAAATTTTAAAGGCGATAAATTCAGATAAAATTAAACGCCAAAAAGATGTAGCAAATAACGGAATCAAGGTACTGGGCGGATTACTGAATGGGAAAAAATTGGCAATTTTCTTAATTTAAACAGCCATTTTACCGATGTCCCCCCTAATGCATTTTATATGCGTTCCCAAACCCTCGTTCAGATTCTATTTCCCCAAAGTCACAAATGGAGAAGCTAAATCTTTTGGCCTTGATCGTATCTCTAGAAAACTTCTTAAAGTATAGGATTCAAAAGCAAACAAATGTAAACAATTATCAACCAATCTCGATTTTATCCTAAACAGGCAAACAAACCATGGAAACCAAATATATTTGCTAAATCAACTACCCAGCACAATATACTGAATATAATATCAGTCACATTTTAGTTGAAAAAAACAACATTAAACTATGACAGCGCTCCAAAGAGAGATCATGACTGTTAGTCAACAAGTGCGCAATCAATACTTTTTTTTCAAATCTTAGAAATAGTTGCTATTAATATATCGTTTACATCAACGCTACTTCAGACTCTCTTCAGTAGTGGATCGAAAACTCTGGTGTTTGTCGATAATACAAATTAAACTGCAACGGTTTCTTGCTTTGATAATTTACATAATAACGGTTAAAAGTGAGCTAAAAACGATTACGGCGAGCATTGACTCTGTGCAAACAAGTTGGGGGTTCTTTTGACTACACAGCTAAGACCAAAGTTTTATTAGTTTGTTTCAAATACAAAATACCCAACTGACATTTCCCCTCAATACCCAAATGGGGATGGTCCGATACAGAAAGTTAAGGTTAGCAAATCTTTAAGTCTCTAAGAGCATCTATCATGGCTGACTCGTGGCTGAAGAAAAATAAATTAAATGGAACAAATAAATAAGGTGGCAAGTAAGTACACAAAGATACTTAATACACGTATACGATGTTAAATTAAATTGAACAGTTCCTCATAGAGTACTAAAGTGTGACGTCACAAAAAAATTGAATCTGTGAAATTATGGGATTGAGCGCCATTTTCGAATGGAGTATCCTTAAAAAAGGTTCCTTGCCAAAACTTAGCTCTTAATTGTAACTCCCAGCTGAAATATGAAGGATCGAAATTTGATACTGCCCCACATAAATTTCTCTAATTTTGAGTCTGTTCTTAACTGAAGTAACAGAAACAAAATTTTGAAGGGTTTGCATGGAATGCCATCAAACTTTGATCCCTTATATCTCTACCGGGAACTGCAATTCGGAGCTAATTTTTGGGATGAGGACGTCTTTTAGCATGCTCTATAAGAATATGGCATCATATCCTATAATTTCAAAAATTTTATTTTTGTGACGTCATCACTTTAGAACTCTATTGCTTAGTTGGGAATTTTCTACCAATCAACACTGAGTGGTCTCCTCGTTCCCTAAAAGCTGTAGAACTGTTTTAGACAGTTTTTGAAGGAAGCCTTATTTTTCGTCTGTAGGTATTCCGGGAGGACATTCCTCATGTTACACCCAATACATGAAAAGGAGTGGCAGAATTTGCCAGCTGGTGCAGATCCGGTATTACAGGAATGCATGGAATTTACACAGCTAAAAAAAATCCAACAATTTCGAGAATTCAGATTTTGTAATAAGGCATATCGGTCAACTAGGGAGAATATTACTCCATAATCAGGTAGCTGGGTCGTAACTCACTTTTAATGTTATGCTAGTCGCTTGGCAACGGGCGGAAGGACAACTGAAAAGAAATCAGAGTCCCAGGCAGGAATCGAACTTACAACCTCCGTAACACCGGTCGGATGCTCTAACCACTGAGCTACAGGAACCCATGGTGAGCTAGGTTGTTTATCTAGGTTCTTATACAAAGTGTCCCACTATGGTCAGCGGGCTCGACAATGTAACTGTGAATCAGACATGATAATGATTATAATGATGGTAATGGTGTAATATGCCCGTGAGAATGATGATATGCTAGTCGCTTGGCAACGGGCGAAAGGACAACTAAAAAGAAATCAGAGTCCCAGGCAGGAATCGAACCTACAACCTCCGTAACACCGGTCGGATTCACTTTTTATGTGTAAGACATTCCCACCTATTTTACATATGTCAGGAAGCTAATTTTCCGTTCTAAAGAAACTCAGTTCATATACTGTAAATAGACATTTCAGTGTCTTATCTTGTGTTTTTAACTCTCAGCTGGCGTAACTCCCGTCAGATTGAATAAGCTTTGTTGTATTGTTCCAGCCGCAAGCGTAGATGTATAAAATGCTAATTGCATCTCATCATGTCAACAAGTGCTCGGCGCATGCTCTTGTTTCGTCCGAAGTTGATCAGTGGGTTGAGGACTCCGTTCATCATCATAAGAACACTGTTTATAGTTCTAAAGGTCTTCACTGGCGATCCCATTATAGCCAGGATTACTGGACTCACTAAAGCCGGCAAAAACGTAAGCAGAAAACATAATAGAATACCTGAGACCAATCGAGTCATCTTCCTCTCTCTTTGGACCACGGAACGTACATTCATTCCCACAATCCTCACATGGCGTCTATTTGCAATAGCAAATCGGATATAGTGAATGAGAATACCTAAAATACAACTCACGTTAAACAATACAATGAAAACTGGTACATCACTAATTCCTGTTTTGGCTAAAGTAAAGTCCAAAAGGGTGACCATAACGCTCGCAAACCAGGAAAAATAAATTCGTTTGAAGGCAAGTAAACGTGTCATATGACCGTGGTACCACAAAGGCTTGCTTATGGCAAGATGACGATCTCTGCTAATTAGCACCAGGTTAGAGATGGTTGCCAGGTAACACAGTTTATTTATATACGATACATTTTTTCCATACGGCAGCGAGCATGTGTTTGGATGAGATAAAACCAAGACATCAAGCGCAAGAGAATAGAGCGCAAAAGCCATGTCAGTAATTGACAAGCTGCACAGTATTAGATGAGAAGGGTGTTGGAGATGCGGAAACCGTTTCACTGTGAAAAGGACAAGCGTGTTACAAATAAACGATGTAATAGCCAGGAATATGGCGAATGGTCGAACAGCGTACTCTGTAATCTTTTGTATTTCATCAGGGTTGTCACATGGAAAAGGGTGCTGAGTCAAGTTGTTGAATTTGTCTGTTTCGCTCATTGCCCTAGATTTAAAAAAAATGAAAGGGCAATTAGAAATGCAACTTTTCAGTCCAAAACTTTCTTATCAAGTAATCGCATCTGAAAGGGCATATACCGTTACACGCCATATCTACCTTAAAGTGTAAACGGCTTGGCTCCTCCGGGTGAATGGTTGTGTGCTTTCTAGACGACGGCAGTGTTGCTTTCAGCTTCTTCTTCTATTTTTTTTTATTTGTTCCTTTACATCATTTAAATTAGTTCATGTTTGTTATCTTTAGCATAGAATACCCAATCAATATCTAGAGCGAAATAAATACACCTGAAGGCACTGTGGAATGAATTGCTTTGACATGTTGTTGAAATAAGTGAAGTTCCAATAACTGAAGTACCTTAATCACTTTTCAGGTAAATGAAGTTGAATGACCCTTTAAAGAAGTGGATCCGGAGAAAGTAAAAGAGCACTTAAAAACAATTTCAATTTTACTTGAAGTTTATAAATTGTTGTTTGGTGGATCTACCATCAACAGAATAATGGATATTTTGTAACTCTCTCTACGTCAAATTAAAGAGTCTTGAAAAATACTAATGGCTTTTTGATTGAATGAAGACAAAGTAGAATTCTGTTTTTTCTTTTTCCTTCCTTACTTTATTTGTTCATTTTGCCTTTTTCCTAATATATTTACAGGTTAAAAAAGTAGAATGTGTGGCAAGGTGACCTCTAGAAACCCCCAGGCTTTTAGTTGAGGCCTCCTTGTACATACTGACATTATGTTTGCATAAATAGTGCTGCAAGTGAGCGGCCTAGTCAATTCAGTAGTTTTTTCTCAAAGTTGGGAAAACTTGATAGGGAAGTAATCGTAACAGGGAGGGAATTCCAGATCTTTGGACCTTGGTAAAGAAAAATAACTTTGACAAAGTAGAATTTAATTTTTGTTTTTTGCTTTGAAAAATAACTCCCAGCTAAAAAAAATTAACAATTTAAACGAATTCAGTATATTAATACTACTCGACAGACTGCCAAACAGTCAGTTGCTATATGTCGCTCGAACGAGGGAACAGAAAAGAATAGCGTAGGGCCTGTTAATGTCAAAGTTTCAGTAATGCGTATGCAAACTTTCATGAAAAAAAAAATCTAGTTTATCTCTTGTCCTTTTGACTTTTGTGTTGACTCAATGTAACTCACGTCAGGCAAATAGGCGTTTACAAGATTGCGTATGGGATAGTCAACACCAACTGATACCACCTATCGGCGTTCTCATCCTTGCAATATGCCTGTATGTATGAGCAAGCGTACTGAGTAATAAGAAAGCATAAGTTAAATTAACAGAACTCAGAATTTCCGAGCTGCGTGTGAGAGTATTGAATGACTTACGTCTTTCATTCATAACAGTAACACGCTAGAAATTTACCATTTTATTATCTTCTCGCGGTGTTCCTGTTTAGCTATGGACAAATGGTTCATTTCTGGCGTCTTGACTTAAAAAATAAATAAATAAATAAACTTATATATGAGTGCACTCTTATTGCGATCAGTGGTTAATTACTGGTCTTTCTTCTCGGGCATTCTGAAATAAGAGGAAAATGCATGGAAATGGGCGAAACGGCAAATAAAGTAAAATTTGTAACCCTTATAAATTTAAGTTAATATGGCAACCAAGACATATTGCATTGCGTGACATACTATCCGGGCAAAGCTTGGCTGTCACGCAAAAAAGGCACTTTCCTGCTCACGTGAAAATAACATCTCATGTTACAGACATGGTTTAATGCTACTCTGGTTTGAAAATTGATGAATGTAACTTAAAAAGTTACAATTCACGACCCAACGTTTCGACACTCCTGTCTAGTGTCTTCATCAGGGGTGATCTAGTGTTGCAAAAAGGACCCTTTTATACGCTTACTAATTAACGACCTTTTGTTTTGATGAGGTGTAAATAGGTGTCAGGTAAAAGGCCGCCATCGTCACGGTTTAAATGAGCGTGGGCGGTGTTGATGTGCCAAGCTTCCAAACAAAGCCGTTGATGGTACCGCCGGTTAGTAGTGATAATTTTGGAATTATCCCACGCTATTGTATGGTTGGTTTGGCAAGCATGTTCCGACAAAGCGGAATTTTCCTTTTTGCAAAGAAAAACTGCTTTTTGATGCTCTTTTAAACGCGTGCCAAGCTGACGCTTGGTCTGTCCGATGTACTCATGATCACAGTCATTGCATGGAATAGAATAAACAGCGTCAGTTCGTTGTTCTTTCAACACAGGATCCTTAGGTTTGGCAAAAATATGACTCAACGTCTGAAAAGGTTTTTGTGCAACTTTAACATTGTGGCTAGACAAAACTCTCTTAATGGGTTCTGTAACACCGCGGATGTACGGGATGACGGCAAAACCTGTAGCCGAAACCTCGTCCCCGGAGGTGTTAAGAGAAGGAGTAACTGGTTTTAAGCAGTTACGAAGGAAAGTGTTTGGGTGGCCATTGACCTTTAAGACGTCAAAAACATATTTTCGCTCTTTGGCCCTAGAATCACATGAAAATGGCAAACAATCAGCCCTCGTGAGCAAAGTTCTGGTTACGGATTTTTTGTGGCAGATGGGGTGGTGGGAGTCAAATGCGAGATATTTGTCGGTATGCGTGGGTTTGCGATTAACACTTGTCTCTAAATTTCCCCGGTGGAAGCTTGGCACATCAACTCCGCCCACGCTCCTTCAAACCGTGACGTCTTTTTACAAATCAATCATAAAAATTACACTTTCTGAGAAAAGAAGAAGGAAGTCGTCTGGCTTGTTGGCATAAACATTTGTGCCATAGGATAAACAAAATCACTACTGTCTTCTAAAATAGTATATATACTGCCATTGTTCAAGGGAAAAAATCTCCAATTCAGGAGTCCGTACTCTGTTACTATGGTGATTGAAACCAAGGTTGTGATTGGTTGATTTAAACTACAACTTCCAATGTGATTGGTTGATTTAAAATATTACTTTGAATGTGATTGGCTTATTGAATTGTCCGATAACAAACTGTCCGTAACGACTTAGCAAGTGAATTAGTGGAAAATAGGAGTTTTTTTAAACCAATCGCAATCGAGAAAATTGTAAGTTTTATGATTTGATGAGAAATCTGACCGGCTTAACTTTCTCATCATCTTAGTTCCGTTTAGTATTAAAACAGAAGGATGTTGGAAGTGTGGAAACCGTTTCACTGTGGAAAGAAGAAGCGTGTTACAAACAAACTATGCAATAGCCTATGTATTCCTATTTTTCACGTTGCCATGTTACCACCAATAGCGTAGCTCCTACTCCACTATGAAAACTAGACACAACCCATAATTTCTCAATTCGCTCTGACAAAGCGTCAGCTTTTAGAATCCCTGTACGGTGGTTAATTTACATTATCAACTCTGTTGATAAAACCAAACTTTTATGCAATATCCAGGCCGAGGAATATGGCGAGTGGTCGAACAGCGTACACAGTGACCTCCTGTATTTGATGCTGTTTTTCCACAGAGAGGTTAACGTTGTGGATGTTACAGAGGAAAGGGTGATGATGTTCTCTCCTTCTCTCATTGCCCTAGATTTGAAATAAAATCAAAGGACTGCATTTACTAATGTAACTGGCTATACACAGTTACACGCCCCACCTATCGTAAAGTGTAAATGGCAACGTCGCTTTCAGCGACTTGTTATCATATTTGTTCCCTCAAATCGCTTCCTGTTTCAGGTTTGTTATCTCAGTAGAAAATACCCAATAAATTTCTCGAACGAAAGGAATGCGGCTAATTGCACTGCGAAATTAATTAGTTTGACAAATTGTGCCAATTCTCGAGTGCAACAAAAACGAAACTATTTGAACGGCACTAAATTGACTTCAGTCCTTAAATTTTTCTCATGTTGACAGTTGTTTATTTTATGTCATAACAAGCATTTGGTCCATTTCGTGCTTTCTTAATTCGCACTTTTTACAAACGCCACTCCCATACCTGCTTTATAACCCTTTAACCCTAAGATTAATATTAAAATTTTCATTTCCCCAAGGCCTTTACCGACTAGCCCCCTCTCTTTCGTTCAATGTATAATAAAACAATTATTAGATCCGGTTTTTCTCATATCCAGAATGATCAAGTTCTCGGTAACAGTTATCAGCCTCTGCCCTCGGCTTCGGCTGATAAATCTTCTCTTTACCAGGGTTATTCTGGATATCACAAAACCCTCATCCAACTGGCAGCAATTAGGATTCTCCTCAGAGATTGATGTAAGTCGCCTTAATATTTACAATCATCTGATACGTCGCCTGCAAACCCCGCTGTACGAGGTAAAGACGTTCAAAGAGGCCAATAGCTTCAAGCTTTGCTGGGCAACGGTTCAGTATTTCACAGGAAGTCAAAGAATTCACCAATCCGCAGATTTGCCAATATGGAGGACCTAAACGCATTTAATAAAGAGACAAGTAACGACAGTGACAATATTATACTTTTAATATTCCTTCTATGATATGACTTTAAACTCACTTTAGATGCAAAAGCGTACCAGAAGTTGCAAAGAACAGGATAAAAATGGAAAACTCCTTCTTAAAGAACTTCCATATTATAATTTCTGACTGGTAGCTTAATTCTCTACCACGGAAAATTTAAGAACTCACTAATCCAAACTCAGCTTCTAACTAAAAGGCAACTCGAAAACGAAAATGGTTTGCATGATCTTGATCTTTTCAGACTGCACTCAAATCAACAAATCTACATCCGTTATTATTCTCCGGAAAAATTAAATAAAAACTTAAGAGTGGCTGCCTGTAAGGATCGAGAATCATTTGTCAACGATCAATTTGGCAGATCGCTGATATTTTGCTCAAAAATAACCGTTCAGGGACTTTTTTCAAAAATCATATTTGATTTTTTTTATTGTTAGAAATTCACTATAATCTCAAAGTGTGGTCAAAGTGCAGTTTTTCTCTCAGTCAAGCGTCCAAAATAACATGCGGGGATGAAGTGCCTCTGAGAACTCAAAATATCTTCAATTGAAATCAAACTTTGCACATGATCCTAGAACAACTATAGATCGTTTTCACGTGACGTCATCACTTTCTAAAATCCAAAAGTCAAGAACCACGACAGTTTTTATCCTCATCAGGCATAAGAGGCAATACATTTATATCTGTTTACAATTTTACGGCTCAACGGTGTGCTTCACTAGAGCATTTTGATTTCCGGGGTTATGGCGGTGCGGGACACAAGGCTACGATCGAGTGTTTTAAAAAATGTATACTTATCTCATGATTTTGAGCCTTTTTAGAAGTTAAAGCATTAGGAAAAGTGCTTGTGGAAATACCTGTTTGTTCAGTACTGATGATCAGTCGCCCAGATAGCCAAAGTAAGTTCCAGTTGTTGATACTGTTTTCCGGCCGCCATATTGGTGCACAACAGATGTGCACCAAGATGGCGTTTTCATTCTGGGCTCTGTAAATTTCTGCATGTAAATTTAAAAAAAATTATAACATTTCGACGAATATCTGACGTTGGGTGAAGGGCAGAGGCCTAAAACTTGGAGACGTGTCTTCTTCATTTATCGTCTATAATATCACAAATTCGTGACTTTTTCCACTGGCTGGTTTTCGATTTATTTATTTATTTATTTATTGCGTGACAGTGAAAACGATCTATTTGTCTAAACATTGCACTTTTAATCCTTTCAAATCTGTAAATTTTGCAGCTACTTAAACAGCCAATAAACAAAATACCTCTGACGTGCGCTTTAAAAACGGCAAATTATAAACCATTTTCAACAGCACAAAAAGGCCCCTGGTACCTACCTTTTCGATCATTTCGCTCAACAGTCGTAATGTAAAACTATTTAACATTTTCTGTGCCAAATATCAGTGTCGGAAAAGCAACGCTTCCCTGTGAAAAATTCGGAACACTACTGGCATTTTCGGTTCAAATAGAGCATTCAAGATTCATAAACAAAGTGCAGGTAGAAAATCGATGGAACTTTCAAATATGTTTTATGAAAATAGTCCTGCAAAGGTTATCTTTGAGTAAAATATCAGCGATTTGCCGAATTGATCGTTGACAAATGATTCTCAATCCTTACAGGCAGCCATTCTTAAATAGTCGAACAAAAGAGTAGCTGGACACCTGTCTTTCGATCTTCCATAATAATATCGTCAGTTTAAATCACAATCTCGAAAAACTCCAAACCAACTACAGAAGTGGATTTTCAGTTTGATATTATTGGACTTACAGAAACAAATAACCACAGCGACTTGTAATACGGCTTTTGAAATTCCAAGTTACACTTTTGAATAATATATAATATATAATATATAATATAGGGAGATATAACGAAGAGACAAAATTCTCTGTTACTCCGAGTTTCGTGCTCACGCACTCATCAGACAGTATTTAATCAGTATTTAATTAAATACTGTCTGATGAGTGCGTGAGCACGAAACTCGGAGTAACAGAGAATTTTGTCTCTTCGTTATATCTCCCTCTTACCAAAGCTCTACACCTAAAAGTGTATTGAGCACTGTTTTAACAGCATCAGCCACTCTATTACACGAATAATATATAATATATAATATATCGTCAACATAATTCTCCTGATCAATTCACTGAATGTTTTAATGTTACAATAGAAAAGCTGGCTTCCACTGGGAAAACACTCTATTTAATGGGTGACTTCAACCTATGTCCTCACACACGGAAACATTATTGCCTGTGTCTCTGATCAGATTTCTCAATTTATATTTTGAAATCTAATCGAGGCAAACCTTTCAAGGAAACAATTAAAAAACGCAACTTCTCTCAATTTTCCTCTAGGGAATTCAATAATCAATTATTCGTCCGCGATTGATTAGCATAATGTTATTGCCTCAAAAGCAAATAACACTGTTCTCATCTTTCTGCAGATAATTGATGACAGTGGTGAATAACCATGCGCCTGTTAAAATTTATTCAAACCGAAATTAAACAACTCGCGAAACCATGGATAACAAAAGGAGTAAGGACATCAATAAAAATAAACAACAAGCTATATGTAAATAGAGTAAATATTATAGACATAGAATTACCAGCCTTATTCGTTTGATTAAAAAACAACAAATGACATGAAAAAAAAATGGAAAGGGATAAATGAACTATTAAATGCTAAGTGTTATAACGAAGTTGAAAGACCCGAGCAATAACATCCTTCTCCTTTACCAAATGTCCAAAATAAACATTTGCAAATGTTGGCAATTTACTAGCAAGCAAACTACCAAAGAAAAATAATCACAGGAGTTATCTCAGTAAATTGAAATTCTTCCTTTTTCGTGAAACACATTACACCAGAAGAAGTCAAACAGGAAATTTATCTCTATAAATCCTGTGGCTTATGCTCTACACAGCTGCTTAAATGTTCTTGCAATATTGTTTCTCCAGCTCTTTTTCATATTTTTAATTTATCTGTTACGCTTGGTGCCTATTCTACAAAACTGAAGATTTCCAAAATAACGCCAATAAAAGTGAAGACGAAACCGACCCTTCTAATTATCGACCAATATCTCTTTTGTCTAATTTTAATAGAGTTTTTGAAAAACTGTTGTACTAACGGATGAAGGAATGGATTGACAAAATCAACCTAATGTACTCCTTACAGTATGCATGGCTTCCGCAAGTCACTTCACGCAATACTTGATTTTGTCGAAGCTTTACTGAGTAATATGGATAAACGTTACTCCTGGCATGCGGTGTTTTCGTTGACCTTACAACGGTATTGGATACGGTCAATCATGATAAATTGAAGTATTACGGTTTCCGGGGATTGATGAATGACTGGTTTCAATCATATTTAATACAACACAAACAATTGAAATTGGAGAGCGTTTGTCAACAAAAGTTATTTATTTTCTCAAGATTCTTATCTTGATGTTGAAAATATTACCTCCAAACTCAAAGACTGCACAATCAAAACAAATTGATCCAATTGCTTTAGTATCTACTTTGTTCTTACACTTTATTGGTACACTATGTAGGTCACCATAAACTTATTTGTTATCATGAAAAAGTATATAAAATAAGATATGAAAAAGAAAGATAGCTTTGGCTTCCAAGTTTACATTAACGATCTTTATCATTTTCTCTCAATAGATCGAAAGCTTGGATGTTTGTTGATGATACAAATTAGACTGTACATAACGGTTTCATGCTTTGATCATTTACATCAAAAAGGTTAAAAGTGAGTCAAAAACGATTACGGCGTGCAATGGCTAAGACCAGTGTTTGAAATGGGCGATGGTCTGATACAGAAAGTTAATGCCAGCAAATCGCTATGTCTTTATATTGATGAGCATCTGTCTTGGCCAATCAACATTGATTTCCAAGCCATGGCCAAGATGATTTCTTCTGGCCTTGTTGGTTGAAACAAGTTAGTTCATTTTTTTTCTTATTCGGTTACTGTGATGTAGTTTGGGCAGGGGTAAGCAAAGGCCTATCTCATCAGACCAGAAAACCTTTCAATCCATTTCAATTTTTTCAATTCCTATTCAGGCAGGATGGCCGAGTGGTTTAAGGCGCTGGATTTCAATGCGGTGATTCGGGTTCAAATCCCGCTCTGGCCACTAGCTGGTGTTGTTCTGGGTGAGTGCCTGGTTCAACTCCTCAGTCATCCTTGTAAATTCTTAACTCTGTTGTTTTCATTTTGTATTATTTGTTTCATTGTCTCTGACTAGCCCCTGTAGGGGAGTGGTCAATGAAGTATACATTGTTATTATTATTAGTGGTATTGTTATTATCATGCTATCTCGAACTCCTTTAACTTTATGACATATGACAACATAATAGCCGGGCCCATTCCTAGGGTTTGAGTTAGAATGAGGTAGAAGTCGATATCTTTGATAGATATGAGATGTTCCTAATAGTTTGATCTTCTGTAGTTCAGTGGTTTTGATGTTACCCGTGATTTGTTTGATGTATTTCGTCAAGCCCTTGTTTTATTAGTCCCAGCGTTCCAATCATCACTGGTATCATTGTGGCCTTCACCCCCCACATTCGTTCAATTTCAATTTCGGGCTCTTTATATTTTGACAGCTTTTCAGTAACTTTAACTGAAGTGTTCTTTTCATTGGGGATGGACATGTCAGTGAGTAGGCAGCTTTTCTTCTGTTTGTTTTTGATTGCAATGTCTGGTCTGTTGGCCTTGCTGTCACGGTCTGTCTGTTTTGACATACCCCACAAGATTGTGATGTTGTCTTTTTCTGTTACAGTTTGGGGTTCATGCCCATACCATGCCATTTCTCTTTTACGTTTATGTTTAGCTCTTTGCAGGTGTTCCAGTGTAGTTATGTAGTGCCTTTGTCGTGTCAGTGAAGGTATTTAGTTTTGGCCGGCTCAGGGCACCCTGCCACGACGTGGTCAATGGTTTGTCCGTCCTCGTTTTCCATACCAGTTTTAAATTTACTTCTCGAGGTTTGGACTGTTGGCTCGAAGCATTTTAATTTGTATATGAAAGGGCCCCTGACCCTGTGCACCCCAAATAAGCATATTGAACTGAATAAATGTTTTGAAAGAAAACTCGCCCTGAGTGGGACTTGAACCCACGTCCCCCCGCATACTAGTCGGGTGTGATAACCACTACACCATCAGGACAACCATGCTGGCAACACGGCAATCGAAAATGTGATTTACGTGGTAAGGAACGTGGGATCCCGGGGAATTTTTCTTTCGAGGTGACAAGGTAGGGGAAGCCTGTAACTCCGTTTTGAAATCCAACTAAGGATCAAATTCATGATGCACGACCGAAGTCAACTTAGCGGATGACAATGGAGGATCCACAAGGGATACAGGCTATTTTTAATTAATATATACTGTATATGAAAGGGCCCCTGACCCTGTGCACCCCAAATAATCATATTGAACTGAATAAATGTTTTGAAAGAAAATTCGCCCTGAGTGGGATTTGAACCCACGTCCCCCCGCATACTAGTCGGGTGTGATAACCACTACAGTATATATTAATTAAAAATAGCCTGTATCCCTTGTGGATCCTCCATTGTCATCCGCTAAGTTGACTTCGGTCGTGCATCATGAATTTGATCCTTAGTTGGATTTCAAAACGGAGTTATAGGCTTCCCCTACCTTGTCACCTCGAAAGAAAAATTCCCCGGGATCCCACGTTCCTTACCACGTAAATCACATCTTCGATTGCCGTCTTGCCAGCATGGTTGTCCTGATGGTGTAGTGGTTATCACACCCGACTAGTATGCCGGGGGACGTGGGTTCAAATCCCACTCAGGGCGAGTTTTCTTTCAAAACATTTATTCAGTTCTATATACATATATATATATATATACCTGACCTTATGAAAACCAGGTCGACGAAAATTCGAGGCTTTTTAGAACTTTCTTTGCTATTACCTCCGTTGTTCAACAAGGACACTTAAATTTTTGGCTTATTACCAGATTACAGTGTCGACGAAAGGAAAAAAAAAAAGAACATGGCTATTTGCTATATAATTAGACATGAAATCGACGTAACCTCTGACCTGAGCTATCGTGTGGGCAGTAGTGTCAGTTTTGCCCAAATCTTGCTTTGGAACGTCGGCCTTGCCGAGAGCAAAGTTGCCGTCGGAAAGAGTGATCGATTTGCACGAAATCAAGCAACGTTTTAAACCGAATTCCCTCGTGGCTAACACAAATAACAGCAAGCTCTTGGTAAATTACATCTACGTAAACATGTGGCAAATGTTACGACTAGATTTGAGGCCGGAAATCACACATTATGACACTTCAAATTATCACATCACTTATCAGATCACTAGCATAGAATCGCTAAAGCCGCAAGGGCGGTAACAAGTCAAGAAACTGGAAAAACTTACGGTTTTCGCGCAGAAATACCGAGGCAAATCTTGTCGTCGCCTGATAGTTACTTGAAGTCCCGGATGTTGAAAACTGATTTCAAGCGAACTTCCGTCAAGCCCTTGTTTCTTGCTCAATTTTTACTAAGTCTTTAGCCTGGTCAAAAGTCAAGTCCAATTTCACCATGTGCGCTTACAAATCAACCCTGACACCTACGTTTTGAGGCTAAAGACTCCTTACCTCCGAAAGCAAAGCTCTACAATAACCTTCACTGCGCCTAACAGTCGACTTCATAGCCCCGACAAGATAAATACGCACGAAGGTTATTAGACGAGGCAGACACTGCATCTCGCTAGAATTTTTCCCTCACTGAGCTTCATGATGCTCTAAGGAAAACTTTGCTCTAGGAGGTGAACAGCAAAGCTAAATATACTGACTCCGTTTGAAACTAAGCCTACGCTAAGATTTCAAATTCATGCAAATTTTCTTGAGAAAGAGAGAGAGAGAGAGAGAGTGGGACCAAATAAGGAGGGTTAAAAGGGAGGAGGGGGTGGGTAGGGGGGGAAGAGCTTTTTTTAACTTTCAATGTTAACTTTCTCTTACTAATCAGCTAATTGCCATCGTCGCTCCCCCCAGCACAAGCAAAGACGAAGAAGAATAGAAGGGGGAAACACGCCTCACTGTACTAAAATAAACAAGGTTTAGTGTAACTTTCCTGCGACCCTGTTTTCAAAAATCCAGGTAGATATATATATATATATATATACCTGGATTTTTGAAAAAAGGGTCGCAGGAAAGTTATACTAAGCCTTGTTTATTTTAGTACTGAGGTGTGTTTCCCCCTTCTATTCTTCTTCGTCTTTGCTTGTGCTGGGGGGAGCGACGATGGCAATTAGCTGATTAGTAAGAGAAAGTTAACATTGAAAGTTGAAATAAGCTCTCCCCCCCCCTACGCTCCCCCTCCTCCCTTTTAATACTCTTTATTTGGTCCCACTCTCTCTCTCTTTCTTAAGAAAATTTGCATGAATTTGAAATCTTAGCGTAGGCTTAGTTTCAAACGGAGTCAGTATATTTAGCTTTCCTGTTCACTTCCTAGAGCAAAGTTTTCCTTAGAGCATCATGAAGCTCAGTGAGGGAAAAAGTCTAGCGAGATGCAGTATCTGCCTCGTCTAATAACCTTCGTGCGTATTTATCTTGTCGGGGCTATGAAGTGGACTGTTAGGCGCAGTGAAGGTTATTGTAGAGCTTTGCTTTCGGAGGTAAGGAGTCTTTAGCCTCAAAACGTAGGTGTCAGGGTTGATTTGTAAGCGCACATGGTGAAATTGAACTTGACTTTTGACCAGGCTAAAGACTTAGTAAAAATTGAGCAAGAAACAAGGGCTTGACGGAAGTTCGCTTGAAATCAGTTTTCAACATCCGGGACTTCAAGTAACTATCAGGCGACGACAAGATTTGCCTCGGTATTTCTGCGCGAAAACCGTAAGTTTTTCCAGTTTCTTGACTTGTTACCGCCCTTGCGGCTTTAGCGATTCTATGCTAGTGATCTGATAAGTGATGTGATAATTTGAAGTGTCATAATGTGTGATTTCCGGCCTCAAATCTAGTCGTAACATTTGCCACATGTTTACGTAGATGTAATTTACCAAGAGCTTGCTGTTATTTGTGTTAGCCACGAGGGAATTCGGTTTAAAACGTTGCTTGATTTCGTGCACATCGATCACTCTTTCCGACGGCAACTTTGCTCTCGGCAAGGCCGACGTTTCAAAGCAAGATTTGGGCAAAACTGACACTACTGCCCACACGATAGTTCAGGTCAGAGGTTACGTCGATTTCATGTCTAATTATATAGCAAATAGCCATGTTCTTTTTTTTTCCTTTCGTCGACACTGTAATCTGGTAAAAAGGAAAAAAGTTAAGTGTCCTTGTTGAACAACGGAGGTAATAGCAAAGAAAGTTCTAAAAAGCCTCAAATTTTCGTCGACCTGGTTTTCATAAGGTCAGATATATATATATATATATATATATCTGTCTGAATTTACAAAAACGTACCTACAGAAATTCCAAGCGCGTTGTAACAATTTGACCCCTGAGGTGAATAAAAAACAGTTGAATGTCGCTAGGTAGGGCTTAAAATCGACAAATTAATCGCTGGAAACAGACGAAAAGTCGATCTTGGCAAAAGCGACAGAATTGTAATGAAATAAACAACATTTACTAAAAGCACAGAAATTATGACCTTTCAGTCTCGCAAACTATGAGGCTCATAGCGAGATGCCCGACTAAAACAGATCCAGAATTTACCGTTCTTGAGCCCAGAATCGGTTGTCTAAGACAAAATCACTTCAGCTAAACACTCACGAAGCGTTTTTATGCTTGCACACACTATTCTTATAACACGAGCAACACGACATACCTGAAATCCGTCTGTCAAACAAGTTGAGGAAATCATACAATTATCCACGTTCGCGGCACTGATAAAGTTATCCACAACCAACCAGGCACAATGTTTCCACACTTGATAAAGGGAAAATATCATCAAATTACTCTCTCTCAATAACTCTCGCTTTCCCCACATAAATCATCACATGTAGACTTTGCTGACACAGTCGATTTATTCAAGATCCCGGATGTAGCCATTCGTTTTCAAACGGACAAATATAGGGCGGTATTGACCAAAAAATTTAACTAAGTCTCTGGCCTGGTCACAAATCAGCTTTAATTTTGCTCTCGCCGAATAGATCTGACTCCTACAAACTACTTTTTCCGGCCAGAGACTCGTCACCTCCCACAGCAAAGCTCGCAATATGATGCCTTTCCGTCTCAAGCCCGAGATCGGTGTTTCACCCGTTTAGCCAAAATGAGACGGAATACGGTAACATATTGGACGAGGGCAGACTTTGCCAATCGTGAGAATTGTTCCTTCATAAGGCTTAATGATGCCTTCCGGAAAACTTCACTGTAGGCGGCCAAAAACAAATGTAGAAAATTAACCGACCACTGAAAACAACTTCTAACGCGCGCGCTGATTTAGAATTAGTGATTTGTGACACTAGGAGGATTGTGGGAAATAATATGTAGGGGAGAGAGGGGAAGGAGGTAAGGGGGGTGGGGGGGGGGGTGGGGAAAGATGTAAATAGCATTAAAAACGCGTTTATGTGTGTACTAAAAACAGAAAGACAAGGAAAAAGTGGTCAAAAAGTACTGAACAAGCCTCAAATGAGACTGTTGCTAACAATTCCTGGAGGTACCTTTTTGTAAATCAGGACAGATATCTCAACCCTATAGCAGAGAATCAACACTAATCCTCTAACAGACCGTATTAGACCATATTTACGTGTTTTAAGATAGCGTTTTCGTTGCCAAAACATAAGGACGACAGTTAATTTAATAAAACGCAAAATTTTTCATAAGCAAAATTCAAGTCAAATTCTGTGTCTTTCAAGTCAATATAAAGACAAATGTTAGACCTGCAAGCACACAGAAACAAGCCAGTATAAGGCAATAGGTCGATTTGTAAGATCTGAAGTAAAGATATCTAGCTACTTCAAGGTCTTTGGTGGCATTTCCCGAGTTCAAAAGTCATCATCAGCTAGATTTGTGTTATACACGTTAAAAAATTATCTCAACCCTATAGCAGAGAATCAACACTAATCCTCTAACAGACCGTATTAGACCATATTTACGTGTTTTAAGATAGCGTTTTCGTTGCCAAAACATAAGGACGACAGTTAATTTAATAAAACGCAAAATTTTTCATAAGCAAAATTCAAGTCAAATTCTGTGTCTTTCAAGTCAATATAAAGACAAATGTTAGACCTGCAAGCACACAGAAACAAGCCAGTATAAGGCAATAGGTCGATTTGTAAGATCTGAAGTAAAGATATCTAGCTACTTCAAGGTCTTTGGTGGCATTTCCCGAGTTCAAAAAAAGTCATCATCAGCTAGATTTGTGTTATACACGTTAAAAATCTGTCTGAATTTACAAAAACGTACCTACAGAAATTCCAAGCGCGTTGTAACAATTTGACCCCTGAGGTGAATAAAAAACAGTTGAATGTCGCTAGGTAGGGCTTAAAATCGACAAATTAATCGCTGGAAACAGACGAAAAGTCGATCTTGGCAAAAGCGACAGAATTGTAATGAAATAAACAACATTTACTAAAAGCACAGAAATTATGACCTTTCAGTCTCGCAAACTATGAGGCTCATAGCGAGATGCCCGACTAAAACAGATCCAGAATTTACCGTTCTTGAGCCCAGAATCGGTTGTCTAAGACAAAATCACTTCAGCTAAACACTCACGAAGCGTTTTTATGCTTGCACACACTATTCTTATAACACGAGCAACACGACATACCTGAAATCCGTCTGTCAAACAAGTTGAGGAAATCATACAATTATCCACGTTCGCGGCACTGATAAAGTTATCCACAACCAACCAGGCACAATGTTTCCACACTTGATAAAGGGAAAATATCATCAAATTACTCTCTCTCAATAACTCTCGCTTTCCCCACATAAATCATCACATGTAGACTTTGCTGACACAGTCGATTTATTCAAGATCCCGGATGTAGCCATTCGTTTTCAAACGGACAAATATAGGGCGGTATTGACCAAAAAATTTAACTAAGTCTCTGGCCTGGTCACAAATCAGCTTTAATTTTGCTCTCGCCGAATAGATCTGACTCCTACAAACTACTTTTTCAGGCCAGAGACTCGTCACCTCCCACAGCAAAGCTCGCAATATGATGCCTTTCCGTCTCAAGCCCGAGATCGGTGTTTCACCCGTTTAGCCAAAATGAGACGGAATACGGTAACATATTGGACGAGGGCAGACTTTGCCAATCGTGAGAATTGTTCCTTCATAAGGCTTAATGATGCCTTCCGGAAAACTTCACTGTAGGCGGCCAAAAACAAATGTAGAAAATTAACCGACCACTGAAAACAACTTCTAACGCGCGCGCTGATTTAGAATTAGTGATTTGTGACACTAGGAGGATTGTGGGAAATAATATGTAGGGGAGAGAGGGGAAGGAGGTAAGGGGGGTGGGGGGGGGGGGTGGGGAAAGATGTAAATAGCATTAAAAACGCGTTTATGTGTGTACTAAAAACAGAAAGACAAGGAAAAAGTGGTCAAAAAGTACTGAACAAGCCTCAAATGAGACTGTTGCTAACAATTCCTGGAGGTACCTTTTTGTAAATCAGGACAGATATCTCAACCCTATAGCAGAGAATCAACACTAATCCTCTAACAGACCGTATTAGACCATATTTACGTGTTTTAAGATAGCGTTTTCGTTGCCAAAACATAAGGACGACAGTTAATTTAATAAAACGCAAAATTTTTCATAAGCAAAATTCAAGTCAAATTCTGTGTCTTTCAAGTCAATATAAAGACAAATGTTAGACCTGCAAGCACACAGAAACAAGCCAGTATAAGGCAATAGGTCGATTTGTAAGATCTGAAGTAAAGATATCTAGCTACTTCAAGGTCTTTGGTGGCATTTCCCGAGTTCAAAAGTCATCATCAGCTAGATTTGTGTTATACACGTTAAAAAATTATCTCAACCCTATAGCAGAGAATCAACACTAATCCTCTAACAGACCGTATTAGACCATATTTACGTGTTTTAAGATAGCGTTTTCGTTGCCAAAACATAAGGACGACAGTTAATTTAATAAAACGCAAAATTTTTCATAAGCAAAATTCAAGTCAAATTCTGTGTCTTTCAAGTCAATATAAAGACAAATGTTAGACCTGCAAGCACACAGAAACAAGCCAGTATAAGGCAATAGGTCGATTTGTAAGATCTGAAGTAAAGATATCTAGCTACTTCAAGGTCTTTGGTGGCATTTCCCGAGTTCAAAAGTCATCATCAGCTAGATTTGTGTTATACACGTTAAAAATCTGTCTGAATTTACAAAAACGTACCTACAGAAATTCCAAGCGCGTTGTAACAATTTGACCCCTGAGGTGAATAAAAAACAGTTGAATGTCGCTAGGTAGGGCTTAAAATCGACAAATTAATCGCTGGAAACAGACGAAAAGTCGATCTTGGCAAAAGCGACAGAATTGTAATGAAATAAACAACATTTACTAAAAGCACAGAAATTATGACCTTTCAGTCTCGCAAACTATGAGGCTCATAGCGAGATGCCCGACTAAAACAGATCCAGAATTTACCGTTCTTGAGCCCAGAATCGGTTGTCTAAGACAAAATCACTTCAGCTAAACACTCACGAAGCGTTTTTATGCTTGCACACACTATTCTTATAACACGAGCAACACGACATACCTGAAATCCGTCTGTCAAACAAGTTGAGGAAATCATACAATTATCCACGTTCGCGGCACTGATAAAGTTATCCACAACCAACCAGGCACAATGTTTCCACACTTGATAAAGGGAAAATATCATCAAATTACTCTCTCTCAATAACTCTCGCTTTCCCCACATAAATCATCACATGTAGACTTTGCTGACACAGTCGATTTATTCAAGATCCCGGATGTAGCCATTCGTTTTCAAACGGACAAATATAGGGCGGTATTGACCAAAAAATTTAACTAAGTCTCTGGCCTGGTCACAAATCAGCTTTAATTTTGCTCTCGCCGAATAGATCTGACTCCTACAAACTACTTTTTCAGGCCAGAGACTCGTCACCTCCCACAGCAAAGCTCGCAATATGATGCCTTTCCGTCTCAAGCCCGAGATCGGTGTTTCACCCGTTTAGCCAAAATGAGACGGAATACGGTAACATATTGGACGAGGGCAGACTTTGCCAATCGTGAGAATTGTTCCTTCATAAGGCTTAATGATGCCTTCCGGAAAACTTCACTGTAGGCGGCCAAAAACAAATGTAGAAAATTAACCGACCACTGAAAACAACTTCTAACGCGCGCGCTGATTTAGAATTAGTGATTTGTGACACTAGGAGGATTGTGGGAAATAATATGTAGGGGAGAGAGGGGAAGGAGGTAAGGGGGGTGGGGGGGGGGGGTGGGGAAAGATGTAAATAGCATTAAAAACGCGTTTATGTGTGTACTAAAAACAGAAAGACAAGGAAAAAGTGGTCAAAAAGTACTGAACAAGCCTCAAATGAGACTGTTGCTAACAATTCCTGGAGGTACCTTTTTGTAAATCAGGACAGATATCTCAACCCTATAGCAGAGAATCAACACTAATCCTCTAACAGACCGTATTAGACCATATTTACGTGTTTTAAGATAGCGTTTTCGTTGCCAAAACATAAGGACGACAGTTAATTTAATAAAACGCAAAATTTTTCATAAGCAAAATTCAAGTCAAATTCTGTGTCTTTCAAGTCAATATAAAGACAAATGTTAGACCTGCAAGCACACAGAAACAAGCCAGTATAAGGCAATAGGTCGATTTGTAAGATCTGAAGTAAAGATATCTAGCTACTTCAAGGTCTTTGGTGGCATTTCCCGAGTTCAAAAGTCATCATCAGCTAGATTTGTGTTATACACGTTAAAAAATTATCTCAACCCTATAGCAGAGAATCAACACTAATCCTCTAACAGACCGTATTAGACCATATTTACGTGTTTTAAGATAGCGTTTTCGTTGCCAAAACATAAGGACGACAGTTAATTTAATAAAACGCAAAATTTTTCATAAGCAAAATTCAAGTCAAATTCTGTGTCTTTCAAGTCAATATAAAGACAAATGTTAGACCTGCAAGCACACAGAAACAAGCCAGTATAAGGCAATAGGTCGATTTGTAAGATCTGAAGTAAAGATATCTAGCTACTTCAAGGTCTTTGGTGGCATTTCCCGAGTTCAAAAGTCATCATCAGCTAGATTTGTGTTATACACGTTAAAAATCTGTCTGAATTTACAAAAACGTACCTACAGAAATTCCAAGCGCGTTGTAACAATTTGACCCCTGAGGTGAATAAAAAACAGTTGAATGTCGCTAGGTAGGGCTTAAAATCGACAAATTAATCGCTGGAAACAGACGAAAAGTCGATCTTGGCAAAAGCGACAGAATTGTAATGAAATAAACAACATTTACTAAAAGCACAGAAATTATGACCTTTCAGTCTCGCAAACTATGAGGCTCATAGCGAGATGCCCGACTAAAACAGATCCAGAATTTACCGTTCTTGAGCCCAGAATCGGTTGTCTAAGACAAAATCACTTCAGCTAAACACTCACGAAGCGTTTTTATGCTTGCACACACTATTCTTATAACACGAGCAACACGACATACCTGAAATCCGTCTGTCAAACAAGTTGAGGAAATCATACAATTATCCACGTTCGCGGCACTGATAAAGTTATCCACAACCAACCAGGCACAATGTTTCCACACTTGATAAAGGGAAAATATCATCAAATTACTCTCTCTCAATAACTCTCGCTTTCCCCACATAAATCATCACATGTAGACTTTGCTGACACAGTCGATTTATTCAAGATCCCGGATGTAGCCATTCGTTTTCAAACGGACAAATATAGGGCGGTATTGACCAAAAAATTTAACTAAGTCTCTGGCCTGGTCACAAATCAGCTTTAATTTTGCTCTCGCCGAATAGATCTGACTCCTACAAACTACTTTTTCAGGCCAGAGACTCGTCACCTCCCACAGCAAAGCTCGCAATATGATGCCTTTCCGTCTCAAGCCCGAGATCGGTGTTTCACCCGTTTAGCCAAAATGAGACGGAATACGGTAACATATTGGACGAGGGCAGACTTTGCCAATCGTGAGAATTGTTCCTTCATAAGGCTTAATGATGCCTTCCGGAAAACTTCACTGTAGGCGGCCAAAAACAAATGTAGAAAATTAACCGACCACTGAAAACAACTTCTAACGCGCGCGCTGATTTAGAATTAGTGATTTGTGACACTAGGAGGATTGTGGGAAATAATATGTAGGGGAGAGAGGGGAAGGAGGTAAGGGGGGTGGGGGGGGGGGGTGGGGAAAGATGTAAATAGCATTAAAAACGCGTTTATGTGTGTACTAAAAACAGAAAGACAAGGAAAAAGTGGTCAAAAAGTACTGAACAAGCCTCAAATGAGACTGTTGCTAACAATTCCTGGAGGTACCTTTTTGTAAATCAGGACAGATATCTCAACCCTATAGCAGAGAATCAACACTAATCCTCTAACAGACCGTATTAGACCATATTTACGTGTTTTAAGATAGCGTTTTCGTTGCCAAAACATAAGGACGACAGTTAATTTAATAAAACGCAAAATTTTTCATAAGCAAAATTCAAGTCAAATTCTGTGTCTTTCAAGTCAATATAAAGACAAATGTTAGACCTGCAAGCACACAGAAACAAGCCAGTATAAGGCAATAGGTCGATTTGTAAGATCTGAAGTAAAGATATCTAGCTACTTCAAGGTCTTTGGTGGCATTTCCCGAGTTCAAAAGTCATCATCAGCTAGATTTGTGTTATACACGTTAAAAAATTATCTCAACCCTATAGCAGAGAATCAACACTAATCCTCTAACAGACCGTATTAGACCATATTTACGTGTTTTAAGATAGCGTTTTCGTTGCCAAAACATAAGGACGACAGTTAATTTAATAAAACGCAAAATTTTTCATAAGCAAAATTCAAGTCAAATTCTGTGTCTTTCAAGTCAATATAAAGACAAATGTTAGACCTGCAAGCACACAGAAACAAGCCAGTATAAGGCAATAGGTCGATTTGTAAGATCTGAAGTAAAGATATCTAGCTACTTCAAGGTCTTTGGTGGCATTTCCCGAGTTCAAAAGTCATCATCAGCTAGATTTGTGTTATACACGTTAAAAATCTGTCTGAATTTACAAAAACGTACCTACAGAAATTCCAAGCGCGTTGTAACAATTTGACCCCTGAGGTGAATAAAAAACAGTTGAATGTCGCTAGGTAGGGCTTAAAATCGACAAATTAATCGCTGGAAACAGACGAAAAGTCGATCTTGGCAAAAGCGACAGAATTGTAATGAAATAAACAACATTTACTAAAAGCACAGAAATTATGACCTTTCAGTCTCGCAAACTATGAGGCTCATAGCGAGATGCCCGACTAAAACAGATCCAGAATTTACCGTTCTTGAGCCCAGAATCGGTTGTCTAAGACAAAATCACTTCAGCTAAACACTCACGAAGCGTTTTTATGCTTGCACACACTATTCTTATAACACGAGCAACACGACATACCTGAAATCCGTCTGTCAAACAAGTTGAGGAAATCATACAATTATCCACGTTCGCGGCACTGATAAAGTTATCCACAACCAACCAGGCACAATGTTTCCACACTTGATAAAGGGAAAATATCATCAAATTACTCTCTCTCAATAACTCTCGCTTTCCCCACATAAATCATCACATGTAGACTTTGCTGACACAGTCGATTTATTCAAGATCCCGGATGTAGCCATTCGTTTTCAAACGGACAAATATAGGGCGGTATTGACCAAAAAATTTAACTAAGTCTCTGGCCTGGTCACAAATCAGCTTTAATTTTGCTCTCGCCGAATAGATCTGACTCCTACAAACTACTTTTTCAGGCCAGAGACTCGTCACCTCCCACAGCAAAGCTCGCAATATGATGCCTTTCCGTCTCAAGCCCGAGATCGGTGTTTCACCCGTTTAGCCAAAATGAGACGGAATACGGTAACATATTGGACGAGGGCAGACTTTGCCAATCGTGAGAATTGTTCCTTCATAAGGCTTAATGATGCCTTCCGGAAAACTTCACTGTAGGCGGCCAAAAACAAATGTAGAAAATTAACCGACCACTGAAAACAACTTCTAACGCGCGCGCTGATTTAGAATTAGTGATTTGTGACACTAGGAGGATTGTGGGAAATAATATGTAGGGGAGAGAGGGGAAGGAGGTAAGGGGGGTGGGGGGGGGGGGTGGGGAAAGATGTAAATAGCATTAAAAACGCGTTTATGTGTGTACTAAAAACAGAAAGACAAGGAAAAAGTGGTCAAAAAGTACTGAACAAGCCTCAAATGAGACTGTTGCTAACAATTCCTGGAGGTACCTTTTTGTAAATCAGGACAGATATCTCAACCCTATAGCAGAGAATCAACACTAATCCTCTAACAGACCGTATTAGACCATATTTACGTGTTTTAAGATAGCGTTTTCGTTGCCAAAACATAAGGACGACAGTTAATTTAATAAAACGCAAAATTTTTCATAAGCAAAATTCAAGTCAAATTCTGTGTCTTTCAAGTCAATATAAAGACAAATGTTAGACCTGCAAGCACACAGAAACAAGCCAGTATAAGGCAATAGGTCGATTTGTAAGATCTGAAGTAAAGATATCTAGCTACTTCAAGGTCTTTGGTGGCATTTCCCGAGTTCAAAAGTCATCATCAGCTAGATTTGTGTTATACACGTTAAAAAATTATCTCAACCCTATAGCAGAGAATCAACACTAATCCTCTAACAGACCGTATTAGACCATATTTACGTGTTTTAAGATAGCGTTTTCGTTGCCAAAACATAAGGACGACAGTTAATTTAATAAAACGCAAAATTTTTCATAAGCAAAATTCAAGTCAAATTCTGTGTCTTTCAAGTCAATATAAAGACAAATGTTAGACCTGCAAGCACACAGAAACAAGCCAGTATAAGGCAATAGGTCGATTTGTAAGATCTGAAGTAAAGATATCTAGCTACTTCAAGGTCTTTGGTGGCATTTCCCGAGTTCAAAAGTCATCATCAGCTAGATTTGTGTTATACACGTTAAAAATCTGTCTGAATTTACAAAAACGTACCTACAGAAATTCCAAGCGCGTTGTAACAATTTGACCCCTGAGGTGAATAAAAAACAGTTGAATGTCGCTAGGTAGGGCTTAAAATCGACAAATTAATCGCTGGAAACAGACGAAAAGTCGATCTTGGCAAAAGCGACAGAATTGTAATGAAATAAACAACATTTACTAAAAGCACAGAAATTATGACCTTTCAGTCTCGCAAACTATGAGGCTCATAGCGAGATGCCCGACTAAAACAGATCCAGAATTTACCGTTCTTGAGCCCAGAATCGGTTGTCTAAGACAAAATCACTTCAGCTAAACACTCACGAAGCGTTTTTATGCTTGCACACACTATTCTTATAACACGAGCAACACGACATACCTGAAATCCGTCTGTCAAACAAGTTGAGGAAATCATACAATTATCCACGTTCGCGGCACTGATAAAGTTATCCACAACCAACCAGGCACAATGTTTCCACACTTGATAAAGGGAAAATATCATCAAATTACTCTCTCTCAATAACTCTCGCTTTCCCCACATAAATCATCACATGTAGACTTTGCTGACACAGTCGATTTATTCAAGATCCCGGATGTAGCCATTCGTTTTCAAACGGACAAATATAGGGCGGTATTGACCAAAAAATTTAACTAAGTCTCTGGCCTGGTCACAAATCAGCTTTAATTTTGCTCTCGCCGAATAGATCTGACTCCTACAAACTACTTTTTCAGGCCAGAGACTCGTCACCTCCCACAGCAAAGCTCGCAATATGATGCCTTTCCGTCTCAAGCCCGAGATCGGTGTTTCACCCGTTTAGCCAAAATGAGACGGAATACGGTAACATATTGGACGAGGGCAGACTTTGCCAATCGTGAGAATTGTTCCTTCATAAGGCTTAATGATGCCTTCCGGAAAACTTCACTGTAGGCGGCCAAAAACAAATGTAGAAAATTAACCGACCACTGAAAACAACTTCTAACGCGCGCGCTGATTTAGAATTAGTGATTTGTGACACTAGGAGGATTGTGGGAAATAATATGTAGGGGAGAGAGGGGAAGGAGGTAAGGGGGGTGGGGGGGGGGGGTGGGGAAAGATGTAAATAGCATTAAAAACGCGTTTATGTGTGTACTAAAAACAGAAAGACAAGGAAAAAGTGGTCAAAAAGTACTGAACAAGCCTCAAATGAGACTGTTGCTAACAATTCCTGGAGGTACCTTTTTGTAAATCAGGACAGATATCTCAACCCTATAGCAGAGAATCAACACTAATCCTCTAACAGACCGTATTAGACCATATTTACGTGTTTTAAGATAGCGTTTTCGTTGCCAAAACATAAGGACGACAGTTAATTTAATAAAACGCAAAATTTTTCATAAGCAAAATTCAAGTCAAATTCTGTGTCTTTCAAGTCAATATAAAGACAAATGTTAGACCTGCAAGCACACAGAAACAAGCCAGTATAAGGCAATAGGTCGATTTGTAAGATCTGAAGTAAAGATATCTAGCTACTTCAAGGTCTTTGGTGGCATTTCCCGAGTTCAAAAGTCATCATCAGCTAGATTTGTGTTATACACGTTAAAAAATTATCTCAACCCTATAGCAGAGAATCAACACTAATCCTCTAACAGACCGTATTAGACCATATTTACGTGTTTTAAGATAGCGTTTTCGTTGCCAAAACATAAGGACGACAGTTAATTTAATAAAACGCAAAATTTTTCATAAGCAAAATTCAAGTCAAATTCTGTGTCTTTCAAGTCAATATAAAGACAAATGTTAGACCTGCAAGCACACAGAAACAAGCCAGTATAAGGCAATAGGTCGATTTGTAAGATCTGAAGTAAAGATATCTAGCTACTTCAAGGTCTTTGGTGGCATTTCCCGAGTTCAAAAGTCATCATCAGCTAGATTTGTGTTATACACGTTAAAAATCTGTCTGAATTTACAAAAACGTACCTACAGAAATTCCAAGCGCGTTGTAACAATTTGACCCCTGAGGTGAATAAAAAACAGTTGAATGTCGCTAGGTAGGGCTTAAAATCGACAAATTAATCGCTGGAAACAGACGAAAAGTCGATCTTGGCAAAAGCGACAGAATTGTAATGAAATAAACAACATTTACTAAAAGCACAGAAATTATGACCTTTCAGTCTCGCAAACTATGAGGCTCATAGCGAGATGCCCGACTAAAACAGATCCAGAATTTACCGTTCTTGAGCCCAGAATCGGTTGTCTAAGACAAAATCACTTCAGCTAAACACTCACGAAGCGTTTTTATGCTTGCACACACTATTCTTATAACACGAGCAACACGACATACCTGAAATCCGTCTGTCAAACAAGTTGAGGAAATCATACAATTATCCACGTTCGCGGCACTGATAAAGTTATCCACAACCAACCAGGCACAATGTTTCCACACTTGATAAAGGGAAAATATCATCAAATTACTCTCTCTCAATAACTCTCGCTTTCCCCACATAAATCATCACATGTAGACTTTGCTGACACAGTCGATTTATTCAAGATCCCGGATGTAGCCATTCGTTTTCAAACGGACAAATATAGGGCGGTATTGACCAAAAAATTTAACTAAGTCTCTGGCCTGGTCACAAATCAGCTTTAATTTTGCTCTCGCCGAATAGATCTGACTCCTACAAACTACTTTTTCAGGCCAGAGACTCGTCACCTCCCACAGCAAAGCTCGCAATATGATGCCTTTCCGTCTCAAGCCCGAGATCGGTGTTTCACCCGTTTAGCCAAAATGAGACGGAATACGGTAACATATTGGACGAGGGCAGACTTTGCCAATCGTGAGAATTGTTCCTTCATAAGGCTTAATGATGCCTTCCGGAAAACTTCACTGTAGGCGGCCAAAAACAAATGTAGAAAATTAACCGACCACTGAAAACAACTTCTAACGCGCGCGCTGATTTAGAATTAGTGATTTGTGACACTAGGAGGATTGTGGGAAATAATATGTAGGGGAGAGAGGGGAAGGAGGTAAGGGGGGTGGGGGGGGGGGGTGGGGAAAGATGTAAATAGCATTAAAAACGCGTTTATGTGTGTACTAAAAACAGAAAGACAAGGAAAAAGTGGTCAAAAAGTACTGAACAAGCCTCAAATGAGACTGTTGCTAACAATTCCTGGAGGTACCTTTTTGTAAATCAGGACAGATATCTCAACCCTATAGCAGAGAATCAACACTAATCCTCTAACAGACCGTATTAGACCATATTTACGTGTTTTAAGATAGCGTTTTCGTTGCCAAAACATAAGGACGACAGTTAATTTAATAAAACGCAAAATTTTTCATAAGCAAAATTCAAGTCAAATTCTGTGTCTTTCAAGTCAATATAAAGACAAATGTTAGACCTGCAAGCACACAGAAACAAGCCAGTATAAGGCAATAGGTCGATTTGTAAGATCTGAAGTAAAGATATCTAGCTACTTCAAGGTCTTTGGTGGCATTTCCCGAGTTCAAAAGTCATCATCAGCTAGATTTGTGTTATACACGTTAAAAAATTATCTCAACCCTATAGCAGAGAATCAACACTAATCCTCTAACAGACCGTATTAGACCATATTTACGTGTTTTAAGATAGCGTTTTCGTTGCCAAAACATAAGGACGACAGTTAATTTAATAAAACGCAAAATTTTTCATAAGCAAAATTCAAGTCAAATTCTGTGTCTTTCAAGTCAATATAAAGACAAATGTTAGACCTGCAAGCACACAGAAACAAGCCAGTATAAGGCAATAGGTCGATTTGTAAGATCTGAAGTAAAGATATCTAGCTACTTCAAGGTCTTTGGTGGCATTTCCCGAGTTCAAAAGTCATCATCAGCTAGATTTGTGTTATACACGTTAAAAATCTGTCTGAATTTACAAAAACGTACCTACAGAAATTCCAAGCGCGTTGTAACAATTTGACCCCTGAGGTGAATAAAAAACAGTTGAATGTCGCTAGGTAGGGCTTAAAATCGACAAATTAATCGCTGGAAACAGACGAAAAGTCGATCTTGGCAAAAGCGACAGAATTGTAATGAAATAAACAACATTTACTAAAAGCACAGAAATTATGACCTTTCAGTCTCGCAAACTATGAGGCTCATAGCGAGATGCCCGACTAAAACAGATCCAGAATTTACCGTTCTTGAGCCCAGAATCGGTTGTCTAAGACAAAATCACTTCAGCTAAACACTCACGAAGCGTTTTTATGCTTGCACACACTATTCTTATAACACGAGCAACACGACATACCTGAAATCCGTCTGTCAAACAAGTTGAGGAAATCATACAATTATCCACGTTCGCGGCACTGATAAAGTTATCCACAACCAACCAGGCACAATGTTTCCACACTTGATAAAGGGAAAATATCATCAAATTACTCTCTCTCAATAACTCTCGCTTTCCCCACATAAATCATCACATGTAGACTTTGCTGACACAGTCGATTTATTCAAGATCCCGGATGTAGCCATTCGTTTTCAAACGGACAAATATAGGGCGGTATTGACCAAAAAATTTAACTAAGTCTCTGGCCTGGTCACAAATCAGCTTTAATTTTGCTCTCGCCGAATAGATCTGACTCCTACAAACTACTTTTTCAGGCCAGAGACTCGTCACCTCCCACAGCAAAGCTCGCAATATGATGCCTTTCCGTCTCAAGCCCGAGATCGGTGTTTCACCCGTTTAGCCAAAATGAGACGGAATACGGTAACATATTGGACGAGGGCAGACTTTGCCAATCGTGAGAATTGTTCCTTCATAAGGCTTAATGATGCCTTCCGGAAAACTTCACTGTAGGCGGCCAAAAACAAATGTAGAAAATTAACCGACCACTGAAAACAACTTCTAACGCGCGCGCTGATTTAGAATTAGTGATTTGTGACACTAGGAGGATTGTGGGAAATAATATGTAGGGGAGAGAGGGGAAGGAGGTAAGGGGGGTGGGGGGGGGGGGTGGGGAAAGATGTAAATAGCATTAAAAACGCGTTTATGTGTGTACTAAAAACAGAAAGACAAGGAAAAAGTGGTCAAAAAGTACTGAACAAGCCTCAAATGAGACTGTTGCTAACAATTCCTGGAGGTACCTTTTTGTAAATCAGGACAGATATCTCAACCCTATAGCAGAGAATCAACACTAATCCTCTAACAGACCGTATTAGACCATATTTACGTGTTTTAAGATAGCGTTTTCGTTGCCAAAACATAAGGACGACAGTTAATTTAATAAAACGCAAAATTTTTCATAAGCAAAATTCAAGTCAAATTCTGTGTCTTTCAAGTCAATATAAAGACAAATGTTAGACCTGCAAGCACACAGAAACAAGCCAGTATAAGGCAATAGGTCGATTTGTAAGATCTGAAGTAAAGATATCTAGCTACTTCAAGGTCTTTGGTGGCATTTCCCGAGTTCAAAAGTCATCATCAGCTAGATTTGTGTTATACACGTTAAAAAATTATCTCAACCCTATAGCAGAGAATCAACACTAATCCTCTAACAGACCGTATTAGACCATATTTACGTGTTTTAAGATAGCGTTTTCGTTGCCAAAACATAAGGACGACAGTTAATTTAATAAAACGCAAAATTTTTCATAAGCAAAATTCAAGTCAAATTCTGTGTCTTTCAAGTCAATATAAAGACAAATGTTAGACCTGCAAGCACACAGAAACAAGCCAGTATAAGGCAATAGGTCGATTTGTAAGATCTGAAGTAAAGATATCTAGCTACTTCAAGGTCTTTGGTGGCATTTCCCGAGTTCAAAAGTCATCATCAGCTAGATTTGTGTTATACACGTTAAAAATCTGTCTGAATTTACAAAAACGTACCTACAGAAATTCCAAGCGCGTTGTAACAATTTGACCCCTGAGGTGAATAAAAAACAGTTGAATGTCGCTAGGTAGGGCTTAAAATCGACAAATTAATCGCTGGAAACAGACGAAAAGTCGATCTTGGCAAAAGCGACAGAATTGTAATGAAATAAACAACATTTACTAAAAGCACAGAAATTATGACCTTTCAGTCTCGCAAACTATGAGGCTCATAGCGAGATGCCCGACTAAAACAGATCCAGAATTTACCGTTCTTGAGCCCAGAATCGGTTGTCTAAGACAAAATCACTTCAGCTAAACACTCACGAAGCGTTTTTATGCTTGCACACACTATTCTTATAACACGAGCAACACGACATACCTGAAATCCGTCT
>OX419342.1:18257515-18312515 GCA_948470475.1 Galaxea fascicularis
AGAGAGGGGAGGAGGTAAGGGGGGTGGGGGGGGGGGTGGGGAAAGATGTAAATAGCATTAAAAACGCGTTTATGTGTGTACTAAAAACAGAAAGACAAGGAAAAAGTGGTCAAAAAGTACTGAACAAGCCTCAAATGAGACTGTTGCTAACAATTCCTGGAGGTACCTTTTTGTAAATCAGGACAGATATCTCAACCCTATAGCAGAGAATCAACACTAATCCTCTAACAGACCGTATTAGACCATATTTACGTGTTTTAAGATAGCGTTTTCGTTGCCAAAACATAAGGACGACAGTTAATTTAATAAAACGCAAAATTTTTCATAAGCAAAATTCAAGTCAAATTCTGTGTCTTTCAAGTCAATATAAAGACAAATGTTAGACCTGCAAGCACACAGAAACAAGCCAGTATAAGGCAATAGGTCGATTTGTAGATCTGAAGTAAAGATATCTAGCTACTTCAAGGTCTTTGGTGGCATTTCCCGAGTTCAAAAGTCATCATCAGCTAGATTTGTGTTATACACGTTAAAAATCTGTCTGAATTTACAAAAACGTACCTACAGAAATTCAAGCGCGTTGTAACAATTTGACCCCTGAGGTGATAAAAAAACAGTTGAATGTCGCTAGGTAGGGCTTAAAATCGACAATTAATCGCTGGAAACAGACGAAAAGTCGATCTTGGCAAAAGCGACAGAATTGTAATGAATAAACAACATTTACTAAAAGCACAGAAATTATGACCTTTCAGTCTCGCAAACTATGAGGCTCATAGCGAGATGCCCGACTAAAACAGATCCAGAATTTACCGTTCTTGAGCCCAGAATCGGTGTCTAAGACCAAAATCACTTCAGCTAAACACTCACGAAGCGTTTTTATGCTTGCACACACTATTCTTATAACACGAGCAACACGACATACCTGAAATCCGTCTGTCAAACAAGTTGAGGAAATCATACAATTATCCACGTTCGCGGCACTGATAAAGTTATCCACAACCAACCAGGCACAATGTTTCCACACTTGATAAAGGGAAAATATCATCAAATACTCTCTCTCAATAACTCTCGCTTTCCCCACATAAATCATCACATGTAGACTTTGCTGACACAGTCGATTTATTCAAGATCCGGATGTAGCCATTCGTTTTCAAACGGACAATATAGGGCGGTATTGACCAAAAAATTTAACTAAGTCTCTGCCTGGTCACAAATCAGCTTTAATTTTGCTCTCGCCGAATAGATCTGACTCCTACAAACTACTTTTTCAGGCCAGAGACTCGTCACCTCCCACAGCAAAGCTCGCAATATGATGCCTTTCCGTCTCAAGCCCGAGATCGGTGTTTCACCCGTTTAGCCAAAATGAGACGGAATACGGTAACATATTGGACGAGGGCAGACTTTGCCATCGTGAGAATTGTTCCTTCATAAGGCTTAATGATGCCTTCCGGAAAACTTCACTGTAGGCGGCCAAAAACAAATGTAGAAAATTAACCGACCACTGAAAACAACTTCTAACGCGCGCGCTGATTTAGAATTAGTGATTTGTGACACTAGGAGGATTGTGGGAAATAATATGTAGGGGAGAGAGGGGAAGGAGGTAAGGGGGGTGGGGGGGGTGGGAGGAAGATGTAAATAGCATTAAAAACGCGTTTATGTGTGTACTAAAAACAGAAAGACAAGGAAAAAGTGGTCAAAAAGTACTGAACAAGCCTCAATGAGACTGTTGCTAACAATTCCTGGAGGTACCTTTTTGTAATCAGGACAGATATCTCAACCCTATAGCAGAGAATCAACACTAATCCTCTAACAGACCGTATTAGACCATATTTACGTGTTTTAAGATAGCGTTTTCGTTGCCAAAACATAAGGACGACAGTTAATTTAATAAAACGCAAATTTTCATAAGCAAAATTCAAGTCAAATTCTGTGTCTTTCAAGTCAATATAAAGACAAATGTTAGACCTGCAAGCACACAGAAACAAGCCAGTATAAGGCAATAGGTCGATTTGTAAGATCTGAAGTAAAGATATCTAGCTACTTCAAGGTCTTTGGTGCATTTCCCGAGTCAAAGTCATCATCAGCTAGATTTGTGTTATACACGTTAAAATCTGTCTGAATTTACAAAAACGTACCTACAGAAATTCCAAGCGCGTTGTAACAATTGACCCCTGAGGTGAATAAAAAACAGTTGAATGTCGCTAGGTAGGGCTTAAAATCGACAAATTAATCGCTGGAAACAGACGAAAGTCGATCTTGGCAAAAGCGACAGAATTGTAATGAAATAAACAACATTTACTAAAAGCACAGAAAATTATGACCTTCAGTCTCGCAAACTATGAGGCTCATAGCGAGATGCCCGACTAAAAACAGATCCAGAATTTACCGTTCTTGAGCCCAGAATCGGTTGTCTAAGACAAAATCACTTCAGCTAAACACTCACGAAGCGTTTTTATGCTTGCACACACTATTCTTATACACGAGCAACACGACATACCTGAAATCCCGTCTGTCAAACAAGTTGAGGAAATCATACAATTATCCACGTTCGCGGCACTGATAAAGTTATCCACAACCAACCAGGCACAATGTTTCCACACTTGATAAAGGGAAAATATCATCAAATTACTCTCTCTCAATAACTCTCGCTTTCCCCACATAAATCATCACATGTAGACTTTGCTGACACAGTCGATTTATTCAAGATCCCGGATGTAGCCATTCGTTTTCAAACGGGACAAATATAGGGCGGTATTATGGCGCGTCATCGGTGTCAAAATTATGTTTGTCACTTAATTATGTGTTTTGTATTGACATTAAAATGTTCATTGTGAACGTAACCTCGGCATCATGATGTTCGTCTTGATGTTATGATATTCGTCATGACATTATGATGTTCGTCATGACATGATGTTCGTCATGACATTATGATGTCCGTCTTGACATTATGATGTTTGTCATGACATTATGATGTTCATCTTTACATTAAGATGTTCGTCTTGACATTATGATGTTCGTCATGGCATTACGATGCTCGTCGTGACATTACGATGTTCGTCTTGATGTTATGATGTTCGTACATTATGATGTTCGTCATGATGATGTTGGTCTTGATAGCATGCACTGCGCGCCGAATTCCCGCCAGAGACAGTCACGTGGGAATCCAAACTGAAATGACTGCTGCTGTTGAGACTCTGTTCAGTTACGGCAGGCCTTATATCACTTATATCACAAGAACAGAACGCCTGCTTGGAGATGTGCAAAGGCAGCTTGATATTAAGAGGCAGTCTCTGTAAAAGCGGACCGGTCGGTTCCGGTTCGAAAAATAAAATGGCTCGATTTTCTGCGTAGTGAAAGGCCTTTATGCCAACGTAACAAAAACGCAATTATTTTGTTTCTTGCTTTTAATTTCTTGCACGGCAAGACAAATATCACTTTGACCAAAGGCACCCTGGTATGCTCGAAATTCAGCATGATTGCATTCCCGACTGCAGGAATCCCTGCAGTCAGGTATGCAAATAATCTCCGGGAAATAATATGCAATAAATGGAAGTGATAGCAGGTCGGTGCATCCTTATTCCTAAATTAAATTGAACTCTAATAATAAAGGAAACGTGTATCACTTACTGAATTGCTTCTTGTACAAATTCAAAGGGTAACTAAAAGAGAACAGCCATGTGATATCGTTCGAACGCGTGACCGCTAGTCATGTTGGAGATACATAAACCTCCTTGATGTTTCGAGCATCACAAACGATTTCAAGGGCCGGAAAACAACTTTTATTTTGGACACTGCACTGTGATAAACACTCTTATTGCCTGATCTTTGGCTTACCTTTCTGGTATAAGCAAGAAGTGATTAAAATATTTAACTTCGTTAATGTAATTCTTCGACGGATGCTACAAAAAAGAAATTTGTCGATGTCGCGGGTAAATGGTAAACGAGCGCTCCGAAAACTGTTGGAATAGACATCATTTTTTAGCATTTATTAACAGATAAAGGTTCGAACTTGACAAAAATCATGGTTTTGGCCTTTAGTATCATCAGCCAGCAAAATCACTAATTTTCAGCTTGCTCGGCGATATGTTTACATTGCCGCATGTAGCGAGCGGTCTACTATTCAAATTATTAAAATTTAAACCACTTGAATCTCACACATCTCCTAAGCAGGTTTGTCCAGCTTGCTATGCAATTTTTTTTTGTAAAGTATCACACTCTTGCTTTGCACTGATCGGTTAAAGAACGTAAACAATCACGCTGAATTTCGAGCATACCAGGGTGCCTTTTGGTCAAAGTGATATTTGTCTTGCCGTGCCAAGGAATTAAAAGCAAGAAACAAAATAATTGCCCGTAGGGTGGATTCTGTTGAGGGGGGTTCTTTTATGTTTTGGGAGGCGCGAGCCTCTAGGGGGGTCTGATTTTTTTATCTTTTCAACTCCCAAAAAATGCCGACTTCAAAAATTTTAGGGGGTTCGTTCGAACCCCCCGAACCCCCCCCCCCACCCTACGGGCCTGATTGCGTTTTTGTTACGTTGGCATAAAGGCCTTTCACTACGTAGAAAATCGAGCCATTTTATTTTTCGAACCGGAACCGACCAGTCCGCTTTTACAGAGACTACCTCTTAATATCAAGCTGCCTTTGCACATCTCCAAGCAAGCGTTCTGTTCTTGTGATATAAGTGATATAAGGCCTGCCGTAACTGAACAGAGTCTCAACAGCAGCAGTCATTTCAGTTTGGATTCCCACGTGACTGTCTCTGGCGGGAATTCGGCGCGCAGTGCATGCTATCAAGACCAACATCATCATGACGAACATCATAATGTACGAACATCATAACATCAAGACGAACATCGTAATGTCACGACGAGCATCGTAATGCCATGACGAACATCATAATGTCAAGACGAACATCTTAATGTAAAGATGAACATCATAATGTCATGACAAACATCATAATGTCAAGACGGACATCATAATGTCATGACGAACATCATGTCATGACGAACATCTTAATGTCATGACGAACATCATAATGTCATGACGAATATCATAACATCAAGACGAACATCATGATGCCGAGGTTAAGTTCACAATGAACATTTTAATGTCAATACAAAACACATAATTAAGTGACAAACATAATTTTGACACCGATAACGCGCCATACGGTATTGACCAAAAAATTTAACTAAGTCTCTGGCCTGGTCACAAATCAGCTTTAATTTTGCTCTCGCCGAATAGATCTGACTCCTACAAACTACTTTTTCAGGCCAGAGACTCGTCACCTCCCACAGCAAAGCTCGCAATATGATGCCTTTCCGTCTCAAGCCCGAGATCGGTGTTTCACCCGTTTAGCCAAAATGAGACGGAATACGGTAACATATTGGACGAGGGCAGACTTTGCCAATCGTGAGAATTGTTCCTTCATAAGGCTTAATGATGCCTTCCGGAAAACTTCACTGTAGGCGGCCAAAAACAAATGTAGAAAATTAACCGACCACTGAAAACAACTTCTAACGCGCGCGCTGATTTAGAATTAGTGATTTGTGACACTAGGAGGATTGTGGGAAATAATATGTAGGGGAGAGAGGGGAAGGAGGTAAGGGGGGTGGGGGGGGGGGTGGGGAAAGATGTAAATAGCATTAAAAACGCGTTTATGTGTGTACTAAAAACAGAAAGACAAGGAAAAAGTGGTCAAAAAGTACTGAACAAGCCTCAAATGAGACTGTTGCTAACAATTCCTGGAGGTACCTTTTTGTAAATCAGGACAGATATCTCAACCCTATAGCAGAGAATCAACACTAATCCTCTAACAGACCGTATTAGACCATATTTACGTGTTTTAAGATAGCGTTTTCGTTGCCAAAACATAAGGACGACAGTTAATTTAATAAAACGCAAAATTTTTCATAAGCAAAATTCAAGTCAAATTCTGTGTCTTTCAAGTCAATATAAAGACAAATGTTAGACCTGCAAGCACACAGAAACAAGCCAGTATAAGGCAATAGGTCGATTTGTAAGATCTGAAGTAAAGATATCTAGCTACTTCAAGGTCTTTGGTGGCATTTCCCGAGTTCAAAAGTCATCATCAGCTAGATTTGTGTTATACACGTTAAAAATCTGTCTGAATTTACAAAAACGTACCTACAGAAATTCCAAGCGCGTTGTAACAATTTGACCCCTGAGGTGAATAAAAAACAGTTGAATGTCGCTAGGTAGGGCTTAAAATCGACAAATTAATCGCTGGAAACAGACGAAAAGTCGATCTTGGCAAAAGCGACAGAATTGTAATGAAATAAACAACATTTACTAAAAGCACAGAAATTATGACCTTTCAGTCTCGCAAACTATGAGGCTCATAGCGAGATGCCCGACTAAAACAGATCCAGAATTTACCGTTCTTGAGCCCAGAATCGGTTGTCTAAGACAAAATCACTTCAGCTAAACACTCACGAAGCGTTTTTATGCTTGCACACACTATTCTTATAACACGAGCAACACGACATACCTGAAATCCGTCTGTCAAACAAGTTGAGGAAATCATACAATTATCCACGTTCGCGGCACTGATAAAGTTATCCACAACCAACCAGGCACAATGTTTCCACACTTGATAAAGGGAAAATATCATCAAATTACTCTCTCTCAATAACTCTCGCTTTCCCCACATAAATCATCACATGTAGACTTTGCTGACACAGTCGATTTATTCAAGATCCCGGATGTAGCCATTCGTTTTCAAACGGACAAATATAGGGCGGTATTGACCAAAAAATTTAACTAAGTCTCTGGCCTGGTCACAAATCAGCTTTAATTTTGCTCTCGCCGAATAGATCTGACTCCTACAAACTACTTTTTCAGGCCAGAGACTCGTCACCTCCCACAGCAAAGCTCGCAATATGATGCCTTTCCGTCTCAAGCCCGAGATCGGTGTTTCACCCGTTTAGCCAAAATGAGACGGAATACGGTAACATATTGGACGAGGGCAGACTTTGCCAATCGTGAGAATTGTTCCTTCATAAGGCTTAATGATGCCTTCCGGAAAACTTCACTGTAGGCGGCCAAAAACAAATGTAGAAAATTAACCGACCACTGAAAACAACTTCTAACGCGCGCGCTGATTTAGAATTAGTGATTTGTGACACTAGGAGGATTGTGGGAAATAATATGTAGGGGAGAGAGGGAAAGGAGGTAAGGGGGGTGGGGGGGGGGGGTGGGGAAAGATGTAAATAGCATTAAAAACGCGTTTATGTGTGTACTAAAAACAGAAAGACAAGGAAAAAGTGGTCAAAAAGTACTGAACAAGCCTCAAATGAGACTGTTGCTAACAATTCCTGGAGGTACCTTTTTGTAAATCAGGACAGATATCTCAACCCTATAGCAGAGAATCAACACTAATCCTCTAACAGACCGTATTAGACCATATTTACGTGTTTTAAGATAGCGTTTTCGTTGCCAAAACATAAGGACGACAGTTAATTTAATAAAACGCAAAATTTTTCATAAGCAAAATTCAAGTCAAATTCTGTGTCTTTCAAGTCAATATAAAGACAAATGTTAGACCTGCAAGCACACAGAAACAAGCCAGTATAAGGCAATAGGTCGATTTGTAAGATCTGAAGTAAAGATATCTAGCTACTTCAAGGTCTTTGGTGGCATTTCCCGAGTTCAAAAGTCATCATCAGCTAGATTTGTGTTATACACGTTAAAAATCTGTCTGAATTTACAAAAACGTACCTACAGAAATTCCAAGCGCGTTGTAACAATTTGACCCCTGAGGTGAATAAAAAACAGTTGAATGTCGCTAGGTAGGGCTTAAAATCGACAAATTAATCGCTGGAAACAGACGAAAAGTCGATCTTGGCAAAAGCGACAGAATTGTAATGAAATAAACAACATTTACTAAAAGCACAGAAATTATGACCTTTCAGTCTCGCAAACTATGAGGCTCATAGCGAGATGCCCGACTAAAACAGATCCAGAATTTACCGTTCTTGAGCCCAGAATCGGTTGTCTAAGACAAAATCACTTCAGCTAAACACTCACGAAGCGTTTTTATGCTTGCACACACTATTCTTATAACACGAGCAACACGACATACCTGAAATCCGTCTGTCAAACAAGTTGAGGAAATCATACAATTATCCACGTTCGCGGCACTGATAAAGTTATCCACAACCAACCAGGCACAATGTTTCCACACTTGATAAAGGGAAAATATCATCAAATTACTCTCTCTCAATAACTCTCGCTTTCCCCACATAAATCATCACATGTAGACTTTGCTGACACAGTCGATTTATTCAAGATCCCGGATGTAGCCATTCGTTTTCAAACGGACAAATATAGGGCGGTATTATGGCGCGTCATCGGTGTCAAAATTATGTTTGTCACTTAATTATGTGTTTTGTATTGACATTAAAATGTTCATTGTGAACTTAACCTCGGCATCATGATGTTCGTCTTGATGTTATGATATTCGTCATGACATTATGATGTTCGTCATGACATGATGTTCGTCATGACATTATGATGTCCGTCTTGACATTATGATGTTTGTCATGACATTATGATGTTCATCTTTACATTAAGATGTTCGTCTTGACATTATGATGTTCGTCATGGCATTACGATGCTCGTCGTGACATTACGATGTTCGTCTTGATGTTATGATGTTCGTACATTATGATGTTCGTCATGATGATGTTGGTCTTGATAGCATGCACTGCGCGCCGAATTCCCGCCAGAGACAGTCACGTGGGAATCCAAACTGAAATGACTGCTGCTGTTGAGACTCTGTTCAGTTACGGCAGGCCTTATATCACTTATATCACAAGAACAGAACGCTTGCTTGGAGATGTGCAAAGGCAGCTTGATATTAAGAGGCAGTCTCTGTAAAAGCGGACCGGTCGGTTCCGGTTCGAAAAATAAAATGGCTCGATTTTCTGCGTAGTGAAAGGCCTTTATGCCAACGTAACAAAAACGCAATTATTTTGTTTCTTGCTTTTAATTTCTTGGCACGGCAAGACAAATATCACTTTGACCAAAAGGCACCCTGGTATGCTCGAAATTCAGCATGATTGCATTCCCGACTGCAGGAATCCCTGCAGTCAGGTATGCAAATAATCTCCGGGAAATAATATGCAATAAATGGAAGTGATAGCAGGTCGGTGCATCCTTATTCCTAAATTAAATTGAACTCTAATAATAAAGGAAACGTGTATCACTTACTGAATTGCTTCTTGTACAAATTCAAAGGGTAACTAAAAGAGAACAGCCATGTGATATCGTTCGAACGCGTGACCGCTAGTCATGTTGGAGATACATAAACCTCCTTGATGTTTCGAGCATCACAAACGATTTCAAGGGGCCGGAAAACAACTTTTATTTTGGACACTGCACTGTGATAAACACTCTTATTGCCTGATCTTTGGCTTACCTTTCTGGTATAAGCAAGAAGTGATTAAAATATTTAACTTCGTTAATGTAATTCTTCGACGGATGCTACAAAAAAGAAATTTGTCGATGTCGCGGGTAAATGGTAAACGAGCGCTCCGAAAACTGTTGGAATAGACATCATTTTTTAGCATTTATTAACAGATAAAGGTTCGAACTTGACAAAAATCATGGTTTTGGCCTTTAGTATCATCAGCCAGCAAAATCACTAATTTTCAGCTTGCTCGGCGATATGTTTACATTGCCGCATGTAGCGAGCGGTCTACTATTCAAATTATTAAAATTTAAACCACTTGAATCTCACACATCTCCTAAGCAGGTTTGTCCAGCTTGCTATGCAATTTTTTTTTGTAAAGTATCACACTCTTGCTTTGCACTGATCGGTTAAAGAACGTAAACAATCACGCTGAATTTCGAGCATACCAGGGTGCCTTTTGGTCAAAGTGATATTTGTCTTGCCGTGCCAAGGAATTAAAAGCAAGAAACAAAATAATTGCCCGTAGGGTGGATTCTGTTGAGGGGGGTTCTTTTATGTTTTGGGAGGCGCGAGCCTCTAGGGGGGTCTGATTTTTTTATCTTTTCAACTCCCAAAAAATGCCGACTTCAAAAATTTTAGGGGGTTCGTTCGAACCCCCCGAACCCCCCCCCCCCCACCCTACGGGCCTGATTGCGTTTTTGTTACGTTGGCATAAAGGCCTTTCACTACGTAGAAAATCGAGCCATTTTATTTTTCGAACCGGAACCGACCAGTCCGCTTTTACAGAGACTACCTCTTAATATCAAGCTGCCTTTGCACATCTCCAAGCAAGCGTTCTGTTCTTGTGATATAAGTGATATAAGGCCTGCCGTAACTGAACAGAGTCTCAACAGCAGCAGTCATTTCAGTTTGGATTCCCACGTGACTGTCTCTGGCGGGAATTCGGCGCGCAGTGCATGCTATCAAGACCAACATCATCATGACGAACATCATAATGTACGAACATCATAACATCAAGACGAACATCGTAATGTCACGACGAGCATCGTAATGCCATGACGAACATCATAATGTCAAGACGAACATCTTAATGTAAAGATGAACATCATAATGTCATGACAAACATCATAATGTCAAGACGGACATCATAATGTCATGACGAACATCATGTCATGACGAACATCTTAATGTCATGACGAACATCATAATGTCATGACGAATATCATAACATCAAGACGAACATCATGATGCCGAGGTTAAGTTCACAATGAACATTTTAATGTCAATACAAAACACATAATTAAGTGACAAACATAATTTTGACACCGATAACGCGCCATACGGTATTGACCAAAAAATTTAACTAAGTCTCTGGCCTGGTCACAAATCAGCTTTAATTTTGCTCTCGCCGAATAGATCTGACTCCTACAAACTACTTTTTCAGGCCAGAGACTCGTCACCTCCCACAGCAAAGCTCGCAATATGATGCCTTTCCGTCTCAAGCCCGAGATCGGTGTTTCACCCGTTTAGCCAAAATGAGACGGAATACGGTAACATATTGGACGAGGGCAGACTTTGCCAATCGTGAGAATTGTTCCTTCATAAGGCTTAATGATGCCTTCCGGAAAACTTCACTGTAGGCGGCCAAAAACAAATGTAGAAAATTAACCGACCACTGAAAACAACTTCTAACGCGCGCGCTGATTTAGAATTAGTGATTTGTGACACTAGGAGGATTGTGGGAAATAATATGTAGGGGAGAGAGGGGAAGGAGGTAAGGGGGGTGGGGGGGGGGGGTGGGGAAAGATGTAAATAGCATTAAAAACGCGTTTATGTGTGTACTAAAAACAGAAAGACAAGGAAAAAGTGGTCAAAAAGTACTGAACAAGCCTCAAATGAGACTGTTGCTAACAATTCCTGGAGGTACCTTTTTGTAAATCAGGACAGATATCTCAACCCTATAGCAGAGAATCAACACTAATCCTCTAACAGACCGTATTAGACCATATTTACGTGTTTTAAGATAGCGTTTTCGTTGCCAAAACATAAGGACGACAGTTAATTTAATAAAACGCAAAATTTTTCATAAGCAAAATTCAAGTCAAATTCTGTGTCTTTCAAGTCAATATAAAGACAAATGTTAGACCTGCAAGCACACAGAAACAAGCCAGTATAAGGCAATAGGTCGATTTGTAAGATCTGAAGTAAAGATATCTAGCTACTTCAAGGTCTTTGGTGGCATTTCCCGAGTTCAAAAGTCATCATCAGCTAGATTTGTGTTATACACGTTAAAAATCTGTCTGAATTTACAAAAACGTACCTACAGAAATTCCAAGCGCGTTGTAACAATTTGACCCCTGAGGTGAATAAAAAACAGTTGAATGTCGCTAGGTAGGGCTTAAAATCGACAAATTAATCGCTGGAAACAGACGAAAAGTCGATCTTGGCAAAAGCGACAGAATTGTAATGAAATAAACAACATTTACTAAAAGCACAGAAATTATGACCTTTCAGTCTCGCAAACTATGAGGCTCATAGCGAGATGCCCGACTAAAACAGATCCAGAATTTACCGTTCTTGAGCCCAGAATCGGTTGTCTAAGACAAAATCACTTCAGCTAAACACTCACGAAGCGTTTTTATGCTTGCACACACTATTCTTATAACACGAGCAACACGACATACCTGAAATCCGTCTGTCAAACAAGTTGAGGAAATCATACAATTATCCACGTTCGCGGCACTGATAAAGTTATCCACAACCAACCAGGCACAATGTTTCCACACTTGATAAAGGGAAAATATCATCAAATTACTCTCTCTCAATAACTCTCGCTTTCCCCACATAAATCATCACATGTAGACTTTGCTGACACAGTCGATTTATTCAAGATCCCGGATGTAGCCATTCGTTTTCAAACGGACAAATATAGGGCGGTATTGACCAAAAAATTTAACTAAGTCTCTGGCCTGGTCACAAATCAGCTTTAATTTTGCTCTCGCCGAATAGATCTGACTCCTACAAACTACTTTTTCAGGCCAGAGACTCGTCACCTCCCACAGCAAAGCTCGCAATATGATGCCTTTCCGTCTCAAGCCCGAGATCGGTGTTTCACCCGTTTAGCCAAAATGAGACGGAATACGGTAACATATTGGACGAGGGCAGACTTTGCCAATCGTGAGAATTGTTCCTTCATAAGGCTTAATGATGCCTTCCGGAAAACTTCACTGTAGGCGGCCAAAAACAAATGTAGAAAATTAACCGACCACTGAAAACAACTTCTAACGCGCGCGCTGATTTAGAATTAGTGATTTGTGACACTAGGAGGATTGTGGGAAATAATATGTAGGGGAGAGAGGGGAAGGAGGTAAGGGGGGTGGGGGGGGGGGTGGGGAAAGATGTAAATAGCATTAAAAACGCGTTTATGTGTGTACTAAAAACAGAAAGACAAGGAAAAAGTGGTCAAAAAGTACTGAACAAGCCTCAAATGAGACTGTTGCTAACAATTCCTGGAGGTACCTTTTTGTAAATCAGGACAGATATATATATATACTTTGCACAATGGAGAATCGGCTTTCTTTTTAACGCTTTATTTGAGACCCATATATATATATATAGTTGAGTGTAAGATGATGAAGCAAAAAGCAAACTTCTAACTGCTCCGGCTTTAATGCGACGTTTCGGCCTTCGGCCTTCTTCAGATGTGGAGCTACTTTACAGATAAAAAATAAAAAAGCTAAAAATCCTAGTGATTTTACAAATCTGCGGGAATATATCCTAAACGTAAAACATGTATGTAAATGAAGTTACGTAATATAACACAAAAGATACAATAATGGTGACAGGCAAGAATGCGTATACGGTAAAATTACCACAATAAGTTGTGAAGACTTAAATTACGCGATATAGTAATACGCTAATTAAGTATTATAGCGGACACTACAGCACCGGACTGCTGTGCGGGAGGTTGGGGGTTAAAGCCCAGGCCGGACCAACACTCAGGGTCTTTAAATAACTGAGGAGAAAATGCTACCTTTGTAATGACATCTGCAAATGGTTAGACTTTCTAGTCTTCTCGGATAAGGACGATAAAACCGGAGGTCCCGTCTCACAGTACCAGTGTGGGACGTTAAAGAACCCACACACTGGTCGGAAAGAGTAGGGGACGTAGTCCCCGGTGTGATGGTCTATAACTTATTCTGTTCTGGGGGCACCTGTGTTGATCCTACTATTCATTAAAAACAAGATTGTAAACTGCGTGGCTGCAATTTGCGCCTAAAAGCAGTCTGGCAAAGTCCCCCAAAAAGTGTTGTAAAGCGCTTTGAGCTCTTTGGATAAAAGCGTTATATAAATCCTCATCATTATCATCATTATTATTATTATTATTTAATGGTCCATATCTTTCTTCTTCTTCTTATTATTATTATTATTATTATTATTATTATTATTAGTAGTAGTAGTAGTAGTAGTAGTAGTAGTAGTAGTAGTTGTTGTTGTTGTAGTAGTTGTAGTAGTTGTAGTAGTTGTAGTAGTAGTAGTGGTGGTGGTGGTGGTAGTAGTAGTAGTAGTAGTAGTAGTAGTAGTAGTAGTAGTAGTAGTAGTAGTAGTAGCAGTAGTATGAAAAGACCGAACACGCCGGCAAATAGTAATTCAAAGGTGACAGACCTGAGTAAAAATAATTAAAATAACTTAAGTCACCAAGTAAGGAAACAAAGATAATTAATATATGATTTCAAATGACATCAAATAATTACTTAGCATCTTCGAAATAAAAGCTAGGAATTTTGGTATTTGGGTATTGACATCAACATAAGTCTCCGCGTGCTATAAAAGGCTAATTACATTTCATCATGTCAACGAGTGCTCTGCGCATGTTCTTATTTTTTCCGAAGTTGATCAGTGGATTGAGGACTCCGTTGATCGTCATAAGAACACTGTTTATAGTTCGAAAGCGCTGCATTGGAAGTAATCCCATATTAGCCAGGATTACTGGACTAACTAAAGCTGGCAAAAACGTAAACAGGAAACATAATAAAATAACTGAGACCAACCGACTCATTTTCCTTTCTCTTTTGACCACGAGACGAACATTTCTTCCGAGAATCCTTGCATGGCGTCTATTTCCAATAAAAAATAAGATATAGTGACTGAAAATACCTAAAGTGCAACCTACGTAAAACAGATGTATTACAACGAAAAATGGTGCATCACCAACTCCTGTTTTGTCGAACGTCAAGCACAAAAGGGTTGTCATGGCACTCCCAAGCCAGCAAAATATAATTCTTTTAAAAGCACGCAAACGAGTCATATGGGTGTGGTACCAGCAAGGCTTGCTAATAGCAAGATAACGATCTCTGCTAACTAGAAACAGGTTAGAGATGGTTGCCAAGTAACACAGAATATTTAAATACGTAACAAATTCGCCAAACGGAGGTGAGCATGTCTTTGGATGGGATAAAAAGAAAACATCAATTGTAACGGAAATGAGCGCAAATGCCAAGTCCGTGATCGACAAGCTGCATAGTATTAAAACAGAAGGATGCTGGAGATGTGGAAACCGTTTCACTGTGAAGAGGACAAGCGTGTTACAAACAAACGATGTAATAGCCAGGAATATGGCGATTGGTCGAACAGCGTACACAGTTATCTCCTGTATTTGGTACTGTATTTCAACAGGAAGGTTTTGGATGTGACAGAGGAAAGGGTGATGAGTCAGGTTGGTGAGGTTGTCTGCGTCTCTCATTGCCGGCCTAGATTTAGAAAAAATACTGCAATTACAAATGTGGCTTCACAGTAAGCAATCGCATCTGGACGAGTATACACCTTTGCACGCCATACCTATCTTAAAGTGTAATTGGCTTCGATTTTTCAGATGACTGGTTGTGTGCTGTCTCGACGACGGCAGTGTCGCTTTCAGCTTCTTCTTCTTAATCTTTTTTTTTTTTTGGCAAATTTGCTCCTTTAAATAGCTTTTTATTTCGGGTTCGATATCTCAGTGCAAAATACTCAATCGATTGCTCGAACTAAATAAATCCGGCACTTAATTAATGATCCTGTGAACTGGTTTGACCAATGGGCCATTTCCGAGTTTGCTTCAGCCTCTATTTCAAAGCGAGTCTAAGTGCGAAAGTTTTGTGATGGTAATAAGTTCAGCGTTCCATATGAGCGAAAACTCATTTTCATTACAAAGACTTCGCATTTAGACTCGCTTTGAAATAGAGGCTCAAGCGATCTCGGAAATGGCCCATTGTGGAATTTAGTGATGGCCAATTTACGATTTCATGCCCTCGATACTGAAGTGTCTTAATAGCTTTTCGTTAATGAAGTTGAGTAGCACTCAGTGTGCAGAAGCTAAAAGAAAGTACTTGAAGCATTCTCTGACAATAACTTTAAGTTTACTTAAGGTTGACAATATGTTGGCGGAACTAACATTAACAGAATAATGGCAATTTTGTCACTTTTTAGTCTTGAGAATACATAATGGCTACTTCAGATTGAATGAAAAGAAAGTCGAATTTTAATATTTTTGCCTTCAAAAGGAAATCCTAGCTATTGCGTCTTCTAAATCAATGGTTTTTCATATGTCTCCAGTGTTCTTCACAGCTTACAAAGACAAAAAAGAAGCCAAAAAGCCAAAGTTTTAGCAATACGTCATCAAACTTTTATGAAACAAAAATATAGTTTCCTCCTTGCGTTTTCTTTCCTGTTTGTTGACTCAATGTAACTCTCCTTAGAGTTGCGTAGGCGTACTTGGTTTTGCATTTTATAATCAGGTTTCCTTTTGTTTGTGTGATCAGAGTCTTGAATGAATTACATCTTTCATTTGTTTCAGTGATGCGCTAGAAATTTACCATCTCAATATCATCTTCCTATTCCGCCTTAGACAGATAAATCCATTCTAACCTCTTGATATTAAAAAAAATACATTATATATGAGTGCACTCGTCCTGCGATCAGCGTTTACTGGTCTTTCTTCTAGAGCATAGCATCGCCCCATGTAAGGTAATCCGAGATAGTCTTGGATTCTGGATTCGATGTTGTGGATTTCGGATTCCAGGTACTTGATTCCGGATTCCAATCTGATTTGAGTGAATTTTCAGCAACTTGGATTCCAGATTCCAATCTTTGGCGGGATTCCGGATTCCGAGAGCTGGATTCCAGATTCCAGACCCCAGGATTTCGGATTCTAGAAGCGAAAATTTCTTGTATTCCGGAATCCTGATTACCTTACATTGAGTGAATAGCAAAAACGTTCTGAAATAAGGGGAGATGAGAGAACTTTATATCAATAACCGACATAATTATTACGAAATTATATTGTCCAAGCGGAACGATAACCGGTTGTTAATGATTTTCCCCACAAAAAGCTAAAAAAAGGGCTATTGTTACAAGTTATAACTATTTATCACTCAAGTAACGTGAAAAAGACAAAGCTATTTCATTTTTTTTTCTTATCAAGTTCTGTAATTGCTATTAAAATGATTTATTTTTGTACCGCGCCTCATCGATGACTTTTTTTTTTAATTCTCTTTATACATCGTTGCTTCACCGAGTTTCCCAGAATACAACGTGGTTAATCCATCTACTTCGAAATTTAAGCGAAAGTGTTGTTTTTGTCACTATTTTGTTATCACGATAACATTTATTCTGAGACTACTTGACGCATTGCAATAACTGCTGGTAACCTTCTGTTTATCGAGTAGTTCTAGCTCAACTAGTTTGCTATCCTAGTTAGGCTCAAAGACAAGCTTGCTATTGGTTCAAGAAACGTAGGTGTTGGTAAGTTAAATCAAAGGCTCCCATGAGCCAGCTCATGGGTGAGGAACAAAACAATACTTTGAATTTACAACAACTTTATTTTCTAAAAAGATATGTGCAAGAAACCTGTACATTCGTTTGTGTTTTGTGGAAGCACATCCTTTTCAGACACACCTCTTGGTAAAAGAACCGTTTACGCGCTAATATTTTCCGTAAAATTACGCAGTTGATTGACAAGCGCCAGAAACATTACATTAGACGAAATTGACAGACGTAAGTAATTTGAACCGGCGATGGAGCACAAATATGCAAATTTTTAGACGGACTATAAAAATAATATTCAAATGTGATCGCTTTGTTAAGAAGTGTAACAGGCAAGTTAAAGTTTCTTACTGGTCGACGGCTCATTTCAAGTTAGTTTTATAAATGTTTTTGGTCGTAATAAAATTTCCGACTATTCTGAATGCAAGATAATATCACATTATTTTGTGAAAGTCCCGAGAGAAATTAGTCACGCTTTACACACAATGTTTTTGAGCGATTCGGGGTCCGTCACAAAACTTTTGCTTTGTAAGGTGAGATATTCAATCCATCTATTTATGCTTTATGCTACGATTAACTTGACTTTCCAAATATTTTGTTGTTCGAACAGATTAGCTGTTATAGCTGCTTGTCAGACCAAATTATATCCCGACAGAGAAAAATATTTGCATGCTTGTGGTCCTTGTGTTTTTGTCAAATGTTGACAAAGTGTTATACTGATCGTTTAAGCCAAGGGATATAGCCTTTCTAAACAAGATCATATTTGCAATCGAGCGTTCACCATGAAAAGAGCGTCTTCAAAAATACTTCGTTACGTACCTGCTTAAATCGATCATATGTTGCTCATAACTCAAACGCGTTGCTTGCCAGAATTCGGTTTTTTGGCTAGAAAGTCTTTCTGCTGTTTCCTTTTTTTTTTTTTTTTGCCGATTTTCTTCTTTCTTCCTTCTTCCATCATATTGTGGCCAAAAAATTCTCGATTACTACTGCCCCAGGTACCGCACAGTGATAAGCTTTATAGTTGCTTTTGCGATATCTCGAAGTTCATTTTCGCTGCTCTGAAGATTTCAAAGTTCAATTCTCGCAGGTCGTGTTCTTCATCTTATTAACTTTATCTGATCACTGATCCTAAACAAAATAGACCTTTTTTGAGTTGGAAAATCGAAACGAAAAACCGACGCCATGAACATTAAACACGTAAACAATATCTGAAGAGCAAAATTCTCCGCCTTTGTACTACACCCTGAAATTTGCAAACGTTGGACCAAGAAGACTATGGAGACAAAAGCAATACTTACCAGGGGAGGGATCGAGTGAGTGAGTGAGTGAACGAATGAGTGATCCCCTGAGTGAGTGAGGGAAATTCAGACCCACAACAAAACCTCATGGCATGACTACGTCATCCATGAGCTAAAAAGGGGAACTTTTGCTCATCTTCCTTGTCATGACATGAATGGCACTTAAAAGAGGTAACCTGTATGAACTGCGATGCTTTCCTTTTAATGGTACTCATCAAAGATTATTTTCTGTTGGCCTTAACATTGCGCAGGGTTGGAATACGTAAGAAGCTTGACTCAGGAGGTCGCTGGACCACTTGACACAGGGAAAATTGCAAAAAAGCGAGGTTTATGGGAGGAGAGAGATGAACGGTGAATTTTTCATTTAAGGAGTGTTCACCTAGCTAGAAAAGGGAGAGTTGTCGAGTTTATTGCTATAGCAAATTTTGAAAACCACTGTACCTGTGAAATTACCAATTAATAAAAAAAAACTGGAAACTGCAAATGGCATCAGGCTGAAACGGAGACAATTAAAATTGACGAATGTTGATACTACCCCTGTCAGTTTGTCGGTTGGGAAACCACACAAAGTCCATCAGCGAAACAAGGAAATATTATGATGACATGAAAATGAATTTCTCGGCTCCTGCAACCAGAGGCCCGTTTTCCATTTTGGTTTTTCAGGAATATTCAGTTTTCAACGAGCATCTGGAGCAAGGGTAGCCTTAGGCAAGAGTCAACAGTGTCACGGCTCTCGCTGTTTCGAATTTTTTCGCAAAGCTGTCTCGTTGTCTCGAATGCTCATATTGACAAGAAGAAGTCTTGGACTCGCAAGAAATTCGTGGTTTTACCTGCTGGAAAGGTCTCCAATTTACCGTTCACGATCTCTTTTGTCTGACGCGTAAAAACCTCCAGAGAGACGGGAATGCATCTAAAAAGCTGAAGAGCAGCGAGATAATACGATTAGGATAATTGCGTGACGTCAAGCGTTACTATTCTCCATCAGAACCAAGTTTATTCGTGCACTCCGTAAAGAGTTCAATAGCTTTTGCCTCTTTAAGTTTGCGACTCCATGTTGTTAGCTCTTTAACACAAGATTCATCAATTTTGAAGCTAGGATTCTCGATCAAATTGCTAAAAAATCTTAAATCCTATGGGAACTTATCATTTAGTATTCTAAAGGCAAAATCTCGGGCATGGGCATCATCTAAAACCTGCATGACGAACCCACTTCAAGAGTGTGAGAAACCTATGCAATGACACCAGCTATTCAAGCTATTTTCATGAAGCCATGGATTCTACGGAAAACGAAGTCCTGAAAATTGTGAGCCACTAAAATCAGTTTTTATTGAGTGTTATTTACTTTAGTTTTTATTACATTTTATTATTCTTTTTATATAAGAACTTTTTTTTATAAGAACGTTGAGGCTGAGATTAACTCAAATTTTAAGAACATGGTTAGAACATACCCAGGCTGAGAGTCAGTTAAGAACATCTTTGTTTTGCTCGTTTATTTATTTTTGTTTTTAACGAGTAGTATTCTATGAACAAATGAACTCGTCTGCGTTTTCACTGCAAAATCTAGTGACTTAATGTCGCGTCGTGTACCTCTATGTTCCATGCTTTTTGTAAAACTATCGCGAAAAGCTAATCTACAAGCAGTGTGTTGGCGCGACATCGTGTTGAAAGCGTGTAACTTAAGAACACCTTAGGAACGTTTTCAGGCTTAAATCTCGAAAAAAATAAGAACGTCGAGCCTCAGCTCCAAAATGAGCCGTTCTTATAAAATAAAAGTGTGTACAATAACTATTACAACGAATGTTTCTTAGTTTAAGATGGAAACAAAATAACAGTCCAAAAAATCACTTCAATATGAGTACTAAGCTAACCTAAGCACTTGTCTGATTATGTCCTTCACGGCTTGTCTTACTTCTTCTATTTTCCAGCAGTAAAGAATTGGGTTTAATGAAGAATTTAGGAAAACCAGAGTAATAGCACATTGTCTCGCAAGAAAACCAGATGGAGAAATTTTCCCTTCAGTTGTTACAGCTATCACTATAGCATATGGTGAGACGCAGAAAGCCAAGGTTAACTGTAACCACAAAGCACTGTAGATGACTTTTCTGTAGCACACAACGTTAAAGCCATTTCTCTGGTTCGACGATTGTTGATTGCGATTCCTCACTTGACTTTTACGGCGGCGCAAAGTGAGGAAAATCTTGGTGTAGGAGGCGATCGAAATTGTAATGCATATCGCCATAGATATGCAGCCACCCCAAAACGTTATACGGTGATGCCAGAAGAACATTCCTGTGCCAATGATGCCTGTAGCCCAGAAGATAACTACAATCACCAATGTTCGCCTGAAAGTAACTACCTGTCTATATCTTAGCCCTAACAATAGAGCAAGAAGCCTGTCCACGCTAATTGCAGTCACTGTCCATAACGATACTGGAAGCAAGACATATCCCGCTATTACTGACGACAATGTGAGACGACAAACTTCCCGATGTCTTTTCACAATGGCCAGCCAAAAGGCAACGGTTAAAGGCTCTGCTATGAGCCCAGCACAAAGATCGGTTATTGCCAGACAACGAAATAGCAGTTTTGACGGTGGGTGGAGAGATGACTCCTTTTGAAGAGCAGCTATAATCAGAGTGTTTCCCAGTATTGCCGTAATGGACAAGAGAATGTTTATTGCGGAAAGACATATCAGGTGGATGTGGAGCCCATCGGTTAATGTCGCTGCGCATAACATATCCACAAATGATTGCTTCTCATCTCCAGTGAGGTTACTTGCTGCCATTCTTCTTCTTCGTTGATACGCCTACAATTCAATTAGTGCTACTGTTGCTTGCAGCTGAGCGAACCGTTACTTAAACTGACTGAGTCATAATGACGAGTAATTTGATCTTTTTCCGCGATGCCAGTTACTTCCGCAAACGCTCCTTATTTGAAGTAAAAATAATCAATTTCCTAACATTAGCAGGTATTTTTCAAACGATCGCGTGCTTATCATCAACTTGTACTACAACAGCAATTTAGGTCTATTGATTATTTCAATAGACTAACAACAACACTATATTCTTGTTATGGAGCAAATGTTTCAAGTACCATTTAAAACCAGCACAATGTCCACCGACTTAAAGAGGAACTTATAACTCGGTGGCTCTATTCACGTCGTTGTCATGAAACAATTTGGCCACCTGTTCTACGAAAAACAAAATTTGAAAACTGTAAACCTCCAAAAAGAGGGTGGCTCATTGCTTTTCGTGAAAGGGAAGCCAATTCTTTTTTCCTTGTTTCACGAATCCTTCTTAGAGCAGAAGGAAATAACATAAGTAGCCATTTTTCTTTACGATCTTCCCATGAACGGCCGGATTTTTGCAGTGGCCAATCAGTTTGACAAGTAGAGGAATGTTTACTTTCTAGCTCGTCCTGTCAATGAACGCCAGCACGTATACGCATTAACATTATGTAGTCATCACTTAGGCTTATATAATTTAAACTTATCTCATTACGTCCTTTACTGCCTGTCTGACTTGTTCCCTTTTCCAGTAACAAAGAATTGGGTTGAAAGTTAATTTGAATTAAAAAAAAAGTTAGTTCAAGTATTAGGGAGGCACGACAAACTAAGAAAAGTTTACAAAACATTTCAAATGCATTATTCTTGGCTTGTAGAATAAAACGCGCACGGTATCATGTAAGATCAGGCTTCTGGAGAACGGGGATCTGCAACTCGCTGAAAATACCGTTTCAAAAGAAAGCAAGCACACTTGTTCTGCTTATGTCTACGAGGCCGTCCAAGTCAAAGTCCGTGAGGTCGTTGTTCTTGACACAACGCCATCTTGAACCTAGTTGGCTAGATGGCATACAAAGTAGGCTTTACGAAAAAGCACAAATTGATAACTCACGTCGTAAACTGTACATTTGATTGGGATCGAACTTTCGTCCAGTCGCAAAGCAGGTAAATGTACATTGGTATGGGTATTTTAAATCACTTTTTCTCCTTTAACTTTCATATTCCCTTTAAGAAATGCAAGGTCGAGAATGGAAAAAATCGAAACGACGGCGCTATCGTAAAGTGCTAGCACTGATTGGGTCAGTTTGTATATGAATGGTCGTGGGATTCGAGGCTTGATTCGCAAAGTGGTGTGGTTAAGTGAAGTTCATGAAAAATAAGGTTAGGAATAGAAACATTCCCAGTTTTGAGTTCAATCCTGAATATTCACCATCATCAGTAAAAAGGGGCCTGGTTCTATTGTCGCAAAATGGGTTGAAATTTCCCATGAGAGCCTCCCGAGAATGATTGTCAAACGAGCAAAGAGATTTCCTGGTTTCATCAACACACTTCTTGGCATTCTCGAACTCTTCACATAATGGCGACGGAACTGGAATAAATTTCGAACGAATTTTTTTTCCGCAAAGAATCACTTCATCAGTATATTCATTTTTACATGAGGCGACCGTTTGTAGTACTGGCGGGAGATCATCCCAGGCGATTGCTGAAATAGGAGTATCACAAAGAAGCTTTGTTCCTTGTAAAGTCTGTAGAACGACAAGAGCCAGTGCTTCCAGTAATACTGAATTAGACAGTGGTTTGACACAAGGTTCAAAGTTTGTTCTCAGGCACCTCAGGCAAGACTGAGATTGGTCTCTAGGGTGCAAGAAACAGAAAGACGATTTTAGAATTGAGGATAAAACGTTCTACAAGTAGATCTTCGGATACCAGTACAACTTTAAATTAGCCATGACTGAAAGAACGGGGTACCACTTCCTTTTACTCCACTACCACTAGGAAGGAATCTATAAAACAACTGTGTGGTTAGCTAGCTTGTCTATCTGCAATGCTCAGTGCCTTGGTAAACACATTTCCCTGCATGCAGTTACTTGTGGTTTACAGGGCTTGTTTGATACAAGAATGTGTTTGTTTAACTGACAAAAAAGCAGTTTCAGCAAATGGAGAAAAGAGACAAAATCAATATCAGCACAGCAAATTTTATTCCAGCAAAGATTGCTGTCATGCTGGTTTGACCCTTACCTTTACTAGGTTCAGCATGTTTCAAATTTAAAGATTATTAAGAGCGCCTGTCTGTAAAAATCAGACAAATTCCAAATTTCGCGGCAAGGGCGGAAAATTCGATTTCTTCCATATTTTAATGTTCGATAGACTAGGGTATAACTAACATCACTGTATAGTTTTTTTCGGTGAAATATCTTTTCATTTCAAAGAAATATGTAAATAACGACATTCCTTTAAAGTCGTCATTTGAGGCGCTTAATTATTACTCAGGTTTGAGAGCCTCGTACGCAAAAACAAATCATTCTACCGTCATTAAAACACTTAAATATTTTTTTGCAATCTCTTAATATCTGTTGGAATGATTTTATGAAATATCGTTGATCTTTGCATACGAAATAATTTAATTTCGAAGGTATAAAATTCAATGCAGTAAAAGTATTTCATGAATAAAATTAATTTTCACCATGTGCGAAACCTTCAAATCGATTAAGCTTCTGGTTGTAGAATGTTAGAAGGATGGTCTATAGAGTCCGGTGAAAATTTCTTTGGGCAAATGATTAAGAGCGACGCGAGAGCGTTTCAAAGTACGCAAAAAATGCAAACATTTGAACTTCGGCGGTAAACTTTGAAGTTGTCAGACTTTAATTTTAGTCCGTGCCCATGTCTTAACGGATATAAGGTCAAAAAATACACACATACAAAAACATTTCTAAGTGTTCTGACCTCATAACATGTTGTAAAAGACAGGTCCAAAGGCCATTTAATCGACATTTAAGCACGATTCTTTGGTTGTTCGTCGCATACGCCGGTATGAGCTCGGTTTGTAACGTCCGATATGTACACCGCGCAAAGACCGTTAACTGCCAAAGTTATTCCATGGTCGAAAAACAATCTTTGATCAACATCACGACTGCATCCTCTTCGACGGCTTAGTCATTTACTAAGTATTGCTTGGTTTGTAGGGCACGAAAATGGCCCGATTTATACTAGAGACGGATCATCCGTCTGGGACGAACTTGGGCAAAGAACGATAGTTCGTCTTATAATTCGTCTGCGTATAAATACGGGCAAACAGACGGATTATCCGTCCAGACGAACTATCTGGAAAATTCGTCGATGAACACGAATTATCCAGATAGTTCGTCTGGACGGATAATCCGTCTGTCTGCCCGTATTTATACGCAGACGAATTATATTTATACGCAGACGAATTATAAGACGAACTATCGTTCTTTGCCCAAGTTCGTCCCAGACGGATGATCCGTCTCTAGTATAAATCGGGCCAATATTACATCAGCCGTTTGTTTGTCACGCAATGCAATGTCATGGGCATTTTAGCGGGGTTGAGAAGGGTGGAGATGCAAAAATGCTTGATTGAACAAGTACATTCTCAAGGCAACACCAACAACAGCAGCAGGAATTAAGATAGTGATAGTTTAAGTTCGTACTTTTTCCATTGCTAATATCCAAATAATAATTTATTTATTCGCGAATTCGATTGTGCGCGTGGGGTGGGTTGTTAGGAGCGTTGGCAGTAGTGGTGGTGGTGGGGGTAGGGGAGTACTACAAAGATCACCTCATCTTTTACCTAGTGTTATCCTTTTTTTAAATACAATAAATCCTAGTTTGAAACCACAAACGAGGAGAAATGACGTATCTAGTTTTATTTTACTTTATTTCATTTATTCATTTATTTATTCGTTTGAACGCAGATGACCCGCATTTCCGATTTAAATGGTTTATAGCTGGTAAGGAAACAACGTACCCCTACGAAAAATATTGCCTTTCCTTTGCTTCGTGAGGGAGTGTAATCCTAAGAGAACAATGAATCACCCAGGAGCCTACCCTAAGTCTGGGTGACCTGTGGCTTCGGGTAGTTATTCATCTGCGTGCTACAAAGTACTTTTTTTTTGGGGGGGGGGGGTACAGTTTTTTAGATACATCAAATTTATAATTACTAAATTAAACAATAACTAATTTAAAGTTCTTACTTTAAGCCATTACGTGTCTGGATGCTACCGGAAGGAAATGATGTTGTTACGTGCCGCGTGTGGGCCACAACATCATCCTTCTCGAGAGCACCCCTCCTGTCAGAGGCCCCATCTGGAAACACCGGTTATTATTTATCAACTAAACGAGATTATGGGGGAAGGGGGCTACCGTGGGAGGCGAGGAGGAGATAGGGTGCTTATTTGTTTTCAAAATTAGGTAAATGGACAGGAGTGCGTAAAAAAAAATTGATGCTGAAACCAATTGTTTCCAGTGTGTGGCATGATGATTGGTTTATGAGTTAGGCAAGAAAAGATAGGTACGGGCTAGTTTTACACCAATCTCCTCCCACGCGCGTCACCGCCCTACTCATTCCCCGGCCCATAAATGGTAACATTTTACCAGTGACTAAAGTGTCACCAGTCATGTTGGAAACAGAGTACACTTTCACATTTCAGGCTGCATTCATTAGTTAACAGCAGCTGATTCTGCCCCTCCCTTTATTTACAGTCTGTATGAACAGAGCACCATATCCTGTTATAAGTCCCATCCATCCGTCAAGAACAGCACTCTTACTTGCAGCGATAAGTTATGACCAGTTGATTAACCTACCACTGACGTGCTGTTATAACCAGGTATAACTTTTTTCGAGTTTTTGTAGACAGGTTCGCATAGATAACAATTAATTAAGAAAAATAAAGGCTCAAAAAGCTGTTGAACTAAGAGAGCGTTTAATTGACCCTATTCTTTTCGGAAAAAGAATATACATGCAGTGAAGACAAGAAATCCCTCCTGAGAGCTGGAGGCTTTAGGAGTTACTGGAGTAAAAAAAGGCTTTTAAATTATTATGTGTCAGCGAAAATTTGAAGAAATGTCTTCCCAAATTTACTTAAAAAGAAGACTGTTTCGCTTATTCTCAGATTCCGGAGTACGGTCAGTCGAACGCAACCTAAGAATAATGCAAGCCTTCAACCAATGGTAAATGCATACTATAGCGTTTAGCAAAGATGAAGCAGGCAAGTAAAGACGAAGTTCCATAAATAAACCGTTTTTCTTTTCTTTTCTTTTTTTCTGTTTATTTTAGACCACCCCAACCCCCTTTTTTGTTTATATTCGAATGCGTTTTCTGATTTTGTTTGGGTCGGTCGGTCTGAAAAGGAAAAGAAAAAAAAATAAAATTGGAAAAGGAGTCTGGAGCTAGGAGGCCCGGTACCTTAGCATAATATCCGTGGAGCCTGGAAACAACAAGGTGTGGCAATCGAGGAAAGGAAAATCGATGTCGTTCTTAAAATCAAACGTGAACATGGAAAAAAGGATGAACCACCAAAACTGTAGTTGAAGTATGAAGTAAAAACTAAAAATCTGTAAGGCAAAAAACTGCTTATGTTTCAGATTAAAGTGACAATTGTCTGAAATTGCCTTCATTACCTTTTGCGTATCTTTTTTTTTTTTTTTTTTTTTTTTGAAAACGCAAAAATCTGGGTCGGTCGACGACGCTAAACGGAGAAAAAAAAGGGGATGGCCTTAGTATGTACTCTTTCAAGCATCTTAGCCCTAGCCCTCCCCTCTAAAATGCCCGTGACAGTATTGCGTGACGAACAAACGGCTGCCTGTAATGCAGTATATACTGTAAACGCCGACATTTTTGCCATTCTAGCAGCGATCAGATGTATTATTTTCGTGTACTGTAAACCAACCAATACTGAACAAATGACTAAGCCGTCAAGGAAGATGCAGTTGTGATGAATTAAGAAGTGCGCCTAAAATTGATCTAAGGTTGGTACTCCACCACTGAATACGTTGACATGTTGCGCGGTGAACATTGGCTGTTACCAACAGCGGGCAGCAGGGATCAAAAAAGAGCGACGAACGACCAAAGAATCGTGCTTCAATGGCCCTTGGACCAGTCTTTTACAGAATATTATAAGGTTATAACATTTCGAAATGTTTTTCTCAGTGCCTATTTTAACCTGATATGGACACGGGCCAAAATTTATGTTTGACCAGCAACGTCAAAGTTTACCACCGAAGGTCAAATATTTGCATTTTTTTACGAACTTTGAAACGCTCTCGCGTCGCTCTTAATCATTTGCCCAAAAAAATTTTTACCGGAATCTATAGATCATCCTTCTACAATTCAACCACCAGAAGCTTAGTCGATTTGAAGGTTTCGCTCATGCTGAAAATTAATTTTATCCACGAAGTACTTTTACTGTAGTGAATTGTATGTCTTTAAAATTAATATATTTCGTATGCAAAGAACAACGCCACATTCCCTAAAATCATTCCAACAGATATTTAGAGATTGTAAAAAAAGATTTGAGTGTTTTAAAGGCGGTAGAATTATTTGTTTTCGCACGCTAGGCTCTCAAACCCGTGAAATAATTTAGAGCTTCAAACAACGATTTTAACGAATTTTCGTTATTTGCATTTTTCTTTTAAACTAAAGGATATTTCACCGAAAAAACTATACAGTGATTTTAGTTGTATCCTAGCCTATCGAACATTAAAATATGAAAGAAATCGAATTTTCCACCCTTGCCGCGATATGTTTGATTTTTACGGACAGGCGCTCTTAATTGATCAAAGGAAATTAGATATTCATGAAATCGGCTTAGGGCGTTGCCCTTAGCCAATTTTAAACCGAAGTCACTTCTGAGTGTGTATTTATTATTGCCCAGTAAACAAGCGCAGCAATTGCACCTATAACAATATAATTATATAGCCGTAGTGGGAGTGGACGGGGGACATAAAGGTACATTTTAGGAAGTGATACATCTTGGTGGTGTTTTCCCTTACTATTTCACTGCAGCCATGATAGTTGAAAGTGGTAAGCGCGGGAATTTTATTGCATTGTTGATATTACTTCTGGAAGCTAATGATGGCGATAAGAACGTGTTTCCAATGGCAGTTAGACTGCAAAACAGTCGTATTTTTTGCGAACGTGAGCGACGGTGTCGGTACATCTTCGAACGAAAGGTCTGGAGCGAGTGTAAAAACGGCGAGGGAGAATGGAACAAAGGTAAAATTTGCATACAAATAGAGTCCAGTTAACAAAAGAATCTTTAATTTACTCCTTCAAAATGGCCGCCGTTCCTTGTTTCATTCCTCCAACATGGCGACCGTGACGTCACACTAAAACACTCTGCATGTAGTTATTTATGTTCATTACATAGTGCAATATCCAGGTCGTCACTAACTGTTACCAGTCAGGGCAAAAAAGCATTGTATGATTAAAAAAATGTTATTGATAAAGGCTCATGTATAGGAGATATTACATACTTACATGCAAAGTTGTTTGTCGAAATTATTTACAATCAGTCTGAATCGAAACTCATCCCAACACTTGAGAGCAGTGTGAAACATGCTTTCATTGCAGTTTAGTGCGTTCAACAAAAATGAATCCATAGAACGCTTGTCTGGGATGAAGGAGCCGCAGTGATATAACAGAGACTACACAAGTTGGAGAACTTGATCTTGAAACATGGACAGTGACGTATCCGATAGACAGGTGTCCATAGTAGAAGCTACGCAAGACTCCAGTATAGCATACTCGTTTCTGTATCACGAGAAAGTCAAAGTGCGCATCTTAATAATCAACAGCTATGTACTTCGAGCTGAAAGGCATGTCATTAACGTATTCATCACTCTATTAAGCCAGTTATGGTTGGCGAGAGGAGACAGGTCTGAGGTGGACAGGGGGTGGAGGTGAAAGCTTGCACGCTGACTTTGAACTTTCGAGTTCTTGAGTTCGTACTCAAGCAAATACCATCCGCTCACTAATTCTTTGTAAGGTGCGCTTGGTTGCAATTGGGACAGCACTGCACCGTTATCATAGATTTGCTTTCTTTTTTCTTGCGTAAAGAAGCCTGAAAAAAATTCAGGACTTCAGGCCCCGTTGAAGTCCTGAATTTTTTTTCAGGCTTCTTTACGTAATTGTAAAAATTGCGATCACAACTGCGACGATCATTCTTCATTTGATTTCATATCCGCAGTTCACATATGATTTCTTTCATATGCATCACTCAGAAAGTTTAACCTTGAAAAATGAAGACAAGCGGTCTCAATTTTTGGCGCTAAATTATGGAATGAGATACCCGGTAGAATGAGAGACTCTCTCAGTATGTCAAAAAAAGTTTTTAAACGAAAGTTAGTTAGACTGCTCTTTGAAATATTAAAAGACAAAGATGATTACCTTGATGCAACCATGATAACGAATGAGATGAAATTTCCAAATCCTTAACCTTAGCTTCAATTTCAAAGCTTGCATTGAGTAGATTCGTCTCTCTTGCTTTTGACTTACATATTTTTCTCCCCTTTTTCTTTGCTTTCTTATTATCTGTAATATCTGATCTGTAATAGAAGTAATTTGGAACGCCACTACCAGCGTCTTTTGGCTTACTGCGTGCAAAGAAATTGTACAGTCAATATTATGAAATAAATGTCTTAGCTTGTCTTGTCTTATAAACATGACTTCGAGGCTCTGGGGAATAAAATAAGGATTTGTATGAGTTTCTTTTCCCCAGAGTCTCGAGGTGATGTGAAAGAGGGAATTTTAACATATCGAAATTGGGCTATTCTTAAGAAAATTATACATTTTGTTTCAGTAAACCAGAATGACTGCTGGTCATGTTAACGAATGTTTTTTTTCTTTTTTATATTTTTTATCTAGAATGAGATTTAAAATAGTTAAGGGAAAGTCGTTAAGTTACTTTGCTCACCTACAGATTCTACCGTCGCCTCTCGCCAGGTTTGTCATCATTTGCCTTTGACATGCATACGAGGAAAAGGCACCTTCCTGCTACTGCAACGGCGAATCATGATGGTGGGTGCTGTAAAAAGTTGATAAAGGTGAAATTGAGGTCATGTCCATTGGCATTTGGGTGATTTCATCCGTTCTATGCTTCTACTTTGAATTACTGGTGAATCCTTTGCGTTAGTATATAAACGGGTATCAAGCCCACACCATGTGAAAGACTGATAATTCTTGCTACCTACGTCCAGATCTTAACGTACCTATAACCCCCAATATTTTTTCTTTGCTAAAATGAATCTTTGCAGCTGTTCGAAACGCATTGCCGCATTTTTCCCCCTTTTTCCCCCCACCAAATCTTGACTTTTCATAGGCTTCAAAACTGAGCATCCTTTGTTTCACGACCGAGTCAGAAGGGGCATGGTTCTATTCCTCATTTGATGTCACAAACTGATTTGCATCGTATTAAGTCTTTGTAAACATGCATGCTCGGAATTGAGCCCCAATTCCGAGCAAAGCCTTTGAAGTTTCAATGGCAACACCTTTAACTAGACCTGCAGCACTATTTCATGTCTCTGACTGGATGGTTTATGTATGTTAGCCATAGTAATCCTCTAGGCGGGTTTGGCTGAAACGCTTGATGAACTGTAAAGTAGTGTAAATAGTTACTGTACCATAAGTGTCCAAAGGTGGATCCATGTTGTAAGTACAGAACGGGTTGAACAAATCTCAATTTATATACTGCCCGATTGCACACCCGCTTTTGGCTTCTTGTGTCACACATTCCTTTGCTACAGCATAGTCCCTGGACATAGGATTAAATGCAGAATTAGCTGTGATAATTGGTATCACGTGTGCAGCGTTAGCTATAAACATGAGTAGCAATAGAGATTGGTTAATACGAATTTGATCATACTTTGAGTAGATTAATTGTTAACCTTGAATTGCTGGAAAGTGTAACTAACGCACATACAAAAAAGAAACCTTTATTTGATGGGTAGGACGCTTCATTGCAAGAAGCTCATTTGGATTCCCCTGCTTAGACAGCGTTATACACAGAAACGAGGTATGGTTTCACGTTATCTTTGTTTCGTTTTCCCTCACCTTATCTTTATCAAGTTAAAAACTCGCATATTTTTATTTTAACATTGAACTATTACGTAGAAATCTCAGATGGTCACGTAATACGATCTCGTTTTCTGTCAGACTCCATGTCAAGAATTGTGCCGGTTTTCTTTAGTGAAAAAAGTCATAACATAATTTCAAAGAAATGTTCCGGTATAATTCAACTTGTCTCCATCAGTCTTTATCATCAGTGCTCAAAATTGCGTATTTATATTTTCAGAACGCTACAAATATATATATATATATATATATATATATATATATATATATATATATATATATAGACAGAGTAAATATGGCAGACCAAACGATGAACTCCCAGTAGAAGGATCCAAGAAGGATACAGTGCTTTGATGTGTATTTTAGATACGTGTACAGCGATGAAACATCAAGCAAACTTCTAACTGCTCCGGCTTTAATAAAATGACGTTTCGGCCTTCGGCCTTCTTCAGACGTGGAGCGAAGTTATTTACAGATAAAAATTTTAAAAGCTAAAAATCCTAGTAGGTTTACAAATTGGCCAGATTTATACTTAACCTAGAAAATGTAAATTAAATTACGTAATATATTACGCAATACATTACAAGCTAAGACAATAAACTAGAGATTAAGTTAAAGGTAACATACAAGAATGTGCAGGCGGGCAAAAATACCACGATTTATAGCACAAAACTTGTTCACGCAGTATAAAATGCTACGCTAATTAAGTATTGTAACGGACGCGATTTTTAGATCTAAATTCACGTCTTTTGTTGAGACCGTGAGGATGGAGCGTGCACAATTGTGCGGTCCAGTAAGCTTCTCTGGTGAGAAGCAATTTATCAATGAGGGCTGCATTCCCTTGGCTGGTGATTCTTTCAATAACAATAAAACTAATATCAGAAACTACGCGCTCAATACAATTGAAATGAATTGCAAGCTCACATGTTTTTTTGTTTGTGAGCATCGATGATTTGTGATTGCGAAAGCGTACTTTAAATTCTGTGGAAGTTGAACCTACGTATTGTAAATGACATTTTTTACATGAGGCTAAGTAAACAACATTTTTGGAAGAGCAAGATAGCTTTTGCTCAATTTTATAGGTACGACCTGTGGATGAGCTTTTAAATTTCGTATCTTGAACTAAAAAATTCTTACAGAGATCGCATCTAGAAGAGCATTTAAAACATCCCCCCGTTTCCTTCTCAGCCCGATTCACTCCACTGTCTCCACAAAATTTAGATGGTGCTAGAATGTCTTTGAGGTTTTTGGTGCGCCGATACGCTGGAAAAATGGACTTCGATGGAAAAATTTCTAGTAACTCAGAGGACGATCTTAAAAGATGAACATGCTTTTGGATAATCTTCCGAATATCAGGGAGGATAGGGTTGTAGTCAACGACTAACGGAAATGCTTTTTTGTCAGGCTTGACATTTTTCTTCAAAAGTTCCGATCTTTCAATGCTAAGTGCCCTATCAAATTGTTTGTTTACTAAATCAGCGTTGTAGCCCCGGGATTTGAGATATCCTTTGTATTCTACACATCTCTTACTGAGAAACTCATCAGTGGAACAATTGCGTCTAACGCGTAAAGCAACCCCATAAGGAATAGCCCTTTTACAGTGTGCCGGGTGAGAACTGGAAAAGGGTAAATAAAGGTGACTATCAGTAGGCTTAGCGTAAATATCAGTGATAATGAACCCATCTTGAAGGTGCAGTGTGAGATCCAAGACATTGAGAGTATGTTCAGAGTATACCACCTCAAATTTAATGGTGGGATAAAGGGAATTGATGTACTCAGTAAATTCTAATAATTTAGGCAAACCATGTATCCAAACATCGAAAACATCATCCCTATATCTCCACCACAACAAGGGCTTCACAGCACCTCCAGTCTTAGCTTTCTCGTCGATTAATCCCATAGCCAAATCGGCATAGCTACATGCGTTTTTAGGGCCCATTGCCGTACCATGTTTTTGTACAAAATTCTTTCCAGAAAATTGACAATTATTGGTTTGGAGACAAATTTCAATGGCCTCCACAATGCATTCGGTGGATGGAAATTTAATTGATCTGGAATCAAGAGCTTTTTTAACAGCTGAAATGCCTAACTTGTTATCAATGTTAGGAAACATCGCAACAACATCCCAAGAGACCAACAAACACCCGGATGGTAGAGGGCCTTTCTCAGAATTGAGTGTTTGGATCTTGTTGATGAGATCGGTGGTATCCTTAACAAACGAAGGCAGATTTTGGGCGAGAGGCTTAAGATAAAATTCAGAAAAAGCAGAGAGTCTTTCAATTGCCGTTCCGCAGCAGGAAGTAATTAAGCGGAGAGGGTTGCCTTCTTTATGGGTCTTAACATTGCCAAAAGCCACCCCCGGTTTAGGTTCCAAATTGGCAACCCAGTTGGCAATTTCCTGACTAATCTGTCCTTGACTTAACCATTTCTGCCCCCAATTTTTGACCTTTCCAAAATGCTCAATAGTAGGGTCGTGGTTAAGCTTATAATAATGGAGATCATTGTTGAGCTGCCCCAACATCTTCTCTTGATATTCGTTTTGGGAAATAATAACAAACCTAGATCCCTTATCTTGTATCCTAAACACATTATCACTAGATTTAAGTTTACCTAAGGCTGATCTCTATATATATATATATAAAACTGAATAAATGTTTGAAAGAAAATTCGCCCTGAGTGGGATTTGAACCCACGTCCCCCCCGTTACTAGTCGGGTGTGATAACCACTACACCATCAGGACAACCATGCTGGCAACACGGCAATCGAAAATGTGATTTACGTGGTAAATTGTCGAGGTGACAAGGTAGGGGAAGCCTATAACTCCGTTTTGAAATCCAACTAAGGATCAAATTCATGATGCACGACCGAAGTCAACTTAGAGGATGACAATGGAGGATCCACAAGGGATACAGGCTATTTTCAATTAATATATACTGTATATGAAAGGACCCCTGACCCTGTGCACCCCAAATAATCATATTAAACTGAATAATAGTTTTTTCTGTGTGATAACAGTTATCACACAGAAAAACTGGCCCTTAGGGAGTACCACGGAGAATGCCACACATTAAGTGATTTATCAGCCTCGTTGCCAGCGGGGTTGTCCTGATAGTGTAGTGGTCATCACACCCAACTAGCGATCAGCGACTAGCGATATATATATATATAAAGACTAAATTATTTTTGGAGTTTCTTCTTGTTAGAATTGTCCTCAGGGTGGGAAAGTGGCCTCTGTTCCATTAAATTTAGAATCAATATGAAACCAACCTGCACAGTTGAGGATCGCTCTTGTCGGTGTTGAACCTATGCCCAAACGCATCCCAGCATTGCACGGTTTTCGTGAACACTTGTGACTTGCACTGGATTTGGTTCAGCAGCAACTGGTTTACACCTGCAGGATCCACCTTTAAATCTCCGCAGTGATAGAATAACAGCCTTATTAAAGAAACCACCTCGGGCACAAAACCAGCATACACACCAGTCATACATGGGGACAAATGAGCTTTAAGACATGACGTTTGAAGCTGGCACTCGACACTATAAGAACAGAAAAAGAAAAAGAAAAGAAAAGAAAGAACGTTCAGACAAACGGAAAGTGCCATGTCTAGCAAAGCAAGTTTACGCTTTCAGCGACCACCAGCAAAATGAGCAGTAAGAAAAAGAAAAGAAAAGAAAGAACTTTCAGACAAACGGAAAGTGCCATGTCTAGCAAAGCAAGTTTACCCTTTCAGCGACCACCAGCAAAATAAAAGTTGAGCTTCAGAATGAACAAAAGTTGTAAAAGGGAAAGTAAGCACACATTTATTGTTTAAAGGATTTTGCCTTTGTTTGTCAGATAAAACCAAAGCAAACTGACAACAAACAGGTTGAGCAGTTGCTAGTAGCTGCTGTATCAGTAACATCATGTACGACAACAATAAGAACAAAGTCACTGCAATTCACCATAACCGTGATACTGATAAACACAATAACACTTAATTCCTCAATGTAATCACCCTCTTGTTTTGATGAATAGTTTTTGTTGTTGTTTTTTTTTTATGCTGCATACATTAGAGGTTGTGAAGACAACGGTACCTGCAGATAGAGTTGGATTTGTATTTTAGATTTGATATCATCTTTCGCTGACAGCTCTGTCCTCCTGCGATGAAGTGTGTCATATTGCAAGCTCCAATCATTGGATCGGCGAAACATCGTGGAAGGACTTCGTGATGAGATATAAAAAAAGCGTAATTCCAATCAAATTCACAAGACAGTCTGAAGACACCCAACACTGTTTATCAGGGATAAGTTTCCCCCTGGAGAAGTTTGAAGTCTGGCATGCAGGGCTGGCCGACCATATTATAACATGGAGGGAAAGATGGTCTAACTGCCGACCTTCAGGGGCACCCAACGACACGTTTTAGTAGATATCTGTTCGGTGGAGGGTAGTTCGCCTTAGGTTTTCGCTGTCGATCAAAGCTCTCGGGTTTTCGTAACTGAAACGTAGCTTATAAGATTCACAAAAGGGAAATTACAGCCCCTGACTTTCTCTGAAGGGAGAAATGCGCTACTTGGCAGTCAAAAACGGCAACTAGCATTCACCGTCACTCAGGCAGGAAACCCAACAGGGAAAATAAGGCAGAGAGCAAAAGCAAGAACATTCGAGTCATTCCAAATAATATGGAGTGGTATGTTTCCTTCCAGCTCGGGTACCTTCGATTCCTAGATTCACTCCAGTTTTTCGGAGAAGCTAACTCCAGCTTGGAGACGTTAGCAAGTAACTTGAGAGAATTCCCTCATCTCAAGCATCATTTTCCACGGGTCTGGAACTTTGATGAGCCTGAAGATCTTGATTTACTCGCCCGTAAAGGGGTGTACCCATACAGTCACATGAATGGTTTTGAGAAGTTCAAAGAAGCCTCCCGTCCCCCCAAGCAGGCCTTCTATAGCGATCTCAACAATGAAGATATTAGTGAGGAGAACTATGAACACGCACAAAAAGTGTGGGAAAGATGGGGTGTCAAACCACGAGGGACTACCATGATATCTACCTTTATGCTGATGTCCTCCTACTGGCTAATGTGTTCGAGCAGTTCAGGGGTGTTTGCCTGAGAAACTATAATTTGGATCCAGCCCACTGCCATACCGCCCCTGGTCTGGCCTGGGATGCTGCCCTCAAGATTACCGGGGTCAAGTTAAATACACTCAAAGATAAAGACATGCATCTCTTCTTCGAAGAGGGGATGCGTGGAGGTATCTCGATGATCTCCAACCGCTATCTCAAGGCGAATAATCCACTCCTAACAGATTACGACAACACTCAGCTCTCCTCCTACATTGTCTACTTGGATGCGAACAATCTTTATGGCTGGTCTATGATCCAAGCACTCCCTGAATGTTGGTGAGTGTCAATGGGTCGAAAATGTGGGAGAAGATGTACCAGATGATGATGAGCATGGATATGTCCTACAAGTAGATCTCGAGTACCCGGAGCATCTCCATGACCTCCACCCTGACTACCCCTTAGCCCCAGAGAAGATGTCCATTACCCCTAACATGTTGAGCCCCTATCAGCAACAACTGGTAAAAGATCTTGAACTCAAGCCTGCCACCGGGGAGAAGTTAATACCAAATCTCTATGATAAGAAAAAATACATTCTACATTTTAGAAATCTTAAGTTGTACCTCGAATTGAGGATGAAACTGACTAAAATCCACCAGATTCTCAAGGTCAAGCAAACACCCTGGCTCAAACCTTACATTGAGCTCAACACTCGATTGAGGGCTGAATCACAGAATAAGTTTGAGAAAGACATTTTTAAACTTATGAACAACAGCGTGTTCGGAAAAAACTATGGAGGATATACGAAAGGGAGTCAACATCAAACTAGTGAGTGAGCCATCAGTGTTTAAAAAGAATGTGGCCAAAGTGAGCTACAAGAGGAGTGTAGTCTTTGTGTCTAAAGAGGAGAAAGAAAAGTACTTTGCGCGATGAATATGAAGCGTGCCGTCGTCAGTTTGGAGAAAACAATTTACACAGGCTTCTCAGTCCTGGACCTCTCCAAATTATGGATGTACCATTTCCACTATAATTACGTGCTGAAAAATTATTGTCTTGAGAAAGCCAAATTAGGGTTCACAGACACAGACAGCCTTACTTATCTAATCCAAACAGAAGACATCTACAAGGACATGGAGGAAGACCAAGATTTGTTTGACACCAGTGACTACCCTACCCTACCCTCATTTTCTTTTCTCAGAAACAAACAGAAAGGTCATTGGAAAATTTAAGGATGAGGACAATGGGAAAGCTGTCTCCAAGTTCGTGGGGTTGCGGGCAAAAATGTATTCCACGAAGACTGATGATGGGAAAGAAAAGAAAACAGCCAAGGGGGTTAAGAAATGTCTGCTGGCAAAGGAAATTCGCCACGAGGATTTCAAGACATGTCTGTTTTCTAGGGAGGAAAACGAACATAAAATGGTGGTCTTAAGAAGTAAGTTGCATGAGATGTTTACCATCGAACAAACTAAGAAGTCACTCAGCCCCTACGATGATAAGCGATTCATTTTAGAGGATGGTTACACCACTCGTGCGCATGGGCATTGGAGTAATGAGTCTGCTTGTGTGTAAATGTTTTCCTCATACTCATAGTTTAATTATGGTCTTCACATGTAAAAGGATAAGATTTGGGCTATTCTCAGTAGGAGAGATAACATGTGCCACTTGTAAATTTTAGGTAGATAGTTTATTGTTGTTATAGTGGAAAAGAAATGATTATTGAATTGAAACGTTCCAAAAGACGACCATTAAGAAATTAAAAGGGTTGTAAAAAAGATTTAAAGGGTTGAGAAAAGTTAACTTATAATAAAATCTTTGTTTCCAAAGGTGATAGAGGCTCCACTTAGTTAAAATGCCGTTTAGTGAAAAAGTACACCTTTACAAACTAAAAGGTTGTAAAGTCATCCTTAAGAAATTAAAAGGTTTTAAAAGTCATCCTTTAAGAAGTTCAAAGGTCGTAAAAGTCATCCTTAAGAAATTAAGAGGTTTTGGGTTCGAAAATGAAATTCATTCTAATCGAAAAAAAACTAGCGGTTGGTGAATCAGATGAAAATGTAAACAAAGAATGTTTCGCGTGAATTATAAGTTTGTAATTCTAAAATGAATCCCGATGATCAAATCAAACAAACTCCAAGATTGTCAAACTTACCACCACCTTGCGCACCGCTCGCATAGTTAAATCAGAAGTAAACACCAGTTTTACCTTAGCTTATTGTAGAAAAAACGAAATAAAACACCAACGGAGAACCATCTTTGATTACGATGGAAAGCTAGACACAGCGAAATGTGAATATAAATGAATAGATAGCCGCGCAGAGGGACCTAGATCATTAGATGGTATTGTTGCCCTTCGAACCTTTACATGCAAATTTCAGTCACACACGGATTCACTTGCAAAACATGTTATTGTGGTCAACATGTCCCTGAGACGAGAAAACAAACATCTTCTCTTAAAGTAATTTCAAACACGTTATTGCATTAACAACAGCTATAACAAAAAGTGCTTGTGCTTCGTAAAGCCCGTTACTTTAATAGACGCATTTGGAAACAACTCAGACCAGGGCGCACTTTAATACTGAGAAGCAAACACGACTTTATTGATGCCGGTCCTTTGCCAGCAATGTACTGGCACAAAGTCGAATAAAAGTCGCCCTGATGTTTTATCATAGTCGAGAAAATCGCCCTGATGTTTTAACAAGGTCTAGAAAATTCACCCTCACGTTTAAACGAGGTCAAGAAAAGTCGACCTGATGTTTTAACAAGCTCGAGAAAGGTCGCCGTCATGTTTTACCATGGTCGAAGAAAAGTCGCCCCTTAAGAAACTAAAGAGGTTGATCTGCAAATAAAAATTGAAGTGTAAGAAAAGTGACCATTTATCGTCATTTGCGTGTAATTTAACTTTTGTCGTCATTGCGTTTGCATGTTATTTGCACGTGTACTTTACCGTTTGTGGTTATTTGCATGTATTCGGGTGAGTATTAAGTTTTTTGGATGTTTGCAAGTTATTCGCATTTATATTCGTCCGTAGCTTTTGTGTGTACTTCAACGTTTGTGGTTATTTGCATGTATTCGTGTGAGTATTTAGTTTTTGGATGTTTGCAAGTTATTCGCATTTATTGGTCCGTATATTTGGCTTTTTAGATATTCGTGTGTCATTTGCGTGTGTTTAGATATTCGCGTGTCATTTGCGTGTATATGTCTTATTTGCGTGCGTTTTTAGACGTTTGCGTCTCATTTGCGTGTTATTTGCGCGTGTTTCTACACTTGTAATCTATTTGTGCGTGTATTTGGTTTTTGGATATTAGCTTGTATTTTAATTTGTTAGTATTTGTGTGTATTTTAACCTTGGAGGTATTTTTAATCTTTGTTGTTGTGGATAAATGTGTGTATTTTGATATTTGTCTCGTTGTTTCTCATGTATTTCTGTGTATTTAGAGATTGTGTACATTTGTATGTATTTTAACCTTGTCGACATTTTAATATATTTTGATATTTGAGGATATTTACATGTATTTTAATTGTAAACACACCTAAGGTGTCTACCATAGGTGTCTGGGGGTGAGTTTTCAAATAGTCCGCTGACTGTAAATATCATTGGCTGTAATAATAATTATATCAATGGTCACTTAATATGCTTGCTGGGCCTGCTTGAGCCAGCTTATTTTAGAAGAAATGTATGGGAGTTCTATCAACCAATCAAATACCTCTATCCTGGTCATATGATTCACCCCAACCAATCAATCAATTAACCAATTAACCAATCAATCAACTAACTATTAACTAAACAATCAATTAATCAATTAACCAATTAACCAATCAGCTAAGTCTACTTCATGTGTGTGCCGGGTCACCATCATGTGACTTAAGTTGAATTAATTGATTTCCCTAACAGATGCCCATATATGGTATTCCGGATCCCTTTGTCTCACTTTGTCATGTGACTTAAGTTATTAACCAATCAGAAGCCTCCGGATTATGCCCACACTTCGGTATTCCGAATCACTTTGCCCCAAGAAATCTATGGGGGCCAATCAGAAGCCTCCATTTCCCTAACAGATGCCCATATATGGTATTCCGGATCCCTTTGTAGGTTGCTTTGACCCAGAATCGCCACCTTTACACTATTGGCTTCAAACACCATAAAGTACTTAAAAATGTTTTTTACAGCTTTAACGTTGATTTTTGCTCGTTTCGTGCCCCTGGACCTTTGCTTGAAAAGAAATTAAAAAAGAAGCCCAACAATTATTCATGTCTCAACGTACTAGTGTCTTACATTCGAAACAAAGTAACAAATTAATAATTATGAAAAGTTCATAAACCAATATTACATTCAATCACGAATGGCTCCTACGCTATAAGGGAGATGAAAAGAAATGAAGAAAATTGAATTAAACACTACCAATTTGTTTCATCGGCTTTAACATAAAGTGAACTTGGATGATTAGCCCGAAATTTATTTCTGCCCCTGACACTGTTTCGGACCATTCCAAACCAAAGAAACTGGCTTCAAAGAGTGACTGGTCCCGTACGCCGAGTAAAAATTGATTTTGTTTTAATGGCTCCCAGGATCGATCTTCCTAACAATGTGATTCAGATGATGTTGTATCCGAATTAGTATTAACAAGGAATCTCGTGCTTTTGACTCCTGAGGAGAGGACAAGGGCTTTTTTTGCGATTGTGCGTGTGATAGTACACAACAATTGAACGATAGTTTATGCTCAGTTCGAGGGCTAAATTTGTAGAGAAAGTTTTACGTTAAAAACACTGCCGTATTTACTTGCAACAAGCCAAGCTGCTTGAAGGAATCGTATAAAAATGAAATCGATAGTATAGAACATTTTGTTTCAAAATGAATGTTATAAATGATGACAACAGCTTTGTAATTAGGTACGGCATGTATCCAATGTTAATTCTTTGATTAACTAAACGGTTACTGCAGACAAACCAAAAATGTAAACGGTTTTTGCTCTATTGGCAACATGCACGCATGTCTTCCTTTCTCAAGATAGTAATATAATGTTTACATTGTATGGATATTGTACAACACCATTTTTGTTCTTGTTTTTGACAATTTACACGATGCAAATATAAACCCCTGGGGTTCTTCGTCAGTTGTAAACGACATTGGCATAATGGTCGAATCTCGGTAAGCGACTTTTTTGTCTTCATATCAGGACCCTTCCTTTTTTGCCGTTATCGCAATGTTCGATCGTCCACTCAGACGGTAGTTATGCTCAGTTCGAGGGCTAACTTCATAGTGAAAGTTTTACTTTAAAAATACTGACTGGCTTACTTGCAATGAGCCAAGCGGCTTGAAGAAATCGTATAAAGGAAGGCATAGTCATTTTGCGTTTTCGTTATTTCGTCGAACATCGTTATTTATAAGCGCAGAAAGATTGTTTAGCTGATCCGATTATAGCCACTGCGTGCTAACTTATCGTTGTCGTTAGTCACGATTGTAGATGAAACAGTCGCCATGTTTTCGACCGCGAAGAGTTAAACTACTTTGAATTGCAAAACAGGGAACTCAGAACTCGACGATGAAGATGTAATAGGATTAAGAGAGCGTCACGGGGAGGCGTCGCGGTAGCAACTTTGCTTGATATACGCACAGCTTTATACTTCCGAAGCATCCAGTTAAACCTCGAACATCAAGACGAGCTCCTCACCAAGTCCTTTGAGTGTTGTTCCTGTGAAATACATGCGATAATTAAGTATTAGTTCAAAAAGCTTCGAGAAGAATAAACCATTACAATGGAAAAAAAACCGACAGAATAAATCATGGTTTTTTACCAGTTATTGATATAACAAAAAAGATGTTCTTATGCCAGACAAGAGCCTGAATTTGAACAGGTAGTTTTGAAATACGCTACACTGTTAGAGGAAGCCTGTTGTTGCGGTAAATGAAAAAAAATGACCACATGCTCACAAAACCTGCAAGAAGTACGAAGAGAGGTCCGAGGTTCCAGCCCGGCTTTTTTTAGCTCAACTGTAGACTTTGAAAAGTAACGAGAATTCAGTTTATTTAACTGCTTGGAAATAAAATAAAAATACGGCTCTTGTTTATGTTTTAGTTGGACACGGTCCTCCATTATTAATCTCTCTTTGCATGATTGATTCCATTGGCGTCTTTCGAGCATGTTTTCAGATACTTCGATAGATTTGCATTTGTAATAACTGGTTGATATTCCATTAGCCTACATGCTTTGTTGACCACTGTAGCGCCCACGCTAATATTTTTGAGTTGCTGTCAGAAAATAGTTTCGCCGCATCTCCCTTAATATTCAACAACAGGCTTTATATTTTAAGAGACCACTGTTGGTTGGAGCAGCTTGTGATGACAAACATGGGCAGATTTGTTATTCTGGCTTTTTTAGCAGGTGAGTTAATTAGTATTTCACGAGACGCCAATATTTATCAGCGCGCAGAATGATCAAGCTGAAACTGAGGGTTTTCAGTCAGTAAATTGAACAGGTTGATAGGCCATTTTAACCCAGGAAAGAAGATCGAAGTGCCCCGACAAAAATAATTACGTGATGAGCTCCAGTTTCCCACCAACTTTTGATATCTTTCTTCTGTGATCGATGGTACTGCTTAGCGTGAAGTCAATGGTCAGCAAACCAACGAATGAATGTACAAAAACTCAGTTCGTAATCTGACCTTTTACACGCAATGACTGAATTCGTGGTAATCTAAGACTTTACCAGACTGCACGGTGTCCTTCTGATGAATCATGAAGCTACTGCGACAAAATGCAAAATATTTGTTTAAATTTTATAGCTCTGTTGCGTCGTAACAGAACCTCACGAAAAACATAATATATACTAATCAACGTAACTTTAACTGTCAGAGGCTATGCTTCTGCTTCGAGGTTATACGATTTTTATACTATACACTGATGCCTATAGAACTAATTGTTTCTTTAATTATTTTGTCTGAAAGATTGCAACAACAGCACATAATGTCAACATTAAACAATATTATTTTTGTCGAGGCTAATTATTTCAGAAAGTTAAGGTAGAACAGGAGCCCATATAGGGCTCCTGGGTAGAATCAATGCATCGTTCAGTACAATACATAGGATAATAATTGCGAATATTTGAACAGGGTGTAGGAAAACCCATCAGTGTACAAGAACATTGTTATCAATGGGGTCCTGGAAAACCAACAACTAATCGATAAATATAAGATACGATAGAAAGCTAACTATTACGTATTGCAACAACTAATACCCCAACCCGCTCGTGTAAAGCAACAAGTTAGATTCGCTGTCCACACAGTTGTCGCTAGGTTTACATTACTGAACCAAGTTACTGTGCGGGCCTGTTTACATGGAGTGAGGGTGCCCCGGCTAACCGGGCTACCCGGCTAGGAGGGTTAACACATAGCCCATCTTTACTTGCAACTCACCTAAGCGGGATAGTCAAAAATGCAATGGGCTATTTTTAGTGCGGTCATGAGAACAGCAAACAATATGGCGGACAAAAGAAACGTTTTGGCGGCAACATTTCATTTTTCCATCACTCATTCCGCTAACGGCCGCTTTTCAGTGTCTACGGCTATTATTTTGCACTCTATTAATTGAACGTAGCCACTAGAGGCAGTTAACGTTAAAAGCTACCTTGGAATACAATGTTGAATATAACTGTCTTCTCACCTTGGGTAGCCGAATGCTCCGGCCGGAACCGTTTACATGGCAAAAAGCTATCCCGCCTAGAAGGGTGTCCCAGGCAAGCAGACAGGGCGCCCCGGGAAGGCAGGTTACCCTGTGTAGCATGTAAACGCCTCAATGTGTTTTCTAAAGAAACGTAGGAGAAGTTGGCTCTCCCAGGGTAGCTCGGTTAGGTGGGTAACTCGGTTAAGCCTCGTTTCCATGATCTTAACGGTCTGCGATCGGTTTGCGACACTATCGGCGCCATGCGATGATTGAGCCGCTTGCTTAGTTTCTGCTTCATAACGTATCGCTAGAATCTGTTTGAAAGACACCATATAAGACCAGACAACAATATAGAAATACTGTCTGGAAATCTTTACAACTCTGACAGGTTAAATGCCGAAGAAGCTTTAGTTTGTGACAGACAAATTCACTCAAAGCGTTGGAAATTGTTTGCTACACCAAACACGTTCCAAAGTTAAGTGGGATATTCTAAAATTACGATTTCAGAAAAATATGACATTTATCACTTATTTATTTCCAACTTTTTAATCGCAATAATGGAAAAATATGACTATTCCCTTTGCATTTCTGACATTTTAATCTTTTGTAAGATAGAATTCAGTAAAAAGAAGTGAGTTTGTTCATCAAAACTTTAAAAATCTGGATGTCATGAATTGAGTCTCGTAGCCCGATTTCTTCTTAAAATACTTCGTTAACGTGTTTGGTAAAAATACCTTAATAAGAAGTAAAACCTGACAAAATTAAGCTCATGAATACAGGCAAATTTGATCTATATTTTTCAAAGTGTTTCCACAACGATTTTTCCCACTGCAAAAAAGTACTAAAGTTAGTCAAATTTTCCCATGTAAAATGTTCTCTCAATTTCCTTAAAACGTCGACAGTGTAATTTTTAAAAACCTTTCCAACTTGAATGGCCTCAGAAATTTTTGGGGCTCATACAGGCCCACTATCGCCTACAGAAAGCAATTTGGGTCCGCAGAAATTTCTGTGTCCCATACAGTTTTATGAATCCCCGCAAAGACCACTTGGAGCCGCAGAAATTTCTGTGGTCCATACAGTTTTACGAATCCCTGTTAAGAGTAATTTGGGGCCCCAAAAATTTCTTTGACACATACATGTTAACGAATCCCGGCCGCAAAGACCACCTGGGGCCGCAGAAATTTCTGTGGCCAATACATGTTTACGAATCGCCACAAAGAGCAATTTGGGCCGCAGAAATTTCTGTGACCCATACATGTTTACGAATCACCACGAAGAGCAATACATGTTTACGTTTTTTCGCTATGAGCCACTTGGGGCCGCAGAAATTTCTGTGGCCCATACATGCGCATGTTTACGTTTTCCCGTCAAGAACAATTTGGAGCCGCAGATATTTCCGCTGTGGCCCATACATTTCTACGAACCCCTGAATCCCTGCCAGAAGTGGCGCTAAACGCTTGTAAATAGCCAACTGTTTCGTTTTAGTTAGGGTTATCAATTTGTTATAGACTATTTGGCATTTCTGAGAAGCTGAATAGTGGGATAAGTTAATTACGATATTTACTGTAACTTAGTCGTGCATTTATTTATCATCTCGTTCTCATACCTGCATTAAACTATTTTTGCTATGCTAGCATTCGTTGAATGAATCCCTGCAACACATGTTCACTTAGACCCAATCATGGAATTTCAAAAGAATATCATTGAATTTTTAATTGCGCAATTGATAAAAACACGTCTTTTCTTGCCGTAAAATGAAATATACAGAAACAGTAACCCTATTTAACTTAAGGTTATGTAATGGAATCCTAGATTATTAATATATATTTTTAGATCAAAAATAACGAAACGAAAGGAGGCAATAATTGATCAAACATTCCAATATCACTGCCAATTTTTCTGACTCTAAAGCGTCATATATTTTTTTCTGGGAATACCAGGATCTTTGGTTAGTTCATAACGAAAACCTGTCGAAACGTTTGCCTTTAGTACAATGCAACGGACTAGTTCCGCGAACAAAGTGGGTCGTAATTCCACTGTTGGAGAAGTGCTTAACTTTCGTTTTGCTCTGGTGGTGCGTCCAGCATTAATGTTTGGAGGGATGTCTATCATGGCTTCTGACACGTCTTCTGCGCCTGTATCAGCTTAAAATATTTCATCCACTTCTTGCTGGGACTCCTTTCTCCCGCTTCCCGGGTGACAGTGATGACTGCAGTGAGTGCGACGGTGGCATACTAACTTCTTGAAATTTGGCAACAAACTGGGTTGCACTTCCAACAAAGTATTTAAACAGTTTCGACACTTCGCTCGCGCTGAAATCAAAGTACTTTAACGGTAATGGTATTCATTTCTTGTCGTTGGCAAAAGTAATCTAAAAGATACTACACGTCTAGTTCTTTTGGCGTCAAACTACCCCTCACGTTTTGATCTCTGGACAGAGTGTTTTTGTAATGCCGCCAGAATTTTCTTTAACGCAAAGCACAAGAAATTAAGGGTTTCCTTCGAGATGGCTTTCATTTTATGCTGAAATTCCACGTACCAATTAGATTTTTTCGATGTTGAAGTTAGCTTAAATTTGTTATTTTTCTAATGAACCGAAACCGTGTTTCTTGTTGCAGCAGGCATAGTCCCATTTTAACAGCTTATCCAAAGTAAATTACTGAATTATGAAGTATAAGAGTGTGCTTGTTTTTTGATAATATTTCAGTTACACATGTCTCCCTGATTTTCTGTACCAGCGCGAAGAAAATGCGTAGTTTTCCACTTATCTCACACTTCAAAGGCCGCCGATTTAGCGTTTTTCAAACTTTGCTCGATTTCGAAAAAAAAAATAGAAAGCCGTTACAGTTTTTACTGTTACTTATCAAAGTACTTTACTATAGAGATTATTTAGGCAAAATATGAAGAACTTCAAAATTTCACGACTGACGCCCGATTCTCGAAAATTACAGACATTGACTCTTAAGAAATTCGAAGGAGAGTAGGCATCATCTTTCGTGACAGAAGATCTTGCCCATTCCCTCCGTACAGAATGTGTATGTATAAAGACATCATCATGTTCGATCAACACAATTTTCTCTTGCTACCATAATTTGTTTTACAATTTTTGTGAAGTATATATGAAATAATTCATATTTGTACTGCGGTTTTAGATGCAAGTGAAGAGTGATCATCGCAGTAAATTTTCCAATTTAAGCAACTGGAAAGAAGAAGCCTGAAAAAATCAGGGCTTCAACGGGATTCGAACCCGTGACCTCCACGATACCGGTGCGATGCTCTACCAACTGAGCTATGAAGCCACACATTGGGAGCGAGGTCAATTTATTGAGTTCATATTTTCCCGCACAGTGAAGTGATGTGAAGTATATATGAAATAATTCATATTTGTACTGCGGTTGTAGATGCAAGTGAAGACGGTGATCATCGCAGTAAATTTTCCAATTTAAGCAACTGGAAAGAAGAAGCCTGAAAAAATCAGGGCTTCAACTTTTGCCGGATAAAAAAAACTGAAGCCGCGATGCGTCCGGCCACACGTTTCTCGATTCGTCATTTTGTTCGTATTTTAAATTCCGAGTGTGCGGTGACCACATTTTGAAGTTCTCCTTTAGCGATCCCGAACGGTTGAACATAATTCTGTAGCCATGCTCGTCATTAATCAAAATGGCCATAGTATACCGGGAATCAGACGATACAAAGAGATCCTCCCAAATTCCAGATTCAGCTGGCTATGTGAAATATAGATCAGAAGTAGATTTAGAAGATGTACTTTTCAATAATAAATACATAACTATGACTTGAATTAAGTCAAAATGTCTTGGTCGTGATGTCATTATTTCGTGCCGCAGTGTAATAACTAAACAAAAACACAGTTTTGCAATTTCTGGGCCCCGGTTCAGACCTACTGCAAATTATATTTAATAGACAGAAACGATAAAAGGCTGGTATGCTGGTACTTATAGCTTTACCATAAGAGGCAAAGCCAAAAATACTTGCACCTCATACTTTTCCGCGGAGTGTACATCTTGTAGCACCGTCGTGTAATGATGCACATTGATAGCTAATGATATAGGCTGTAATGCGTATCGCACATAACTTAGTGGTGCTGAGGTAAGAGAAACACGATGGCCATACAGTGGACGTGGCCCTACATGTGGCTTCAGCTTAGTAGGATTCATCACAGAAGGCCTGTATAATTTAAGCAAATATAATTAGTATAATTACAAAGTGTTTACTACACAGCTGAATCTGTCACGACGCCTGTCCCTTGTTGTTACTTTATGCCTACTGTTGTACAACCAGTTTTGTTTTTCGTTTCCTATAAGGTCTATCAGACACGAAACGCATCTAATTTTCTTTCTTCTTGTTTTCCAAAATTTGCCATGGGAAGAACTAGCAAAAACGCGCTGATGAACCCATATACAAGTCCGAAACAAGGCAAACGAAGGGAATCCCTGTTTTCTTGACGTGTAACTGTGCATATTTGAAAACAAAAATAACCTCGAACAGTCGCAGTCGAGGGTATCCCGTTTCAGCGATTGTCTTAAAAGGAAGCACACTTCAGTGATGCATTTCATAAGTTCATTAGTTTACCTATAGTGGTTTACCCCATTTTTGTTCTTACCACATTTTGACTTCATATGCGATCTTAATAGCGCGGTAACGTTAAATCTACTTGCTAATTTTAATTTTCCATTAGTGCTGCCTGTAACTAAATGACATTGCATGTACTCTTCCAGCAGTAGTGCAAGTCGAGTTTACCAGTGGACAGTTAGGTAGCGTTGGCAGCTGCGATCTGACTGCATTCGCTGGTGGAGGACAGAAATGCCAGAGGGCCATGATAAGGGAATTGAAAAACAATAGCGATACAAATTGCAGGTAAGCGTTCATTATCGCCAAAATGCATTAGTCAAAATACTCTGCGCGTGCCGCCTATTATTCGATAATAGTTTGATTTACTGCGAACGGACTGCATTATTCGTTTCAAACTGTCAAAGTTAATTTGAATATTGTAGCCATGCAATTGCAGCCCGAGTGTAGCTTCATTTGAAATATCGATTGTCCTTTAGTAGCGTAGCCAATCAAAATGCAGGATTTGCATTAGTCCACTAGTTGGGTGATATTAATCACTCTTATCAATCGCAACAGATTCAAACCCAACTGATACATATAAAATACGTCAAGTGCGGGGGGAGGTATTTTATGAAGGGGTAATGGACTTAGATATGACTTCAAATTGTTTTAAGAAAGTGTATTGATTTGATTTGCTTGATTGCGTGATTGCTTGATTCTGAACAGTTGCATTTGATGGTGAAGCAATACTAAAATAACTGCTTCAGCGCCGCCGTCAAATCGGCAATCACTTAACTGATAACGACATAATAATAATAATAATAATAATAATAATAATAATAATAATAATAATAATAATAACTTTATTTAAGTCTCAAATCGTTCTAGCTGAACACGAGTGCTCTACTAATTGGGGAGACTGTAAATCAAATAAACTCTAAATTAAATCAAATGTTGGTTTTTGAGGAGAGGGGAAAACCGGAGTACCCGGAGAAAAACCTCTCGGAGCAGAGTCGGAGAACCAACAAACTCAGCCCACTTATGGTGCTTTAAATAGTGCGTCCAATGTATAACCAAGTGGTGTTGTATTATCTCAAAAATGGTTGGCCATAGGAGTCCATCCATACACACACTGAATATTCTCTAGCTTACTGTTTGCTGCGCAAGGGGTATTCCTACATGAATAACCAACAAGGCGACTTTTAAGTGTTTCGTTTTATCGACAAGACCTTTTTTGATGGGTAGTTAACTTTTTTTTCCTGTTGCCACTGAGTGGGACAGGGGGTCAGCTCTACATGAGGATTTAGTCCCTTCCTGTAGGTACCCTGTTTTTATCCTTCTTTCTTAATTGAGGTTACCATGCAAAGAAAGGTGTTGCAAATAAATAAAGATCCACGTTATCTATTCACTCTCTCTACCCTGCTAAACGCTGTAATTGGCTATGCGTATATATTCCTTGATTTTAGTGTTAAGACAACGTAGCTAGTCCGGATTCCTACTTCCTTTTTTCCGTGTCTGAGAGGAGAACCGTGCGAACGAAGTTCAGTAGCTAAACTGAAACCGTGTAATTGCATTTCTCCATTGACTCCACAGCTTTGAACACGAAAAAGAATCCACCTGCCTGAGCAACCATGTTGCCAGCTGTGTAGCAACTGACAATCTTTTGAATATTGTCCAGGGAGACATATCAAGGCTCCTGCTGCTGCTGTTGTACCACTGTGGAAACCTGAATTACAATGTGAGAGAGATCAATCCAATCATCCTGAACGTTGTTAAGTGCAATGCTGATGAACTCAGTACGATAATGACTTGCTTTGACGATTTCCGCGTCACTTTCCAAGCAAACAGCAGCGATCCATCGTTGTGCAGGTATGTTACTCTGCCACAGGGAATTGAATCGAGCATAAAAGTGACTGCAGGAATTTGCGAATGAAGATAAACTGTTATAACAAAAAAATGTCATATAGGCCTAAACCAGACCCAAGCAAGTTCATTTTTTCTCTGCATAAAAAAAAGTCTTTTCAGTTGTCAGCTCCAAAAAAGGTCCACACCAAAGTCTGTAATCCAAGAAAATTCACCCGAAAAATTTCTCACCCAAACCGGCATTATTTCAACATCCTAAAAGAAGCTCGCACATTCCCGTCACTATTATACCCTGAATACATCTCCTGGGTACCCTCAGGAGCCCATGGGTTCCTGGTACCCTACACCGACTGAGGGAATTTCTAAGAAGGGTACTGGAATTGAACAGAATTGGGCAACAGACGTTTCTGGCGTAGAAAAGAGCCAGACAGACAACTCTGGATGGCGAACTTGACACAATTTTTTTGACAAGAACTACTTACAACAAGAAGCTCGCACATTCCCGTCACTATTATACCCTGAATACATCTCCTGGGTACCCTCAGGAGCCCATGGGTTCCTGGTACCCTACACCGACTGAGGGAATTTCTAAGAAGGGTACTGGAATTGAACAGAATTGGGCAGCAGACGTTTCTGGCGTAGAAAAGAGCCAGACAGACAACTCTGGATGGCGAACTTGACACAATTTTTTTGACAAGAACTACTTACAACAGGAAAATCATCAGTGATTTTAATCCACCCTTTACAACCAGAATTATTGAATTTTCACCTTCTCTTTCTACATGCTCAGCAACGCAAGTCATTAAGACATAATACAGACACAAATATACAAAATATACTACACATACTAAAGTACAGGTGTAATGCAGTGCTTAAATAAAATTATCGTTGCTAGGGATGTCTGTTATTGCCGTGCTCTATCGCCGGTAAACTGAGCTACTTATCTGAACTGGATTGTACGAGAAGTTGATCACGTAACCAACTATTGTGGAAGGCCGGGCTCTTCAGTCCAAAACCCTTCATCCGTTCGACAGTTACATCTTTCATAAACATAAACAGCTTTAGTTTGGTTCCAAAACAATCAAAGTTTCGTCCTGTTTTAAGATTTGTTTTTGTTTTTAATTTTCTTTTTCGGTTGGTTGGCTTTTTCATCTTTCTTGCTACAGATGCTACCGTCACTTTTCTCACAACAAAAAAGGTCGTCGTTTTTACTAAATACAGTCTTCACAATGGGGCATTACAATAGCTTCGTCGTAACTCGGAGGTGGCGTTACTCCTCCTTCAATTTCCTCGACACTCCAAAACCCTGCATTAACCGATGAGTTATTAAATTCATGAATATCGTTAACAGGAGCCCTAAGTTCAACAACCATCACGTTGTTTGCTGCGTTCTCTACAAACGCCTCTCTAGGTATCCGTGGAGCATAATTGGAACCCAGTGTAGGCGCAGGCGATTTTTCTAAGTCTTCTGCAGGAACTGGAGAAACCACAACTTGTGAAGCCACACTTCTCTTCGGTGGTTTACAACCAAGGGACAAAACAATTAGCACTATTCCCAATACGAACGATAAAATCGCTACTATTCTCATGACTTTCGCCATTTCTTGATCTTCCACTTGCGACGAGCTGTTTTTACCATCTCTGAACAAAATGAAGGAAAGGCTCACGAGGATAATGCACTCGGCAATGCTTAAAAGGCCCAAGACAATGGCGGCTATGAAAAGCCACTTCTTGCATTTTTCGGACTGAAATATTCGTAAAACAACATTGTTATCCGGCATATTTGTGAGCACAGAGTGCGCAAGTCCGGATATATCAATCAAGTACTGTCCCTGTGCCAGGATTTGGTGCTAGGCAATGTTTATGTTCCTTATTAATTTAAGAGGTTGCGTGATCGGAAACGCTCGCAAGTTGCTGAGTAATGATCACTTCGCAGTGATGCGTGACTGCACTCACCAATATTCGTTTTCCACAACACATAATCAAGACACGAATTAACATTTTTTCTTAAGCGCCCACGTTTCATGCAAAATGGTCCTAAAAGAAATTAAAATTTGTCCAGGTTTCATAACTTTCTCAAGTTGAAGCGGAAATCGACATGTTATAACTCATATTAGAGCCCCAAAGAGCGGATAACTAACAGACCCCATCAACCGAATTGAAGTGTACTAAATACTACTCATCTTAGTGTCTTGTTCGTTAAATAAAATTATCTGATCATTGAACAAGGTTTGAATTTCTCGATTTCAGTTCTAGAAAAGCATGGCACAGATTTGTCCAAATTAACAGCAATACAATGTACATACACTGCTCTGCCATTTTACCATCTCTGCAATACTGTATGTGCGGTTTCTCCTCCAAAAAAATAAAAATAAACAAAATGCAAATATTTCATAAAACAGAAATGTACTCTGTCAACATTCCACTCTCGTTCCCAGGGTCCCTGTTCTTCTCGTCTCCGACGCGGGAAAAGTAGACATCCTGGGAACAAGGCTGTAAACATTTAACACTTAACGACTGGTCCCGAAGGGAACAGTAGATTTTGTTTCCCGAGAATCTCAATGAGGTTTGACTGCACGCTCTGATCACATGCAACGGCGGTCAATATTTCGCGGGTAACAGTGAACTGTTTCCCGTTTGACGTTATAGTTTTCGCAATGTTGCCCGCTCGTGGCATTTGGTGGTAAACAGTGTCATTGTTAGATGACATGTGACCATGAACTAGCCAATGAATGGGCGCACGGAAGCGGGAAAAACGCCAGCTATATAACAATCCGTCTTGTTTCTAATCGCAGGAAATATGCAGAAGCAAAGCAAAACTGTGCAAACATCGCAAGACAAGCATGCAGCGGAATCTGCGAGTATATACCCAAAGACGAATACAATCCCTTTTGCAGCGATCATACCGACCCTCCTGGGACCTCGGAATTGTTTGGTAAATTGTAGAATAGGCCATATTCGTATTCTCGGTATTGAACTGGATCTAGCATGAAGTGGAGGCTCTTGCGGGGGAATACATTTACATATGAAAAGATTCCCCCGCAAGAGCCTCAACTTCATGCTAGATCCAGTTCAATACCGAGAATACGAATATGGCCTATTGTCGTTGCTTAACCATACGTGGTTCCTCCGGAATTTCTGCTTCTGCAGAGAGTTATCAACCTCGTAAAAATTATTCTGTATTGGGCATCCTTCTTAATCGAAGGCTGGTACATGATTGTATGACACCCGGCTTAATCTGCGTTTTGTTAGACTATCTATAGTCAGATCGAAACGTTTTTAACGTGATAGTCACAACATTTCCCAGTGCACTTTCTAGTACTCATAGTCCTGATGGATCAATACCATGTCACTCATTTTGGCAGGTGATGCCGTTGGCAGTTAAACAAATTAAATGCAAAATCGGTCGTCATTGGTCATTTTCATAACAAATTAGGTTATCAAAGTTCTTACTTAAAAAGGCCTAAACTAAGGTCTCAGTTATTTTGTAGCTTAAAAATTACGTCGTTCACTGACCCACTTTGAAATATACAACTTCTTTTTTTAAACGTGAAAAATGTGAGAGAGAGTTTATAGCTACTTTAGTTTCGCTTGAAAACTATAAGGTGCCTAATTGGTTGGACAAAAAAAAGATACTACGGTTATCAGTTGAGTTTGGACCAAGAGAAGTTTGGCGCCCAAGTTTTGCCGTTGAAATCACGTTGTTGTCAAGGACAACGCAAATAATATCCATTGGCAACTTTTCTGGCTTTCTTGTTAAGACTGATAATATCACAGCCCGAAAAGTTGCCAATGGATACTATTTGCGTTGCCCTTGACAACAACGTGGTTTCAACGGCAAAACTTGGGCGCCAAACTTCTCTTGGTCCAAACTGATAATCGTACTAACTGAAAGACCTGACTTTTTTTAATTTTATTTGTTTTAGATTGCATCCGTGATCTTGGATGTCCAATTAACGTCGTTTTCGAAGAAGGAAAGAAGTGCGACAAACTTGGTTTCAAAAACTACTTAGAAGGTCCTCAGGATTGTGGGTAATCATTAGCCAAATGCAAATCCCAGCTATAGTATTAATTAAATCTATATCGAAACGTGATGAATTAATTCGTCGTCTTTACGATCACAGGGTTTTAAAATCACTAATTTAAAATATCCGTTCATTTCGACAGCACTATGCGCAGTAAGAAAATTGATTGCTTAAGGAACAACTTGGTGAGCAAATGTCCAGCCATGGACAAAAAAGTCCAGGTATTTACAGACGTGGTAAAGGTGCTCGATACAACCCAGATCTCTGATCGCTTTTTCGGCTGTAGCCAAGGATTATTGAACAGCGAATTGCTTCATAGAAGTGTAAAAGCACTCGCTAACTGCAAACCAGAGTTTTTTACGGGCGCCAAAGAGTGCGCTGAGTCTTTCAACAAGACATACGTCGCAGCGCCCACGAAAAAATCTTCAGGAGTTTGCAGGTTAGTATGT